>CM035817.1:46969514-47314514 GCA_020458035.1 Magallana ariakensis | reverse complement strand
CTTGTCCTCCGATCCCGCAATTATCTACCTCTAACTAAACCAGCTGAACACAGTTCACCGTACCTGTTTACTTTATAAGGAAAGAGAAAACTCTATTACAAGAACAAAACTTTGTATCAAATTTACGCTGATTTATTTTCCGCGATTCGAAAATAGTCGCGAACAAAGCGGAAATTGGATACACGCGGAAAAAACCTGATATACGGTATATGGTTTTACTTATATGCAAACATTTTGACATATTGTTTATTCTTTAAAATTGTTTAGACTCTTGCCTCTGGACAATTCTACGACCTCACAAGGGGTTCAAAATTTGATGTAGGTTTATAATCCATATATAAATAGTTGTTTAAGTCTGATCATCTTCTTGAGAACTGCAATGCTCAATATGTGATATGACTGTAAAACCATCCTGTTACAAAGGGGCTCAATGATAAACATAAGAATATGCAGGGGAATTTTTTTTTTTTATACAGGATCTATTATACGACATTGTTCAGATATTTTGTATATGACTCCATAAAGCTGATTTTATTATGTATATTGTTGCTCAGGTGAGCGATGTGGCCCATGGGACTCTTGTTGAGCAGGTGCCCTTTGATGATTATATCTTAGTTAGTTATTCCTGGTCCTAACTTCACCAAACTTGCATGGATGGTGTGTCTTATGATACTGATGCACCTGACAGGCATGAATGCTGAATCTGAGCCATAGGTTTCGGATGCAGGATGAGGTTAAGCTTTTTAGAACAGGTCACATGGTTTACTCTAATAAATATTAGTTATACTACTTCAAACTTGCATAGTTGATTGAAGTATAATATAAATGAATCACAGAGCCTGATGGATGCTAAAAAATATATCTTAGTTATTACTGGTCCTAACTTTACTAAACTTGCATATATGGTACGTCTTATGATACTGATGCACCAGACATGCTTTAATGCTGAATCTGAGCCATAGGTTTCGGATGCTGGAGGGAGGTTAAGGCTTTAAGAGCTGGTGTTTTTGGAGCAGGTGCTCTGTGATGATTATATCTTAGTTATTACTGGTCCTAACTTTACCAAACTTGCATGGATGATGCGTCTTATGATACTGATAAACCTGACAGGCTTGAATGCTGAATCTGAGTTATAGGTTTCGGATGCTGGATGAGATTTGGTTTTTTGGAACAGGTCACATATTTTATAGATAATAGCTTGCATAGTTGATTAAACTATAATATAAATGAACCGCAGATGTAGCTTCAGATGCAGAGCCTGATCTCCAATGACCATTATCAAAGATGCTAAAAAAAATCTCCTACCTCACTCAAACCTGCTTGATAGATGTGTTTGTTGTTAAATGATATAATATGATTCCTATGATATAGTATTGTATGATACACTATTGTTTTATATGATTCAATATTATATCATATATTATATTGTAAAAAGTTATATGATACGATATGATATTTGTATCAGTTGTTTGTACATTATGATATTATATCATGATATTGTTATGTATTGTATATTATGATACAATATTGTATAATATGATATTGTATTATATACTTTTTATCGCATGCAATTGTTTCATATGATATTGCAACATATAATATTGTATCATATGATATGATATTGTATAATATATATTGTAACTGTATCATATACGATATTGTATAATATGATATTGGTTTATATAATATATTATTAAATCACTTGAAAATGTAATATATGATATTGTATAATATGATATTGTATCATATAATACAATATAGTATAATATGATATCATATAGTACTATATCACATGATATTGTATCAATTGATATGATACAATTTGTATCTAATTATATTGTATCATATGATACAATATCCTATAATGTATCAAATATGATACAATATCATACAATACAATATCATACTATAATATTATACAATATAATATCATATGTTACAATATTGTGATGTATTATGTAATATGATATTGTATCATATAATACTATATTGTATCATATATTATGTTATTGTATTGTGTGATCAAATACAATAATGTATAACATGATACAATGTCATATCATATGTTACAATATCATATTTCATCATTATTTATTACAGTATTTTATTGTATTTCATGATATATATTGTAAGTATCATAGGATGCAATATTGTATTTTATATTATTGTATTGATAAACATTGTATCATATAATACCATATGAAATGAACATATGATTATTATACAATTTTTTAAAATATGATATAGTTTTTCGATATTGTGTCAAAACAGTTTCCATGTATATCCAAGATCATTATTTACTATGATTTTCATATAATATGATAAAGGTGGTCTCATGAAGGTCATTCCTCATAAAGGTGATGCCTCGTCTCGGTGAGCTTTGTAATCTGTGATTACCTATGTTTTTTCAACCGATTATTTAACTATAGAATGAAAATGAAGAGCATAAATAACGAGTACATGTACATGCACCAACTGATGGCAACAATTGTAAAATATGTACAGAATCACTGTAAAAGACTAGTCACTTCTCACAGTAATGTGAATTTCAGGTAGCTATAAATAAACTTTTGTTCTCATAAATCAAAAATGAAGAGAATATGTATATGCTGACCTCTAAAAAGGTAAACAGAAGATTAGAAATAATGATTAATTTATACTTTTTGTTCATTTGTAAGGTGTTAAGAATAGAGAAGCAATGAGACGTACTTGTTAGAATGAGGTTATGATCATGTTGTGGTTGCTCCTTGCCACTAAACTTAGGCAAGATTGTCAGCTTAGTATGGAACGCCTGGACTGTCTTATCATGGCAAAACTAAATTCGTTATGTGCTTATATCATTATGTAACATGCTTTAATCGTTATGTGATGTCCTTGTATCATTATGTGGTGTGCTTTTATCATTATGTAGTGTACTCCTTTAATTATGTGATGTGCATTCATTATTATGGCATGTGCATTTGGTATTATGTGATGTGCATTTGGCATTATGTGATGTACATTTGGCATTCTGAGATGTGTATTCATCATTATGTGGTGTGCAGTTATCATTATGGCATGTGCATTCATCATTATGGCGTGTGCTTTTCTAATTATGTGATGTGATTCCGTCGTTACATTATGTGTTTTAAACATCATTACGCGATGTGCTTTTTTGTTCATTATGTCATGTACAAACATCTTTATGTTATGTACAAACTTCATTATGTGGTGTGCAAACTTCGTTATGATGATGGTCAAGGTCACGTGACAATATTTAAAGTTAAAAGTTGGCAGGTTTAGATACAGTGGCAAAATTCAAAACTGATACTGCAATAGCCAAAAGATCGGACGGCTCTCATCCGCCACGCACCTAAAATCACTTCCCTCGACACTATTTTAGTGTATCGGCGCTGTGATACGATGTTTATGATTTATTTATTTATTTATTTATTTATTTTATATACCGTTTTCTTTTAAGGACACACAAGACGTTCCCCAGTTTCAGTTAATTTCTCTTGATAGAATATTTTTTCTTTATTTGCATTAAAACCTGCTAGTGCCAAAAAATTCAGGGTGCATTACTAGACTACTTTTGGAGTTAGAATATTTAAAATTTTTAATTTAATAGCATGCAAAATTATACCTGCCATTAGTAAATATCGCCTCTCAATCTGCATCTACTGCCTGTCATTTTTAATTCATAAATTATTAGCAGTAATTCTTGTAGGTACTTTTTTTAGAACTTTGGGCAGAAACTAAAAAAAAATATTTTATCCTGGTAATTTTGATGAAATTGCGTTGCTACACATTTAGGTGGTATGGGACACCTCTATTTTGTGACGTATTGTTTATCGAAATAAACAATAAAATTATGTGAAATTATTTAAGTAGTTTCTTCCCCTATATTCTTCTAATAGCATAGCGCAGTGGGTCAGAGGGTTTACTAAGAATCTGTACGTCACGAGTTCGAATCCTGCTTGGAGTTTTTTACAATTTTTACCTCTCCAAATATTTTCAAAAGCTATTTTTTGGTTAAATCTTGTAAAATTTGAAAATTCTAAACCAGTGAAAGTATTCTAATTATAATGTACTTTAATCCACATTAATATCAACAAATGTCCCATACCACCTTAATTCTGGCAGGGCCATTAAAGAAAGGTGTCTTTTGTAATTGTTAATCTGTTACCATGGTTATATCAAAAGCTGTGACAATAATATGTTTCTTCATTTTTGTTTTACACCGGTTTACTTCATTTGTCAATTTGCTGTTTAGCACCCGTCATATAACCGGCGCATTTCGGATATAGGACATATGAAGTCCGCACTAAAGACAACCCGGGACTCAGGGAAAAAATACAGATATTAGTAAAACACTGGAACATTCATATTAAAGACAAAGACTGCAGCGTGGTTTTCTCTGAATTGGCAACTGTGTCGATAAGAATTTGGGTGATATGCTCACTTCCTCACTAATTAAATAATTTGTATAACAGATGTGCAAATAGTATCCTGATGATAGCGGATTTGCAGATTAAAAAAAGTAAATGTAAAAAAATAAAATAAATAGATAAATCACGAAAGCGTATCACAACGCCGAAACACTAAAATAGTGCACAGGTGCTTGAGGACAGGTCCGACCTCCCCCCTCCATCCCCTACCCCCAAGTGTTTACACCCCCGGGACTTTACTCATTTTTTCCTTTGAATTATCTTTTTATGAAATATTTAATCTAATGTATACAACCATTGCAAAATATTACCTAAAACAAACATTTAAAAAAAAAAAATCATAT
Source organism: Magallana ariakensis (assembly GCA_020458035.1). Lineage (NCBI taxonomy): Eukaryota > Metazoa > Mollusca > Bivalvia > Ostreida > Ostreidae > Magallana > Magallana ariakensis. Next base: position 47,309,740 of record CM035817.1, on the reverse strand, counting down.
CCCTCTATATATAATATTGTATTATATATACGAGGGATATGGGTTTTTTTTTGTATTATATATACAAGGGAATATATTAGGAAGATAAAAGTCAGTTTTGAATTTTGCCGCTGGGTTTACGACTTTAAAAACTGTCACGTGACTTTGATCATTATCATAACGAAGTTTGCACACCACATAATGAAGTTTGTACATAACATAAAGATGTTTGTACATGATGTAATGAACAAAAAAGCACATCGCGTAATGATGTTTAAAACACATAATGTAAAGACGGAATCACATCACATAATTAGAAAAGCACACGCCATAATGATGAATGCACATGCCATAATGATAACTGCACACCACATAATGATGAATACACATCTCATAATGCCAAATGTACATCACATAATGCCAAATGCACATCACATAATACCAAATGCACATGCCATAATAATGAATGCACATCACATAATTAAAGGAGTACACCACATAATGATAAAAGCACACCACATAATGATACAAGGACATCACATAACGATTAAAGCACGCTACATAATAATATAAGCACATAACGAATTTAGTTTTGCCATGATAAGACAGTCCAGGCGTTCCATAGCTTACTATAGAGATGATGTCATGGACTAGAAAATTTTCACATGGATAAAATTTATCCTAGGTTATTTTCTGGTGAATTTTTTAAGGATATATCTTTTTCTAAGCTAGGGAGTAAGAGTAGATGTCTCAATAATTTCCAAACAACCCTCATATTTAGATCCACACACATTATGATTATTTTTTTTTTTTACATATCTTCTCTTTAAATTTTCCACACCAAATTTGAATAATATATGATTTTTTTTCCATACTAGATGGCCATATCAGTGAACAGCAATGATGTTCATATCTCGTATCTTCCTTTGGCTCACATGTTTGAGAGAGGGATGCAGGCATGTATTAATTTATTCAATATATATTTTTTTAAAGAGGTTATTTTCATGAATGAAAAAAATGAATTGGTACATTGATGCTCTTGTATTTATTTTTCAGATTATTTGTTTTATGCATGGATGTAGAATAGGATTTTTCCGTGGAGATGTTAAGTTGTTGACGGATGATATGCAGGCACTAAAACCGACACTCTTTATCACAGTTCCCAGACTTTTGAACAGAATCTATGACAGGGTAAGCATTAAAAGAAAAACTAATCAAGTGAATGCAATTGTATTTATTTGTTAGTTATAATATTTTATGTATATATAGGTCTATTCCGTAATTGAACAAGGAACATAGTTATCACCAGTAATTCTTAATCAATAAAGCATTTCATTATAATATCATACTTTTTTACAAGTGTATGATTGCATGGTTGATTGTTGTCATGTGACCATTTATGCTATAAATTCTGTTATGAAACTCTCTATACTAATGATAGAATTTTTATAAATCTCACTACTATAAATAGATTAGAAAGTTGATAAACCTTACTATACTAATAATAGCTAGATTTCATGACAAAATACATCTGGTTTTGGCATGTGCAACATTGTGATGTCACAATGGAAAATCAATGCCAATACATAATGAAGAATATTAGTTTTTTATTTATTATAATAAATTGTAATTTTAAGACATTTTTTTTTTCAGATTGTTAATAGTGTTCAAGGCAGTGCACTGAAATCAAAGCTTTTGGAATGGGCTGTGCAAGCTAAGACCAAAGAAGTTGAAAGGTTTTATTTTTTATCCAAAATTTTATGTTCTATATATAGTGTACATTAATTTTGATCCCTTTTGATATGAATATAAACATTGAATGCTTATTTTTGGATGTTGTTGGCCCTATAACACACCAGGCCGTGCAGACAAATTATCATATCGCACGTTAGCGTGTTACTCAATTTGTCTGCACGGCCTGGTCTGTTATAGGACCAACAACATCCAAAAAGAAGTATTCAACGCTCAATTAAAGCTCACTTTCAAGTGTCCCATACATTAAGAACATGGAAAGATATACATATTTTTCAATATTCTTTTTAATTTAAGATAAAAAATATTGAATACACAAGAATTGATTCCAATTTAAATCATCCTTTTTACAATCTGGAAACCTAATTTTGAATATCAGTCATACAATTCTCTTTTTGGACTAGCTATCAACATAATATTGTATAAGTGTCAAAAAACATTTTGGCCAGATTCACCAATTATCTCGTATAAAGATGTTTCACCTTTGACATCGTGGGAGGCTATATACAAGTATATACATAACATTTGGAGTTCTTTTATACCAACAGTATTTTTTATGATATTAATTAAGTTCATTTTTCAAGTTTTATAGTAAGAAAAGACAGCATTTGGGATAAACTGGTTTTCGGCAAGGTACAGAAATTACTGGGTGGCAGAGTGAAAATTGTAATCACTGGGTCGGCTCCACTGGAGGCCAAAGTTTTCAACTTCATCAGAGCAGCTTTTGGTTGTGTGGTAAGAATGGCAGCAACTTTTTGGTGATTATACAAGGGAAGAAAAAAACCTGTATTAAAGTGATATTTTTTATATTGGGGTTCTTTGAAAAATAAAAGGCAAAACAACACTACCTGCGATGCAACATGTGTAATTTTAGATACTGTGGAATCATTTAAATTCGTGGAGGCCAATTTTCATGGATTGCTTAAAATTTACAGGTTCGTGGGGATGTAATTTCATGTAATCTCTTATACCTACATAAGGAATTTTTACTAATTTATTAATTTGTGGAGGATAGTTATTCGTGGATGAGAGGTACCCACGAATTCCACGGAAATTGAGCGGCCACGAAATCTAATGATTCCACAGTATGTTACATATTGGGACTTGGTCATGACAATGTCTCTTTCAATCCAATTAAGTCCTATTACTAGTACTCCTCAATACATATATATTTTTTTTTGTAAAGTAAGACTGGGATTTAAAGTATAGCTTGCCCTGTATAATACAGGTGATGGAGGGATATGGGCAGACAGAGGCTTCGGCTGGGATCACTTTCAGTATAGCAGGAGACCCATCAACAGGTTACACTGTTTTCATATAGCTTAATTTAATTTACACTAAATTCAATTTTGATTGTACGCTCTATATCTCATTTCAAATGGATAATTTAACATTATTAATACAGGAAATTGTTTTCACATTGTTAAAAACCAGCTGTTTTACACACACTCTATCTCTTCTGAAAGTTTTGGTTTAAATTAAAAAATATTAAATTACTGATGTGTGAACACCTTTTTGCCATATGGTTCTTACCAATTCCTGAATGAACCTTATATTTATTAATAAATGCGACTCCTATTATAGGCCATGTTGGTTGCCCACTTCCATGTTGCAAAGTAAAACTTGTTGATGTACCCGAGATGGATTATTATGCTAAGGACAATAAAGGAGAGGTAGGTTCTTTGATTTATTAAAATATTAATTACTTATTATTGTCTGACCCTACAAAGACCATACATTATTTCGTGAATTAAATAGTGTTTTACCTTCAAGTGTGCTGAATTGCAACTTGCATCAAAATTGCTGGCCCTGCAGTCTGAAAACAAGACGTCACCAATCAATTTGGTAGAAATACATGATTTGCCCCTTAACATTGAAAGTAAACCTTAAGCTTTAATGATATGTCATAAAAAATTGCAAACAAACGTTAAAAAGAGTTGATGAAAGGTATCCTGTCTTATTTTGCATTTCTTTTAAATTACAGGTATTCTAAACTTTTGTCTTTGATAGTACTAATTTGATATTAACATATATTTATTAATATACATACATATACATACCTAACATACATTTGATCTAGATCTGCAGCTATGGCCCAAACACATTCATTGGTTACTATAAAAATGAAGAGAAGACAAAGGAAACAATGGATGATGATGGGTGGCTTCACACAGGAGATATTGGACAGTGGCTACCAGTATGTTACAAGAATTGCTTATAAAAATTCCAGTACTTCTTCTCAAGGCTATTCCAGTTCACAAAATATTTTGATATATATTAATTTGCAAAGAAAATGAAGAGGAGACCTGTCAGATTGTTTATTTTAAAGTGCATTAGTAAAAAGTGAATTAATTGTCAATTTACATGTACATGTAACATTGAGATTTATATAATTGTCATGATTTTTAAAATTTATTGATTTGAGACAAGTTCTTTATTTTTTAGGTTTATGTTGCTAATAAATTAAGTATCCCAGAACATATATAATTAGAATTTAATATTTACCTTTATCAATTTCAGAATGGTACACTAAAAATTATTGACAGAAAGAAGAATATTTTTAAACTTTCACAGGTTTGGTATTCACAGTATTATAAGCACAAACTGATGGGAATTTTAAAGGAAATCTTTCCACAATGAAACCTTGCTCATTCTTTGTTTTTTTAGGGGGAATACATAGCCACAGAAAAAATAGAAAACGTTTATGGTAGAAGTCAATTTGTGGCACAAGCATTTGTGGATGGCAACAGCCTCAAGGTACATAACAATTCTTAATAAGAAATATTGTATCATGCTGCTGAATATTCATCACAAACTAATCGAAAGAAGTACAGATCTAATTTGGATTAAATGCTGATTAATCAAAAGCAACAAAAATCAACAAATTAGTGTGAATAACAATTCTCTATCAAAAATTAATAGATGATCAGATGAATCAAGTTTTTAAGCAAGTTTTCTCTGAGAGATCATTTACATGTAGATAAGTTAAAGTTATCATGTGTAATTTTAGAAAATAGTAAGTGTAAAATTCCATTCTTGGAAAATAATTTTACCAATTTTAACTAACTGTAAAGGTGTGTACTAAACAAAGGTGGAGGTGCAATAAGTTTTGAAATATACCAGAATGTATAATGTATATATAATGTGTATTAAAAGTAATTCAGAGTTAAAAGCCAATGTATCTCTTCAGAATAATGTGGTGGGAATAATTGTACCAGACCCAGAGGTCATGCCAGGCTGGGCTGAAAAAGAAGGAATTTCCCCAGACATGACAGAGCTCTGCAAAAATAAGGTAACTAATCAAGGCACAATGAGTTATGAATTTTTTTCTCTATCTCATTTTTTTTAATTTTAGACAGCAGAAAACATGCACGACCATGGGATATGTGAGCTTGCTCACTCTTGTTTGTTTCAATAAAAAAATAAAGAGGAGCAGATAGCTTATACTTCACTTGCCCAATAAATGTAATGGATCAAGCCAAAGCATATTTTAGAGGCCAGATACATTGATTTTGGCCTGCCAGGAGCAGTGGGATAAAAAATTTTGGTCACTATTATTTATGCAAAAACACAATATGGTTAAAACTTAATCATATTACTTATCATCTATAATTCTTTTGTCAGAAATACTTCAGTTTATACAAAAATTGTAACCATTATCAAAAAATTCTAATGCACGGCTTACATTACTTTGAGGCTTTAAGAGCAAAGGGTTACTTTTTATGGGTTTCTTTTTTATTGCAGAAAGTGAAAGAAATGATATTCAAAGATATAGTTCGAATTGGGAAAGAAGCAGGATTGAAGACTTTTGAACAGGTAGAAGCAATAAATGATTTTTCTTAATAGAAAAAAGAACAAAAAGTTAGAATAAACATTCATTGGCATTGTAAAGAACTTAACTTTTTTATTATTTGCAGGTTGCAAACATTGCTCTCTATCCTGAATTATTCTCCCTGGAAAACAACCTACTGACACCAACATTTAAAAACAAAAGACCCGTTCTTCGAAAGAAATTTCAATCTGTGATTGATGACCTGTATGCCGAAATTGAAAAGTGAAATGCTTAATGAAAAACTAAAGAATTGATATTATATAATAAATTACTATAGTTATAAGGTATATAAATGTCTCTATATATGTGACATGATGCAAAGACAGAGTATTTGACAACAACAGAATATACAAGTCTTTCGGAAGAGTAATATACATTACAGTGCAGTTAATATGGACACTTGCACTATACTTTTTACTTCACCTCTGTTGAAGAGTGTAATGTGGTATGATTCAGTGTGTCTGTGTCATGTTGAGTTTATTGACCAATACAATGCGGGTATTTAGGTAGGGTGACCATACTTTATTCACATATTGCATGTGGCAAGAGAAAAAATCCAACCTACTTACAATTACACTGTGATATTGGACTCTTCATATACTTATGAAGAATGTATTATATAATTATTATAGTACATATTAAATTAGATAAGTAGAAATATCTACCCTCATCAGGTTCATGCTCAAACTATAATGAAAAACATATTCAAAGGTTGAATCTGTTCACATTGTTTACTTGAGAAATAAATATTTTTTTTATCATAATCCATTTGCATACATTAATGATAATCAACAATAAAATTGTAATTCGTTCCTTGTCGTCAGTCTTTTTCATTCTTTGGCATCATTGATTCCGCCGCCAGTTATTGCAAATGTGGCTTCACTCTCTGGAAGATCCGGACTTTAATAGAAAATAACAATAAATTTGTTATATAATCAATAATACACCCCCCTTTTACCCGCCCCCCCCCCAAAAAAAAACCCAACTAAGAGGGATTATTAATGTTCTGCGATATAGATGTTTGTTTCCGACCTATCGTATATTTTAGCTATTCTGGTCTCCCCTCGTCCCTTGCGTAAGCTGATTCTGGTGGTGGAGGCGTGTGCTAGTATATTTCCTCCTATTGGTTTCTTAGGGTCTGCTTGAAAGCTTAGGAAAAAAATCATTCCATTTTCAAGCTCATGATGACAAATTGATTTAATTTCATTGAAAAATAAAATACAAAATGTATACGTACGACATTGTTGCCCCTGGGTCTGCCGTCATCTGATTGGTTACAAAAACGGCAACATTATATTCTAAAAAATAACGTATGTTTTTAATGAATACAATAATGGTGATTTAAAACATTCTGCTTTATTTTCTGTTTGTCAGATGTATGCTACCTTCCGCTATCTTCTGGAGTCTGGACAACATCTGCGCTAGTTTTTGTTGTCTGTCCGCTAATTCTCCCCGACCGCTAAAATCGACACGAAACAAAGCCATAATGGAATCTACAATCTGTAGAGGAGAAAAAAAAAAGAAATTAATATATGATTGAACCTGCTCCTTGTAAAAACTGAAAATTGATGAAAGTTATCTTGCCAAGAAAGGAATACAGTAACTAACAAGAAGTTTGAAAACTCCGGATTCTTCATAAAATTTCGCTGCAACAAAGTCCATCAGTTCATACTGGTGCTCGCCTGAAAGATGAAGCTTATCATAAAATACTTTATTGCAAATTTGCATGAAGTGTTAATCACACATATTTTTTCTTAGTTTTCGATCAAATTCTTACTTGTATATGCCCTAGCGTATAAAACATTGTCCAAGACTGCGTTTTGGTCCAAGTTAAACCGATCGGCTATAGCCCTTAGTCTGTCTGGTCGACTAATTCATTGGTTAAGAAATATAGAGGTTGAAACTATTTTCATTACACACTTTAAACATTTCAATTTTAAACCTTGTCTGTAACTATAAAGATAAAATTTCGAAAATAAAAAAGGCGAATTCTTGTCATGAAATTTCACTAACTTGTGTCTGATTTATATAAAGAGAAATATATAGGGTTTTACAATTGATACAAAAATTGTTCCTCTTTTAAATGTAATTTTGGCCAAATGGATACAATGTGTTTTCTGTATCGATAAAGACCACCTTGCCTCCTGTGTAACCATTAGCGCCTGGCAGTTGTGAGGTTACTGAAAGAGTTACAGTATACATGTACTAATGGTAACAGCATTCATTAAGTATTGAATTCAATAAATTAAACAGAATAAATTCCGGATTTTGTGTCAAAATTAAATACCACAGAGAGTGTGTGACAGCTGTGTTTTTCCCGTTCTGAATTCGCCGAACGCCTCGGTTATAGCCATGCTTTCCATACCACCACCAAGCAGTTTACTATGTGTAAAATGAAATAATTTAAGTAAACGCTTAATTTTGAAGGTACTTGTAACAGTTTAATGCAATACCATGTATGTTAAATTGATTGAACTTACTCCAGTTCTTGACTGCCGGTTGTGATGCGAAAGACTTGCTTTCTTTTGTCTGCATACTCCAAAGCAGTCAGAAAGCCTGGGTCCTGAAAGAGAAATCATAGCCACTGTCTGTAGGGCACTCGGTACATAAGGTACATGGGCGTTAAACTCAACACAGAAAAGCAAAATATGGGCTGACACCTACACACAGTTTATTGGCTGCCTCTTTAATCTTTTCCATTTTAGCTTCAGATATTCCTTTTATTGTGCAGAGCTTTTTCCTTGTCGTCATTTGGACACCCTTGAAATAAAACAAACTTTTGTTGAGTATACGCGAATAATTACGTAGAGATCATGAGCAAAAAATAAAATTAAGATGGCACAAATGCCTATTTGTTTTATCGTAAAATACATGTTAACAATTATAATAGTAATAAAATCACACAAAGGCATACTTCCCTACTATCGTTGATTTGATTAAACAAGAAAATAAACAATAATACAAAAAAGAAATGTCGAAAGTTTTGGTAGTTAACTTAAATCCCTCAATCCAGTGTTCGGTTGACATTTCTTATATGTTTCTGGGTCTTTATTCTAAGTTTTTGTTTAATAAATTGGACTATTAACGATATTGAACTATGACAAATACATGTACATGTATGTAAACCATAAACCCATTTTATAAAATAATACATATTTCTAACAAGAGGCTCATGGGCCACATCGCTCACCTGAGGAACAATAGGTATGATGAAATCAGCTTAATGGAGTCATAATACAAACTATCTGGACAATCTAGTATAACACATGTAGATCCTGTATAAATGAAAATCCATTTTTTCCCCTGGATATTCTTATTTTTATTATCATTAGTCCCTTTTCTAACAGGATGATTTTATAGTCATAACACATGTTGAGCATTTCAGTTGTATGGGATATAAACCTACATCAAACTCTGAACCCCTTGTGAGGCCCAAGAATCATCAAGGGGCCAAAGTCTAAACAATTTTAAAGAATCACCTGGCTGATTAGTTTCTGAGAAGAAGATTTTTAAAGATTTACTCTATATATTCCTATGTAGAAATTCAACCCCCAATTGTGGCCCCATCCTACCCCCGGGGGTCATGATTTTCACAACTTTGAATCTACATTACCAGAGGATGATTCCACACAAGTTTCAGCTTCCCATACTAATTAGTTTCTGAGAAGAAGATTTTTAAAGATTTACTCTATATATTCCTATGTAAAATTCGATCCCCCATTGTGGCCCCATCCTACCCCCGGGGGTCATGATTTTCACAACTTTAAAACTAAACTACCTGAGGATGATTCCACACAAGTTTCAGCTTTCCTGGCCAAATGGTTCTTGACAAAAAGATTTTTAAAGATTTACTCTATATATTTCTATGTAAAAGTTTGACCACCCATTGTGGCCTCATCCTACCCCCAGGGGTCATGATTTTCACAACTTTGAGTCTACACTACCTGAGGATGCTTCCACACAAGTTTCAGCTTTCCTGGCTGATTAGTTTCTGAGAAGAAGATTTTTTAAAATTTACTCTATATATTCCTATGTAAAAATTCGACCCCCCATTGTGGCCCCATCCTACTCCCGGGGGTCATGATTTTCACAACTTTGAATCTACACTACCTGAGGATGCTTCCACACAAGTTTTAGCTTTTCTGGCTGATTAGTTTCTGAGAAGAAGATTTTTAAAGATTTACTCTATATATTCCTATGTAAAAATTCAACCCCCCATTGTGGCCCCACCCTACCCCTGGGGGTCATGATTTTCACAACTTTGAATCTACACTACCTGAGGATGTTTCCACACAAGTTTCAGCTTTCCTGGCTGATTAGTTTTTGAGAAGAAGATTTTTAAAGATTTACTCTATATATATTTCTATGTAAAAATTCAACCCCCCATTGTGGCCCCACCCTACCTGGGGGGCCATGATTTTCACAACTTTGAATCTACACTACCTGAGCATGCTTCCACTCAGGTTTCAGCTTTCTTGGCCAAATGGTTCTTGAGAAGAAGATTTTTGAAAATTTCTCAAAAATTTTCAATAATTCCTAATTAACTCCCCTTGAGAAAGGGCGTGGTCCTTAATTTTCACAACTTTGAATCGCCTTAGCCTAAGGGTGCTTTGTGCCAAGTTTGGTTGAAATTGGCCCAGGAGTTCTTGAGAAGATGTCGAAAATGTGAAAAGTTTACGGACAGACGGACAGACGGACGGACGGACGGACGGACGACAGACAAAATGTGATCAGAAAAGCTCACTTGAGCTTTCAGCTCAGGTGAGCTAAAAATGAAAGTTTAAACTTATCTAGACACAAGTGATCGATATTACAATACATTGATATTTCTGAAATAGATTTAGAAAGAAAGATGATTCATTATGTAATAATATTGATTTTTTATAGTTTTTCATGCAATTTCTTATTCGTCATACTGTAGGCTTTTACCCGCTTAATTCACCCATCTTCTTTATTTCTGATTGTTTAAACATTCTTTACCTTGATTGTGCATATTCCAGACTGTTTAAGCTTCTTTATGTCGGCCACATTCTGCAATATGCATCATATAAACATTTGATGCAAGAAGAAATGGAAAAATTGAATATGTCGTGAAAAATATCCGGTGTTGTGTGGGGAGTTTACATTCGCTCTGGTTACTTAATTTTTATGTAAGCGATATTTTTACGCTTAATGATAGCTATTCCATGAAATATGCATTTATTGCATGATTGTGGTGGAAATATGAAGATTTATTCCTCCATGGAAAATCATATTTCCCGAGGGCAACGCCCGAGGGAAATATGATTTTTTTTAGGGGGGGAGGAATAAATCTTAATATTTCCATCACAATCATACAATAAATTGCTTATTATACCGAATGACAAGTAATAATTTAGAATACATTGATTTCTAATCGTTTTTCCATTCTAGTAAAGCAATAACTTAGTTAAGGTTTCTCCACCCTCGATGTTTTTATGGTTTAATCCGTGTAATTTTTGTTTAATTTTGAAGATTAATATGTAAACATTCAAATTGAACTTAAATATTGGTATGTTGCAAATATTTTATTCATGCTGTAGGAGCTAACACAGGTACACTATCATGGCAATTATAGCGACGACTGCTCTCCATTCCAACATCACATTTTGTTTTACTGATTTCTATATAATAAAGCATTTTTTTTTAAAGAAATTAATCAATATCCTTTATTTTATGTATTTTAACATTTTAAGGCCATTTAAACTTCCCAGTATGAAAGCTGTCACATTTACAGTACATTTTAATACAATTTTCCAACCATGAATAAGTACAGTTTAGTAACATAAACAGTCTATAACTTTTGAAATAATGGTTCAAACTCACTGAAAATTGGTACATTTGTAATTCATTATATATCCTATCGAAATCTGCAAAGAAATGTTTACCTTGCCAGGTAAAAAAATATGAATTGTAGTCTCTGTCAAGTTTGCCTATGTAAGGTTTTATCAGTTTTTCATTGAATTCAGCGATTTCAACTCATACTACTCTCTATAAATTGTTAAACATTAGTGTCATATCACTTTACATAGCTTAAAAAGTGTTAAACACTAGTATAAATCAAGAAATATTGGCAAAACCATGCATCACATAACTCTAATATTATAACCGATAACGGTAAAATATTCCGGAATGCTCACAATGACGTCATGCGACAATCGAAAGACCTTAATGTTTACCGGTTTCTTTTTATGTCAGTTTTTTGATATAAAATGGATTTAAAACGAATTTTAATAGAATTAATCATTTAATTACCTTATATGCTCATCCGGATTTTTCATAAGTATATGGAATGAAAATTCGAGGGTTGGGATATGATGAAAAATATTACCTTAACGGGGAAATATGAAGTTTTATTGCCCTTGCACATGATCGTCTAGAACCAATCAGATGTCGCGTTATATAGAATAATCATATTGAGGAATAATAAAATAATAACTATAGTAAAGGGGATAAATACTTTTCGTGCAAGATAAACCCCAGTGAATAATATCGTTCAGGATACTTAATCTATAAAAAAAAAATTGATCTCCGCATAATTTTTTTTTATTCCCATGGAAATTTAATTTCCAACAATGTATTTTTTCCGTATTTTTTTTTAAACTTCAAGAGGAAATAACTGAATTCCTACAAAATTCGTAATATCGTAAAGGATAATTTATAATATCAAATCTAATTAAAATACAGCTCTCTACTGCACTTTGAGCTATTTTTTGAGTTCTGAATTTTAATCTGATTGATAAATATCCTTAAGCAAGATTTACTTTTATGGCATAGGCCTATTCCTATTTGAATAATCAAATAGACGAGATATCCGGTTGCTTTGTATTGCAGAAAATAGTCTAAATGTCTAAATGTAACACGTTGATTTTTGAAAACTGCGAAAAAGCACTTTGATGGTGTGACTGTGGTTCATACAAAATTATAACGGTATACGCGCACATGTATAGATTTAACGAAAGCAGCTTATACTACGTATTACTTACTATTCCGTGATTTTGCAGAAGATCTATGTCTTGAAACAGTGATTCCTAAAAGAACAAGAAAAAAAATTGATAAAAGAATTTTTTTTTCAAATTATTATACAAAACATATTTCGGTAATTAAGCTCCCTCTTTGAAAAAAACAGAAGGGGCATATTGAGTTGAACCTGTGGGTCGGTTTACCGGTCAGTAGAAGAAATAGTCTTACCGTGACCAGGCTAAGCTCAGGTCACAGGATAAACCGGGTCCGTTCGACATTTGTCATTTTAACGATAGAACGCTCTATATAACATTAGACCATATGTTGTACAAAACCCTTTTGCTGAACAGGCATCAAATTTAGTACAAATTGAATGCAATTCAAAATACCCATTTATTTTGAGATCACCTTTTGGTCAAGGGAGAAGCCTTTTCCATAGGAAATTAAATTATCTTTGTTTTAAAAAAAATATGATTTTCAGACCATGAGATCAAATGTCGATGGCCAAACTACTCTGTGCATAGGGATATATTGTCTGATGAATATCTTTATTAAGAGCCCATTGTATGATAGACATTATACTTTATACCCTGGCTTTTGATTGTCTGTTCCGGGGCTTGTCACATTATTTGCCCCTTTTTAATAACACAAAAGAGACATCTTTGGGGAAAACCCCGTATATTTCTCACAGTAGCCTTTTGTAGTTTAGAGGGTTGTAACTTCGTCATTTGATATTAGAAATCAGTTTCCGCTGTGAATTTTGATTGCCCCAAGTTGGGGCAACCCACACATCGAAGGAATAAATTAAATTCCAAGAGATTTCTTCACAGGACACACAAATATTTGGTTGCATAAAGAAGGGAAAAGTGTTTTTTTTTCCTTTTGTTGTTTTTTACCTTTTTGACCCCTGGGTTGACACCACAAAGGGGAACAACTTTCGCAAAGTGTGGATTGGACTTATAAATTTTTATAGCTCTACAATTCACTATATAATAATATAATGTAAGGCATATTCATCAAATACGTGAGTATAGGTAGATATGTAAATTATATTAATAAAGGAGATGATATACATAGGCTATGCCTGATGTCCAATCCTATTGAATTTAGGCTATTCAATAAAATTTGTTTAAATTAGTGTCACCTCTTCGTCATCACTGATCACTGCATCTCCAGCTACCACCTGATCTTCTGCTTCCATGTCAGCGTTATTAAATTCAACCAATCTATAAAAGGAAATGTTCATTAAAAATAACATTTCAGTACAAAATCATTGTGCTATATAAAACTATGTTTAATGTAAAGCTACGTACCCTTTTCTACTTTGTTAAAACAGAACTGAAATCCAAAAAAAACTTTCACTCTTTATGAAATTATTAATTAAAATGTTGTATTTGATTTGTAAGAAACAAACCCTAATCAATTTTTTTGGACACCAGAAATAGTCCAGTCGAAGAAATCGTCTGCTCGATCTGTAGCATGTTTATTTTTCGTGATAAAAAATAGAGTTATCTTTCCATGAAACGCTTCTCGCGTCTAGTCAGGTAAACGCTTTAGTCAGCAGGAAAGTTAATCCAGAGTTAAAGATTATTTTCGACATTCATAAACACACAACGATACCACGAGGTCCTCAGTGAAGCGAATTTCGCAGAGAGGACGGCGTTTTTGTTTTTAAACTACGTTTAATCAAGACAACTTTTTTGTCTAAAATGGTATGTATCATGAACATTTTTTATTCATATGTTAGCCGGTCTCTCAATTGTATTTTCAACGTTAAAAATATTTAAAAATACATATTGGACTCCCCACACACATTAGCTCACTGCTGTTAAGCAGCCAAATGTACATGGCTCGCTCGTCACATCTATTAGCTGACTCGACCGTGTATTTTGTAAAGGAGTGGTAAAACATACATATATTGCGTGTGTGATTTGGTGCAGTAATGTAGCTTTCCTCAAAAGGGGGGGGGGGGGTGGTGGTGCATGGTGGTGGTTGAGGGTTAGAAAGAATAATCTTACCGTGACCAGGCTACGCTCAGGTCACAGTAAGAATTCGTCCCATATACTTGCAATGTAGCAGCCGCGAAGCAGATCTGCTTCGCGTCGATTTTAAGTCTGTTAAAAATAATCTGCAGGGGAAAAACACATTTTTATACATTACAAACCTTTTTAAACATGCACATGTAGTTAAATCCACAAAATATCCATTTAATTAGTCGTACTAAGGCATTTTCTTAATAAACACGTTTGAATTGCCTGCCATTTTGTAGGAAATCGTACTCGGAATGTCTCGGATTTTATCGTAAACATGGCGACCGTAAACAGCGAATTTTCAAATGTGATGTTGCAAGTGGCAGTGATTTCGTTACAAAAACAGTTTATGAGGTAAAATGGGATTATAAAAGAGCAACATTGTAGGTATTTGAGACCAATCATATGAAAATTTAGGCGAGATATAGCGCGATATATTTTTTTTTATTTGCTACGAAGCGAGTATATGGGACGAATTCTTGTTAAACCGGGTCCGTAGGACATCTGTCATTTTAATGATAGAACATTCTATCTAGTTGAGGGTGTTCTCTCTCGCCGTTGAGAGAAGTTACCAAGGGTGTTCTCTCTCGCCGTTGAGAGAAGTTACCAAGAGAATAGGGTTATTATCTGATTTTTTTTGGACGATTTCGATATTTTACTTGCCGTCAGATATTTTGGACTAGGCTATTCAGTGATATACTATTTATAGTATAAGTGATAGATCTATATACTTAATATGAAAATTTAATAAATATTTGGATTTGAGTTCTTTACCATTTGTGAACACTGAATCAAATTTTGTTTATATGTAGACAGAGGAAGTTAACCCTAAAGCCTATCCTTTGGCTGATGCCTCGCTTACTCAGGAAATTTTGGATCTTGTTCAACAAGCTTCACACTACAAACAGTTGAAGAAAGGGGCAAATGAAGGTTTGTATTGCAGCTCTCATTTCTCTAATTACAGCAGAAATATAATATTTCGATAACTATTAATACCTTTGTACTGAAACTATATTCATTCAGTAAAACAAAAACGTCCATATTTTTTTATTGCAAATGGCATGACAAATTACCCAGATAAAACCATTTTAACAAGAGCTTGGACTTTGGGTAGTTGTGTCAAACAGCAATGTGACGTTGGCCTGTCTATTTCATTGCTAGCCACTCAGCCATGGCCCTTTGAAATCAACAAGATTTGTCTGGCTTTTGAGCTATGACTTCGCAATCGGTGCATATTTCGCTTCAAACCGCGTCATTTTTAACTTGTTTTGACGCAAGAAATAGATAGCTATGTCCTAGTGAAAGTCCAAGGTCTTGTTTAAATGGTTCTAATAACGTTGAAAACGGTGTACGAGGTGTCCCAAGTATTTTCAAAATTGAAAAAAAGATTTAAACATTTCCCATTATAAATCTCTGAAAGAAATTTGTTTTGTTGCAAGTTTCTCTGGTTATATAACTGATAATTTATGAATGAAGAAATATTAAATTTTCCCCCTTTTATCCATTTCAATTGTAGTTAAATGACACTGTGAAATATATATGTATTATAAATATTTCTTTAAAAAAGAGCCAAAAAGTAACAGAAGCAATAATTTGGGACAGGATTTAGATTTCTTTAAGGTATGTTAGATTTACTATTATTTTACTTCAGCAACAAAGACTCTCAACAGAGGAATATCTGAATTCATTGTCATGGCAGCTGATGCAGAACCACTTGAAATTCTGTTGCATTTGCCATTGCTGTGTGAAGACAAGGTATCATCATTTAAAAATCCATATGATTTAGTCACTTAGATATTATGTAAAATAAATATGAAAATACATATATAGTGTTTATATTTCATGTTTTTATTACTTGCAGAATGTTCCATACGTCTTTGTTAGATCCAAACAAGGTAAGTATTCTTTTAACATACAAGTCAAACTTCGTTTTCTCGAACTAAATGGGACTGTTTAAAAACTTTGAGATATCCGAGTATTCGAGATATCGAGGGTAAAATTAAAAATAAGTAGTTTGGACGTACAAATCACTTCGTCATATCCATTGTATTCGAGATATCAGTGTTCAAGATAACAGAGTTCAACTGTAATTAAAATTGAATTAAAATGTACAAAAATATACATCATTATATCCATTGTATTCGAGATATCAGTGTTTTAGATATCGAAGTTCAAATGTAATTAAGATAAAATTAAAGTGTACAAAAATATACATCATTATTTAAAAAACATAAACATTTCCGCAACAATAATAATTTTTGTTTTTTTCTTGTCATTGGGTTAAATCACACTTTTCTTTGCCAATCTCTATCATAACATTATATTATTTAGTTGAAAAAAATGTGTACTATCCTGAAATATGTTCAATTTATTACTTGCTTTGTCATTTGTAGCTTTGGGAAGAGCCTGTGGTGTGTCTAGGGCTGTCATTGCCTGCTCTGTGACAGTGAATGAGGGATCACAACTCAGACCCAAGATTCAGACCATTCAGCAAAACATTGAGAAACTTCTCATCTAGATCATTGCTGCACAGAAAAGTTCTTGCAGTAGTGCATTAGAAAATCCTTTCAGAAAAAATAATGTCTGGAAACATTACCAGGAAAAACAGACAACACTGTGTTCAAATACTTCATTATCTGTTGTTAATTTTGTTTTGTTTAATCATGGTAAACAATTATACTTTTATTTAGTTTTTAACATTTTAATAAAATAGATAATGATATTACATTTTCCTATTTCTTTCATCTTTTCCAATTTATAATTCATGAAATGATGGTTCTATTAAAATAAATACAGAATTTAAGCTCTCTTCTGCATTAATAATTATTGTTAGTCCTAAACCATTTTACTTTTGGGATAATTGATGATGTTGTGTGAAGATGATTTTCACATTCTTGAAAGTCCTCTTTTTTGCATTATTCTTTTTATAAACTTGCCTGCAAATATTATAAGCCTTCAAACTTTTTTGGCAGTAATGTTCTATTGGTACATATGGGGCAACGTAATGAAAGATTTTATTTGTCAGTAATTGTTTTAAAAGGTTGATTATGTTATAGAGACAAAACTATGACAACATTATGAAACAAAGGCATATGAACCTCTTAATTTGCCTGGAAATGGAAAATATATGTAATTAACTGCCGCCTTTTTAAGTGAAATCACACTATTTTCTATTGTAAAAAAATATTGCAATAGCATATTAATTAGGACCAGCCCAACGGGTGACCTATAGTCAGTAGTCTGTCCATTAGATACACTGTTTATCTGATATCATTTTTCCCCATTGGCTCAGTTTGGCTTTTACTTACAAGCATTTAATCGGTAAAGCTCAGTTTGGCTTTTACTCGCAAGCGTTTAATCGGTAAAGCTCAGTTTGACTTTTACTTGCAAGCATTTAATCGGTAAAAACCGATTAAATCCTTACAAGTAAAAGATGTACAGTGGTCAATCTTAATACTAGATTAAACTAGGTAAAAGAAAACCTGCAAAACCCTTGGAATATATCTACATCTTCCCAAGTCAAGGGTTCCTAATCCTTTCCGATTTATAAAAAAGAAATATGTAGATTAGCATGAGAAAAACATTTTGCATTCCTTTTCATGCGCAGATCCCTGGCATGTAAAATATTAAAATCGTTAAAAAGCCAGTAAAACGTCAGATATTTCGGACTAGCGCAGATCCTGTACTTTTTCTCCATGGATCCATGAAAATTCCAGGAGGGAGTCCGTACACCCGAATGCCTTAGTTTCAAGTGAACTTTTAATATAGGCACGTGGCATCGTTTTTGAAAGTGGGAGGTAACCTAAGAATCTTGACAAGCAGTAAAAAAAACTTATTTTGTCTAACATCGAGGTTTCGATATGTAAATTTAAGAAAATTGTTCGGAAAAAGGAGGAAGAGCCTCCCCCACCCTCACCCCCTCCAGATGCTTCGTGCCTGTTACTAGTATCTATACTTATAAATAAAGACATTTTGTCAATAAACTACGAAATGTCTGCACCAGAGCTATTGCTTATACCTTTAGTATTTCATCACATTTGAGATGATGTCCGTAAGCTATAATTGAACTTTACCAAATAATTAATTGAGAAATATATTAAAAACCTACTTTCATTTTCGATAAACCAGCCCAAAATAGCGAAGTTTGAATCATTTTAAAGTTGTGTCAAGCAATGTGACGTAAGCCTGTCTATTTCATTGCTGGCCACCCAGCCAAGGCTATGTGAAATCAACAAGATTTGTCTGGATTTTGAGCCAAGACTGTGCAGTCTGTGTATATTTCACTTGAAACCAGCGTCATTTAAACTTGTTTTGACGCAAGAAATAGATAGTTACGTCCTATCGAAAGTCCAAGGTCTTGTTAAAATGGTTCTAATAGTAAGACACGCTTTGGCAGATCCAAGCCAGTGGGAATTTGCATCAATATATATGCTTGCAATTAAATAATATTGAATGACTACGTAAAGTACGGAAGCGTATTAGTGCCACATTGTAATTTTTTTTTCTTTAAAATTCCAACTTTAAAGTTGGAATTTCCAACTTTAAAGTTGATTTTTCCAACTTTAATCTTGGAATTTCCAACTTTAAAGTTGGAAATTCCAACTTTAAAGTTGATTTTTCCAACTTTAAAGTTGGAATTTCCAACTTTAATCTTGGAATTTCCAACTTTTTTGTTTGACTTTATTTTTTTGGTAAATATAACAGTATACATTATATGACAGGCAAACTGGGCATAAACTTATTGTTGTATATGTCTGAACTATAAATTTTTATATAAATATATAAGATTAAAACGTTTAAATACATTCAGTGTCAGATATCAAATATCGAAATAATTTTGAATCAAATACATGAATATAAATATAAAAGTATACATTATATTACAGGCAAACTGTGCATAAACTTATAGTTGTATATGTCTGAACTAGAAGTTTTCATATAAATATATAAGATTAAAACGTTTATATGTATGCAGTATCAGATATCAAATATCGAAATAATTTTGAATCAAATAAATGTTATCTTAATATGTAAAACAAGAGGGTGTCGTTAATTAAATGCAGGATTAGAAAGAAGAACACTAAGAGATAATTAAGATCAAAACAAAGCCGCGGAATTTGTATCTACATGGCGTTAATAAAGATTACTTATTAAAAGAAATTCGTCTGAAATTGAGATTAAAGTTGGAAATTCCAAGATTTAAGTTGGAAAATCCAACTTTAAAGTTGGAAAAATCGACTTTAAAGTTGGAAATTCCAACTTTAAAGTTGGAAAATCCAACTTTAAAGTTGGAAAAATCAACTTTAAAGTTGGAAATTCCAAGATTAAAGTTGGAAATTCCAAGATTAAAGTAAGAAATTCCAACTTTAAAGTTGATTTTTCCAACTTTAAAGTTGGAAATTCCAAGATTAAAGTTGGAAATTCATCAAATATCGAAATAATTTTGAATCAAATAAATGTTATCTTAATATGTAAAACAAGAGGGTGTCGTTAATTAAATGCAGGATTAGAAAGAAGAACACTAAGAGATAATTAAGATCAAAACAAAGCCGCGGAATTTGTATCTACATGGCGTTAATAAAGATTACTTATTAAAAGAAATTCGTCTGAAATTGAGATTAAAGTTGGAAATTCCAAGATTTAAGTTGGAAAATCCAACTTTAAAGTTGGAAAAATCGACTTTAAAGTTGGAAATTCCAACTTTAAAGTTGGAAAATCCAACTTTAAAGTTGGAAAAATCAACTTTAAACTTGATTTTTCCAACTTTCAAGTTGGAATTTTCAACTTTAATCTTGGAATTTCCAACTTTAAAGTTGATTTTTCAAACTTTAAAGTTGGATTTTCCAACTTTAAAGTTGGAAATTCCAACTTTAAAGTTGGAAAATCCAACTTTAAAGTTGGAAAAATCAACTTTAAAGTTGTAAATTCCAAGATTAAAGTTGGAAATTCCAACTTTAAAGTTGGAAAAATCAAGTTTAAAGTTGATTTTTCCAACATTAAAGTTGGAAATTCCAAGATTAAAGTTGGAAATTCCAACTTTAAAGTTGATTTTTCCAACTTTAAAGTTGGAAATTCCAAGATTAAAGTTGGAAATTCCAACTTTAAAGTTGGAAAATCCAACTTTAAAGTTGGAAAAATCAACTTTAAAGTTGGAAATTCCAAGATTAAAGTTGGAAATTCCAACTTTAAAGTTGGAAAAATCAAGTTTAATCTGGGAAATTCCAAGATTTAAGTTGGAAATTCCAAGATTAAAGTTGGAAATTCCAACTTTAAAGTTGGAAATTCCAACTTTAAAGTTGGAAAAATCAACTTTAAAGTTGGAAATTCCAAGATTAAAGTTGGAAATTCCAACTTTAAAGTTGGAAAAATCAAGTTTAATCTTGGAAATTCCAAGATTAAAGTTGGAAATTCCAAGATTAAAGTTGGAAAATCCAACTTTAAAGTTGGAAAAATCAACTTTAAAGTTGTAAATTCCAAGATTAATGTTGGAAATTCCAACTTTAAAGTTGGAATTTTAAAGAAAATTTTTTTTACAATGTGGCACTAATACGCTTCCGTAGTAAAGAGTGAGTATATTTACTGGGAACTTATTTAGGGTATACATAGAAATGAAGATACGACAAATGTTGAATAAATAAGATGAGTCAATTCGTTTCTTGAATGTAAGATTTAGTTTTGATGGATAGAACTTTCCAGAACGGGGTAACCAAGAACGCGGGTTGACCAATCAACTTCATGGTGGAAAGTGTAGGGCGAGCATTCATTGGGAATTTATCTTGGATCTGACAACTAAAGTTTAAGATATGCAAAAAATATGCTAATACTTATCATGCGCGGATCCAGAAAATTTTTCCGGGGGGGGGGCCGAATTGAAAGTAGGGGGCTACACTATTCATCAGAAACACGTTGACAAGCAAAAAAAAAAAAAACCAAATTTCCCAAACCAAAATCTTAAAAATCCGGGGGGGGGGGGGGGGAGGGGGGTAACGTAGTATACCTACTATAACTCAAAAAAGAATTGTATCTGTCAATTTTTTTTTCCCCATATTCATGAAATTCCTAATCCGTAGGGGGAGATGGGGGTGGGGGGCCGAATATGCCTTTAACTGCAATTTTTTCTATATCACTCTTAATATTTCCGCTAACGACGCCTTTCCAAATCATATATGTGTTTTCCAGGGGGGGGGGGGGGGGGTCCGAGTCATATTTAAGTTAATTTCACTATGTAAATTTAATAACTTCTCATTTTCCAGGGGGGGGGGGGTCCGGACCCCGACCCCCCTCTAGATCCGCGCATGCTTATTTGCGTTTTTAAATTACAAACATTTGTATACCACTGCAGATTGGTAGTAAACCATATATACATTAATTTGTGAAACATAAACAAATCGTGTTAACAACTCTACGTCTGTATGAATATTATGATGTATGCATAAAACGAGGAATTTGAATTGGATCGGGTAGGTTACAGTCTTTTATCTGAAATTCTTTTTTGGGACAATGATAAAAGTTTATAGTGAAATTTGGCTTAAAGACCTAAAGAACAAAATTTAGAAAAGAGAAATGACGCACTGTACAGCCACTCCCTGGTTTGAAATAAAATGAAAAAATTTGCAGTTTTTTTTTTCAGTCAGCTGCAACAAAAAGAACAAATGAAGCATTGTATCATATTTTAAAATGTTTAAAGTGTTAATTCCCGCGCTTGCGCGGGATATTATCTAGTATCACTAAATTCTATTACTAAAAGCAATTTCCCTCAGATGGGCTTGTGTTCGGTTCTGTGAAAAGAGTGAATTTTGGGTCTGTTCATAAATGTAGGTGTTCGCACATTTTATGTACATGTATCCTTGTAAAGAAATTACTCTTGTCTTATTCACAGGTCTATGTTACAAAACTATTCGAACGTTCCTACGGTTGCGCGTAAACGGCAATCCTCTGTTTTCCATTCGAAGTCCCGTCATCTTCATTACTTACACAAACTTAAAGTCTGTAGAAATTGCGGTAACAGCCGGTTTTGGATATAGAGAGAACAAATATCTCAACCATTCTTAATAAAAATGTCCGTCCTTTTAATATTTTTCTCAATTGTTGGGCGTTTTCATATGCCTATGTTATTATATTGCGCAACGTTATTAAAACGTTTGATATGGATATTTTGAAGCATCTCCGTCATATATTTAATGCGATATTCTAAAACGATTATTTAAAAAATATTTCGAATATACAAGAAGCAGATATTTTCAGTTTTTATGCAATTTTTTGCAACAAGTAAATCATGTTCCCTTTTTACTTTCATTATCTATAACGTCACCCATCTCTTTTACACATTGTAAATATAACAGTTAACTGGCAAACTGTCTACTGAGCTCTGTGTGTTTTTGACGATGGTAATTATCTTTATATACAAAGGACTAAGATTAAGACCGCGCTGCAGCTCAAGCCTTAAGGTGGAGATGAAAGTTATAATCTGATAATCAATTGAAAATATTATTAACTCTGCTTTGGAAGTTGGTTTAGCTTTTAGGTTTAAATCTATGTGGGGCATACATTGCACTTATCTTCAGGTTTTATCAGAATATGAAGATGATATTAAAGTAAACATAAAAGATAATCACAAATTGGTCTACAGATAGATAAATCAATACACAGATCAGAACGCGAGTCGCGTCCCTTTATTAGCTACCCGCTTTGTTTGGTTGTTTTGCTCTAATACACGCGAGTGAAATACTGCGTTAGCAACACAACAACACGCCGTATGCCGCTTGTTTATAAGATCTATGGCTACGCTCTGGCTAGAAAAGTGCTAACATGAAGGTGGACTTCTCGTAAAATCAAGGTAGGAATTTAAATCATCATTATTTAAAGTAAATGCTTAATTTCACTGAAAATTTAATGAGTTTTTCCGTTTTGATGTGCTAAAAGGATATTGGAGACGATAATTAGGAAACGATAAAGCCCATTTAGAAACATGCTTATCATTAGTTCTTCCTGTACATACTAGTAGCATTTCAATTGCTGTTTGAAGACGAAAAACTAATAGATGGCATGTTCAATGATTGCCTAGATTTAATTTTTAATTTATAAATTCACCCAAAAAATGTTTATTTAAATATCCTACAGCAATTTGCGAAAAAACAGTTTGCTGTACATATCGTGTTTATCTTTATATAGATATATATGCGCTCAATATTCAAAACTCTTGAATTTGCAATCAACTGCAATTCGCACAACTTTATGATCAGCCGGATCTATACATACAGTAGATCATTTCGATATACCGGGGTACATAAATAGACTTTCTTGTCCGAAGTAACGATATGTATTCGAGATATCGACATTTCTCGTTAAATTATTCATTATAAGAAAATCTCGTTTTTACCACAAGATTGCGTGATGTTCAACGGTGAAATACGTTTATAAGTAGAAATGTTTGGTATAAAAATATCAAGCGTGATCTGACTTATTTATAAACACTTCACTTACATGCAATGTATGTGATGTAATAATAATAATAATGATTTTTGTTAATGAATGAATTACTGTATATTGTGAAAATATAACGTGTCCTTTATTTAGGACTGCTGTACGCTTGGCCCCCCCCCCTTTTTTTTTGTTCTTTTAAAGTAAATACCCTGTTTGATATACAAAACGCATTCTTTTTGTTGCTAAAAATTCATTAAAATGTTCGATAGCTAATGATTCCCAACTTAGAGAGGAATCAATAATTAGTTGTAAAGACTCGGACGAAAAGTGGCGCGTTTTCTGATTCTGGGTTATAATGAAATCAAAACGGTCATGAAGGTCTACATGGGATTTAAAATTAAAGAATAGTCTCTGTGCGAATGAATAGAACCTTTCGAAATTCATACTTATTATAAGTTTAAAAACCAACACGTATGACGACGGATTTGTAAAGCTGTGTATTGGTGACGTCAAACGTCGATTTTGCTTCGCACCATGACACCACTGAAAATAAAGATTTAAACTGGGTCGATCTTTTGTACCAGAAGTGGTTGAAATTAGCAGGCGAGGGAGGAGTTTATTGGAGTGTATATAAGTACATAACCACAGACATACCTGCTCAGACAATATGTATACATAGACACAAAGAGGTAACAGCATTGTACATAATGCTAGCATGAATAAAGTGATATAAATAACGGAGGATTTATGAACAGTCAGTTTAGAGATAAGAAAAGCAAATTAATATTCGAGGCTCGTGAAAAATTATGCAGTATTGATCTCACGTTAATAATGGTAAATGTACTCAAGAGATAATTACTCTTTTATATAACAGAAAGTAAACAAGAAAACACAAATCTAAGCAACCCGTCACCATGTGTCGCAAGGTGCAATCAAACATAGGCGATGCACCCAAACACAACAGAGGGCTACTGTAATATCTAATATATGATAAGATTTACTACGGTTTCACTATTAATCAAGCTAATAATGATTACATTGATTATCGTTTCACTATTTCAGTTTTGTTATAACAGAAGATAGAACTAAACAGTGAACACTGCCGTAAGAAACAATGTCTACCTGCCCCACCTCCTACACGTGCTCAGATAAAGGGCTGCTCTTGCCCCTTGTCAGTGAAGCCACATGGCCAACAGGTGCGCGGGCCACTATCTACCTTATTGGACTTCTATGGAGTTTCATGGCAATTGCTATCATTGCAGACATCTTCATGTCCGCAATTGCACAAATTACAAGTTCTAAGCATAAATTGAAAATCCCAGACGACAGTAAGGATGGTTACAATGAGATAGAGGTGCAGAGGTGGAATGGCACCGTCTCCAATCTAACCCTCATGGCTCTCGGTTCTAGTGCTCCAGAGATTTTGCTTTCAATCATAGAAATTGTTTTCAACGATTTCAAATCCGGAGAGCTAGGTCCAAGTACCGTTGTGGGATCCGCAGCCTTCAACCTCATGGTCATATGTGGGGTGTGTGTCATCGGAATTCCTTCCTCGGAAACGAGGCGGATCAAGAAATTGAAGGTGTTTGCCATCACGGCCGTGTT
Source organism: Magallana ariakensis (assembly GCA_020458035.1). Taxonomy (NCBI): domain Eukaryota; kingdom Metazoa; phylum Mollusca; class Bivalvia; order Ostreida; family Ostreidae; genus Magallana; species Magallana ariakensis. The sequence continues at coordinate 47,284,138 of CM035817.1, read as the reverse complement.
TTCTGTGTTAGCTTACGTCTGGCTCATCATCATCTTGGTGGTTAACACGCCGGACTTCGTGGATCTGTGGGAGGCCATTGTGACCCTGCTGCTGTTCCCAATCCTGGTCATCTTCGCCTACATTCTGGACAAGGATTACTTTGGTTCTTCATCTGTTGATGATGAGGAAGCGGGCTTGGAAGTTGGTGGGTACATTTTTTTGATTGATCAAACCTCTAGCTCGATTTATATCCTTGATTAACGTGATTTGTTTTTCATGACCTATCGATTTACTTTATAACCCCCCTCCCTTTGCATTCGAATGAAACAATCTAAACGGCATTATTATTTTAAGTACTTTATACACATGAACTCAGTACCAATTTGTGCAAGTTTTGACAAGAATGATTGTTAAAGGTATGATCTATGGCATGGACACGGGTTTTACTAAATGTTTGGTAATATTAAGCACACTTAAGAATTAATTCCTTGGGTCTTAGATTAAAAACCGGTCACAAATGTTTTAAAAATAGTTCAGAATAAAGTTAAGAACATTTAATAGACAAACAAATGTAACAGGGAATAGAACCTAACACAGTGACGTTAAAATCATGAACTAAATACTTTCCTGTGCTATATGTATACATCACCCCCGGAAGTTAAATACTTTCCTGTGCTATATGTATACATCACCCCCCCCCCCCCTGAAGTTAAATACTTTCCAGTGCTATATGTATACATCACCCCTGGAAGTCTCGTTAGTTTTGAAATAATATGAAATTTCTACACCTGAATTTATTGTGAATGTAGAATTTTTCACTAGTTTATGCATAACATATACAAACACTTAAATCCTCTGTACAGATACTGTTTATATTCCTTTTAGTTGGAGCAGGTAACATACACCAATGTATACAGTACATAGATTATAACAAACAGTGCACACTTGTCTTATGCTTGACTAACACTCCTTTATTACGTATTATTTTCAGTTACCAGGGCAGACAGAGGTTTTTATATTGCCTTTTATATATTTTCTGTAGACCTATCTCCTTATTAACTTACACACTTCTGTTGTTTTACTGTCAAAACCTTTGAAACCTGTGTATTGAAAGTGGCGGGAAAATATAACATCCGATTTTCATTCAAGACGGATAATTTCTTGGTTGATTCCATAACCGTCACGTGATATTTAGAATAACATTTTGATGTCCTTTAAATGTTAAATCACTTCCGAAAAGCAAACATTTAAAGAGTGTGTCACTTGAAAAACACTTTGGATTTAAATCGTTGTTAACAACTTTGTCTAAATTCTCTTGCTGTCGTACTCACTGTCAAACCATTGAATCCTATATTGAAAATGGGAGGGGTGCATTTCGGTTTTTTATTTCTCTGAAGTCTTTTTTTTTTTAATGTCAATAAACGCATGATACAATTAACAAAATAACAAAAAGACGGTATTTTATTGATAAAAAAAAATCATAACATACATATCTTAGAAGATACACAGTGTCAATGGGGAGGGGGGGGGGGGGGTAAATTCTAATCGATTTCGGTCTTAAATGTCTGTCAATAAAATTTGATAATTTAAAAAGTGTAAAATGAGTACACTAGCGGCATGATTATAATTCATGAGACAATTTCCGCTGAACTGCCGCATTTCACTTCACCGCAGGTACTAATCTGTCAATCTTTCATTTGTCGTTTTTGTTAAAAAGAAAAAAATGTAAGAGCGTGAAATACTGACTCAACATGATAGACATTCAGCTTACTATATTTGAATATGATTTTATGGTGACATTTCACCAATGAAAAAATCGTTTAAAATAAACGTATTCTTACGCTCAATAAAAAAATTAAACGTTAACTATCATGAGCAAAATAAATATCCTGTCCAAAAATATGATTAAAGATATTTTTTTTTGTTTTTGTATTTTTGGGGGGTGGGGTGGGGGGAGGTATATTTGGTAGCAGGGCCTGTTTTATTTTCAAAGGACTGAAATTATTTTTTTTTTAATTCCAAATCAGTACGTAGGCCACTGATGAAAAATAAGATATAGAAGGCCAAACAACTACGTGTATATCTATTTATGTGTGTCATTCACACAATCACCTTTTAAATTCTAGTACAATGTAAATAAAGCTACGTACTATACTTTTACTTTTTATTATATCGAAGTTTATGAAAATATCATTTGATGTCAATATAAGTCTCAATACTAGATCAAAAATAATAATTTTGCTATTGGTAATCTAAAGGGCCCTCACAAATATACATTAAAGGATTCATGATTTAGATCAACAAAAAATTGAAAAGAATGGACTCTCTATATAGTACACACACTATCACTAAATGATTTTTAAAAAATTCATCGACATTTCATATATTATTCATTTTTAAATTGTTTGTGATACATGCATTCCTTTATTTTTCGCTGACGGTTTTGTAGTTTTTGTGTTAGCTCCAGAGACGAAAGTAGAAGCACTATCAAAGTCCCTGTGTGTTTCTATGTTTTGTGTACTTTTAACTTTCCATGTTTTGTTTACACTAAGATTATACACGCTTGTGATCATTCAATTATTCTGAATAATTAAGGAAAGGGGTTGGATATCCAACTTTATAGCATAATTTGTTTTTACAGACAACCTCTTGTCAAAGGAACATGCTGATAAACAAGTCGTCGTGGAAATGCTGAGGGTAAGTCAACGATTATCATTATTATTATTATTAAAATTATGATCAGCAGTTGTCGAAATTTAAAACTAGATATCATAAATTTAAATGTTAATGAAACTAAATTCGTACACAAATTGGATTTAAATCGTTCTTACAGAGACTAAAATCCGACCCAGATGCGGACGAGAAAGAAGTAGCCCGTCTGACTGCCCATCTGATGGAACAGAACCAGCACCATGACCGAGCCTGGTACCGGATCAACGCTACACGGAAACTGACGGGAGGGACTCTCCTGACCACGCCCCTTACGGAAAAATCAAAAAAAGTGATTACCTGGATTGTTGTCATCATTTCTGATCTTAATTGTTATCGTTCACACTTATTCAACACCTAGCAATGCACTATACGGTTTTAGGTACATGTATTTATATGTCTGTTTTTTAACAGGTCGGATACACTACCTTATATGGATAACATTATTTAACATGTGACAATATTTACGTCAAAAAGGTTCTCCAATCCAATGAATGAGTCGCAAAGCATGACGGTCTACAACGTGTTTACTTTTCAACACATACACGTGGTTTGTGGCTGTATTTAATTACTTGCGGGAAAATTCGTACAACTTGATTTTTACTTTAGAAGGTTAAAAAAGGAAAGATTACGTACCGTAGACATTGTTCCATGCGCACATTGAAAAATACATGTACTGTTGTTTTAATTTATCAATTGTTGCTTCAAAGATCGATCAGTATCAATAGACTGGTATACATACGCATACAAGTACAAGCAAATTTTGATAAGGAAAAACTGCATAATTGTTTATTGGTGACTTAATTATTGTACACCATTAATAAATGCAGGTAATTGTACATTTTTAACATACGTTAATAGCCACGATAGTAGAAATACACAAATATACAAATACAGAAGTACAAGTTATGTATCGTGTAGTATTTTGTACACTAAGCATTCTGATGAGTGTCCCTGAAGAAATTTCAAAATTCTACTAATGTTGTCCCAAACCTGGGGTATCGCGTGAAAAACGTACTCACTGCTTCTAATATAACAAGGGCACCGCAAAGCGGAGCATCCCCTCGAGAAATGAAAATATTGTGCGGGGAAATGCATTATTAGTGATAAACATGTAGATGAAGAGACCAAATATTTAACTTGTTAAAAACCTCTTTGAATTAAAATATTCGTTTATTCCTATCCCCGTGCACGCTCTGAATGGGGTGTATTCATGGGGGTGGGTGCATTTACGTGGTTGTACAATTCCTCCCATAATAATAGCGAAAACACACTACAAACGTGTTAAACTTAAGTAAAGTAGTTTTATAAATTCTCTTTATTCAGTGACAACTGTGGCATACATTACGCATGTAGATAGTTAGTGTAGGCAAAAAAAGATTCATATCGAAAATGAAACGTAGCTAAGATCTCAGACTGGCGATTTATAGTCTGCTGTATGGGAAAAATTCGAGTTAACATATCGTAATTTTAACCCCAATATTTTAAAAAGAATAACGTATCTACATTTTTACATTTACCGATTTACATGAAATAAATTCCCAGTTAATCATGTTTACATTGAAAATGAAACGTAGCAAAGATCTCAGACTGGCAATTTATTAGTTTGCTCTATGGGGAAATTCGAGTTAACATGTCGTAATTTTAACCCCAATATTTTAATAAGCATACATGTTAACTCTACCGATTTACGCGGAAGTCTACCGCTTTTTAGCTCTGCCTCCCGCCTACCGATTTTATTAAAAAATCTACCGCTTTTCTTCAAAATACGTTTCTTGTTCTGATAGATAGCCATTTTGGAAGCCATTGTGGTCAAAAAATCTCGTCGGGTTTGAAATTAGCGCGTGACTTTGAATCGGAGGCACACAAACGCTTTATTAATGAATTATTGAATGACAAGTTTTCAAGCATGTGTTTTACATTGAACGATGAGAAAGAAGCCACTTCCCGTGATTACATTAGTTACAAGACGTCGATATTATCCTCGCAAAGGAAAAAGAAGCTTTGCAATTCCACACGTGGTTTTAACAATGACTGAATATATCTTTTAACTTTGCCATAACAGTAAACTTCACTTGCAGTTTATTGAATGCTGCATGATTTATAATAAGCATGTAAATAAACATCGTTTTGATGTTGAAAAAGAATATACGATTTCCTACTAGTTCTTACTTCTCTTATATGTTAAATTTTGGCAACTTAACCTATTTTTCTGAACAAAGGCAATTGTTTAAGTCTCTGCACTCAAATATTTTTTCCAAAAAAAAAAAATAAACTTACCGGTAATCAATATATGGTAAATGCATGCAAACATTTTTATTGCTTGTGTTGATATTAGTAAATTTCAAAAGTCTTTTATATTTCAGTTGATATCATTAATTACTAATCAGAAACCCTTACTACATATATAGTACACAAAAATTGTGCTTTGAAATATACGCGAAAACGCCGCGCACGCGATGCTACCGCTTTTCGTTTCAAAATCTACCTATTTTTCATCACTGGAGGTTAACATGTATGTAATAAGAGTAACCTATCTACATTTATACATTGAACGATTTACATGAAATGAATTCCCGATTAATCATGTTGACGATATTCGTCAAAGTCTCTTCTGAATTATGAACATGTTCTTCGAATTCGTTAAATATAGCCCGACATTCGGCTCAGACAGCTGCTTGTTTTGATTAAATTGGTGAACTTAATCTCCTGCTTGCTTCTGTTTTCACTTTGGACATCCTTCTAACTCCCCATTTCTCAGAAACGTTTGCTTCCTACCTTTACAAGGCCTAAATCCAAAAATAAAGAATCAAGTTGTTGATTTGATATGTTTACTTTCACGAACCGGAAGTCGAACATAAAATTTCTAAGTGTTGTAATTTTAACGTTATTTATAAAAAATATTTAACAGAATTCCTTGAAAAGGAATAGGGTTTAAATGTCCTTTAACCATGCTTATGAAGTGTACGAAGTTTGATGAACATACATGCGAGGGTTTTCTTTGAATTTTGCTTAAAAGGCTGAAATGGACACACATAAATACACACACACGCACAGCAGCGATGCTATATCCCCTTCGCAACAAGTTACGCGAGGGGATAATAAGGCGTACATCTCTTTTGAACTTTGACAATGAGGTACTGATTTCGATAGGTTGATATAAGGCCTCAAAGGCAATATTTTTCAAATGTGAACATAGAAATGAAAGATCAGACATGATTTTCCATATTTATTTCATTAATTCTGAAAAATAATTGAAAATGAGTTTCCAAAGAACAATTCAAAATGGTATATATTTTCAATACGTTTTATACACACTGAAACTTGTAGTAGCCCACAATCATACCTTGCAACTCATTCACCTGATTGGTGTGACAATAAAAGTAAACATTTAGCTAATTTTGTATGCAAATGTATGCCGACGTCACAAAATCTAGTGGTCTCGACCTGTTTAAACCAGCTAGATAATAAAATCTGAAAGAATGGACCGGAAGTGATATTTCGTCACGTAGGAAACTTGTGTCGTCATTTTAATTCCTTCTTTTCTTCAGCTTACCGAGACAATCATCCCAAGTATCTGCAAAAATTATATTGTATTTAGAGATATAAAATGTCTTCTTATTGTAAATCATCACGTCATGAACGATAATTAATTTTGTAGCTGCTGGAGACATTGCTAATCGCAGAGGAAGCTGGAGGAGATCCCGATTTTATCCACCTCAGCGAGGGAGGCAAAAAGGCCATCATCGAATTCGAATCCCCCAGCACGGCTGTTATAGAGAAAGAGGGCCGTGTTAGAATCAACATCATCAGACATGGCAATCTGGATCGAAGAGTAATATTCAGGTAAATTTATCATCCAAATTGTATCAAAATCTTTAAAAAAAATTTCAAACTACCTTTTTGTATGAAAGAATTTAATTACAGATGTTAATTACAATTACTGTTTGTTTTAGAGTGGAAACAATTGATGGAACAGCCGAAGCTAATTCAGATTACAAGCCATTTAAGGAGACAAAGGTGTTTGAACCAAAGGAGACATTGCTGCCCATTGATATTGAGATCATTGATGACAACGTTTGGGAGCCAGATGAAGTATTCTTCATTCGTATGACTTTAGAACCAAACCAACAGGCTGTTCTGGGAAAACACCCTGTTACGCAGGTCACCATCCTCAACGATGATGGTAAGACTAATTATCCAAGTTATTTTGTTACAAATGTCAACATATGGAAGAACTAGAAGATACAATTATAGCCTAATGTATTGAAAACAGGAGTTAAATTCTCTTAAGAAAGGGGACATTTCAACAAAATAACAATGACAACAATGAATCCCAATGAGGCTAATTTTTTTCTACAGCCTTTGACAATACACACTGTTCATCTTTAAACAATAAACGAGAAAACATCGAGTTAATGTATTTTTTCTCAAATGCATCTCAAGTAGGCTTTAAACAATGTTTGTTTATTTCTGTTGATTTGTTTTAAAAAAAATATCACGGGATGAAAATATGATCTTATTTTTTGTCTTTTAACGAATTTTTTCAATGAATTTAGATTTAAAAGCATTATTCATAGTTATGTTTTTTTAAGAACCTGGAACAATTCAGTTTGCAAACCCCAGCTTCCTGTTCAAGGAAAGCGTCGGATGTGCGCAGATCAAAGTGGAAAGATCAAACGGATGTGACGGAAAAATTGTTGCCAAATGGAATACAAGGGACATAACTGCTTTTGGTGGGAGAGATTACGAGAACACAGCCGGAGAAGTCGTCTTTGAGCACGGGGAACTGATCAAAATGATAGAAATTAACATAAAGGATGACTTGGTATGTAAAGTTATGAAAAGTTATACCTAAGTTGAAATTAAAATATCGTGTTTATCCTATTAAATCTTTTTGAAATTTTTATATAACACATGTATGTATAATTTGTCTGAATTTTAGGAATTTGAGAAAGATGAAAATTTTGAAGTTGATTTGGTTGAGGTGGACGGAGGTGCCAAACTTGGGAAATTAAAGCGCTGCGTTGTTACTATTGTAAACGATGATGGTAAGGATCTCTGGAATACCCATTCTTAACTGTCGAAAACTGGACTCCAACCAATGTTTATTTAAATTAAATGATTATTAATATTGTAAAATGCTTATTTTACAGAATTCAGTGGGTTTGTAGACAGAATAGCAGATCTTACCAACGCTAATTTAGACGCTTTAAGAGTTAGCAAACAGACTTGGGGCAAGCAATTCGAAGAAGCTTTAAATGTTAATGGGGGTGATCTAGAGACAGCCACAGCCTTCTCCTACATTCTTCACTTTATGACTTTTGGATTTAAGGCAAGTACACGAAAGAGTCTTGATTTTCATATTCTTGATACCAACAAATCTTCTTTGACTTTCTATTACTGGTCATTCGAAATATCATTTATTTGCTTTTTATGGTTTTTAGAGCATTTTCGCACTTGTCCCACCTCCGACCATTTGGGGCGGATGGCTCTGTTTCATAGTTTCTCTCTGCTGTATCGGGCTTCTGACTGCCATCGTTGCAGACTTAGCAAATATTTTCGGATGCCTCATTGGATTAGAGCCAGAGGTGACAGCTATTACTTTTGTTGCTTTGGGAACCAGTTTGCCCGATTTATTTGCCAGTAAAACGGCAGCCACTATGGAGAAACATGCCGATTCTGCAATTGGAAATGTTACCGGAAGTAACTCGGTAAACGTATTTTTAGGATTGGGATTGGCTTGGGTAATTGCCTCAATTTATTGGACATCGAAGGTAAATATGCCATTTTTTCTTGCAATGATAAGTTTTCGTAAACTGTGAATTCAGAGGTTTTTGTTTTTTTTTTATTCTCCGTTTTTAGTTGATTTAATATTCTGATTCTAATTGATAAAACAAAAATACAAGTAATGAAGTTCCATCCCATTTTCTTTCAGGGTGTGTCTTTTGAAGTACCCGCCGGAAGTCTAGGATTCAGTGTAGTAATATTCACAATCTGTGCTGTAGTTACCCTTATTCTAATTGTTATCAGGAGATATGTAGGGGTATTTGGTAATGCTGAATTAGGAGGACCCAAAACTCCCAAAATGATAAGCGGAATTTTTATGATTAGCTTGTGGTTAGTCTATGTGCTTGTTGCATCATTGCAAACATACGAGTATATTGAAGGATTCTAGATATGTATTTCTTATCTTTTCCAAATCGTTTTACTCAAAAATAGTCGTGAATACTCTAAAAGTATTTATTTAAAGAGAATGTTGTTTTTACTTTTTTGCATGAAAAACAATTTTTTGGGCATCTATATATAATTTTTACAGAAACGTGCTTCTTGAATGCTGATATTTCGTGTATATAATATGGAAATGTATGAATGTTGAACATTATTACATCAATGTAATTATTCAAAGTTGTATTTGTTGAATGTTTGAGAAAGGTTTTACACTGTAGTGCTCCGTTGTGATTTTAAACACAAAAGTCCCCCTTTATTTTTATAGCGATATCTGTGATAGTGCCTTAGAAAGATGTCATGTCGTATATACATGTAATACATGTTTGCTGGTAGATGTTGTGAAATATCTTGAACTCTGTCTGATCTAATCACACTATCATCTCTGGTCAAGTTTATCAATCATTCTTAACCATATCTACTGTATTAAGGGTTTTTATTTCTTTGGAAACATGATATGAATGCATTATATTTTTGTTGTCATTTGCATTGACTTTTCTGCTGAAAAAAAGAAAGTGAAATATTTGGTTACTGTATTTTTCATATACATTGGTTGTAGATACAATTTTTTGCATTAAAATATTAAATTAATAGTCTTGTTACTTTGTGTGGTTTATGTTTATCTTGTGACAAGGTTTCCAATGTTCATTCAATCTAGACAATGATAATGAAGACAATTATAGTAAACTTTTGCTATTGACATTTGTTTAAAAAATCAGACAGACAGACAGACAAAAGCATTAGATTCTATCAATAAAATTTTGAACTGTGTGATATTCACATCCTTGTACGGTATATCTTGACAAGATTTTTAGAAATTGCAGAAAACCTAAAATCAGTTCTACATACACCAGTCATCCTTACAAGTACCATACCGGAGTTAATAATGAACTGCGCATTTATTAAATAAATTTGATAAGGCTTTATAAAATTTGACAGGCAAATACAAAGATATGTAATTAAATCTACATCATTATAAACACTAGAGATCAATGAAAGAGATAAAGAACAATACAGTCTTATGTTAGAAAATGTAATGATAAGACAAATACAAGTTGATTTGAATTTAAAATACTGACCCATAATAAGATTGCCCTGAAAAGGCCATAAAAGCAGTTGCATTTTGTAAAGCTTGAGAACAATATATTTTTAACATGAGAATGAACAATGCAGAATATGCGTTTATATGAAACGATCAGTGACAAAATACTCTGACATTTCCAAAGCTTGAATTACTTGTATATGGGTCGGTAGACTGTTATATTGGTCTTAAATGTGATGATATACACACGTGTCTTGTATACGGTAGATCTTGTCTAGAATTTGAGAAATTGCGAAAAAAAATATTTGCCAAGGATATGGAATGAAAAGAAAATGGAGAACACAACTTTAGTAGAGATTCAGCAGGAGAAAGATTAGAACAAGAAACGCCCGTATATGTATCATATCGAAGTTAATAAAGAAATGAGCATTTATTGAATTAATTTGATAGGGCTGTATAAAGAGTGATAGTAAAAGACAAAAGACAATCATGAATTATGATGTAATGCCACCAAGAAATCCAATACATCTTTGTTATAGTGTAAATTTTGAAATGTTCAAAATATGATCCCAGACCAATAATAGTGTCATAGGAAGGTTGCCATGTTTTACAACGAAACAAATTAGGAATCACATTGTAATAACTCAACGAGCGTACTTATAGCGTATCATGTAGATTAAATGTAGATTTAATCAAGACCCAAGAGCAACAATAGGGCTACGGAAGGAACGAAAATGTCACAGATGCTTGGGGACAGGATCAACCCCCCGCCCTCCATCCCCCAACCCGCAAGTATCTAGACCCCTGGGACAACAAGTTGTATTAGAACCGTTTTAACAAGAGCTTGGACTTTGGGTAGTACGTGACAAACTCCAATTTGATGAAGGCGGAGTCTACTCATGGTTAACCGTCCAGTCATTGGCTCATAGATATGAATGCATTGAACGCAATGACACTCGTCTGACTTCATCCAGTATGGTGGCATATCTCTGCCCCTTGTGTGCAAGTTATTTTTCTATAAATTATGTCGACATGCAAGATAAATATGTTGACATGCAAGATAGTTATGTCAACATGCAACATAACTATGTTGACATGCAAGAAAATTGCAATCAAATAAGAATTATAAAAAATCTAAAAAAAATCTCAAATATCGCCCACATGTGACATCCAAGATGCTAGATACTACCTATTTATGTCGACATGCAACTTATTTATGTCAACATGCAACTTGTTTATGTTAACAAGCAACTTGTTTATTTCAACATGCAACTTATTTATGTTGACATGCGAGATAAATATGTTGACATGCAACTTAGTTATGTTCACATGCGAGATAAATATGTTGACATGCAACTTATAAGTTGTATGTCAACATAACTAAGTTGCATGTTGACATAGATATGTTTCATGTCAATATATTTATCTTGCATGTTAACATAACTAAGTTGCATGTCGACATACATAAGTTGCATGTTAACATAAATAAGTTGCATGTCGACATAAAGAAGTTGCATGTTAACATAAATAAGTTGCATGTCGACATAAAGACGTTGCATGTTAACATAAATATGTTGCATGTTAACATAAATAAGTTGCATGTCGACATAAATAGTTAGCATCTAGCATCTTGGATGTCACATGTTGGCGATATTTGAGATTTTTTATAATTCTTATTTGATTGCAATTTTCTTGCATGTCAACATAGTTATGTTGCATGTTGACATAACTATCTTGCATGTCAACATATTTATCTTGCATGTTGACATAATTTATAGAAAAATAACTTGCACACAAGGGGCAGAGATATGCCACCATAATCCAGGGATGTATGTTTCGTTGAAACAGCGTCAATTTCACACAGCAGGGCAGATCTTTGTAAACAACTTTCCGGTTTTGACAGTCTATGAATATTAATGAGCGTCTCTGAGCGAATTAGAAGAAAGGAGGTCAATATTTGAAAGCTTGTTTTGATAAGCAAACTAGATAGTAACATCCCACCGAAAGTCTAAGCTCTTGTTAAAACGGTTCTAATATATATCGAGGGGATATGATTTTTTTTCAAAAGTTGTTTTAAGTAATTTTGTGCAATGATCGTATACATTAGATTATAAATTTGTCATGTAAAGATAATTTAAAGAAAAAAAATTAGTAAAGTCCCGGGGGTCTAAATACTTGGGGGTGGGGGGATGGAGGTGGGGGGGGGGGGTCGGTCCTGTCCTCAAGCATATGTGGAAAATGTCAGCTATGAAATATATATGCATAGAGAAAAAATTCAACAATCTTCCTTTTAAAAATACCAATGTTTCTTTTTCTTTTTCTTAATAATATGTTTTACTTTTCAAGCATTATGATAAAGTACACATTTTAATTTTGACCAAACCAAGACCCCACCCCTTGCAATAAATGATGAATATCGGGGCTTTGGGAGGATCCAACTTATTTCGTAGAAATATAAGATATGAACCTATCTGTATTTTCTTTATCTTTAAAACATATTAAAAGTCAGAAGGTCTGAAGCATGGAAAGGAAAATGAAAAAAAAAAAATAAAAAATAAAAAGGAGTGGTTTAAATTACTTGTTTTCTTTTGAGATTAAGTTTAAATAATGTTTTAAAGAAAGTTTCTTTAAATTCTATTGAACCATTGAAACGTAAAAAAATTACAATTCGTCAATTTTAAGATAATTAAAAGAGAAAAAGACTTCAGTTATTAAAAGGATTGAACGCAGGTCACCTAATGAAAAACAATAATCAAGTCACCGGGACCGTTGCTGGGAAATTTTAAAGCACAAAAAGCTAGCATATGCATTAATCAATTTTAATACAACATACATATTTAACATTCAATATTAAACTTAATATATAAACATTACAAATATTAAACATTAAAAAAAATTAATCGCTTCCGATGACGACAGGATGTAACGACGAACGCTCTGTTGTATCAAATCCGTCCGTAAAGATAACAGTAACCTTATATAACTCTGGAAAAAAACCCCTGAACCATTGAAGATAAATCGAAGATATTTTGATTATTGTTCTCGAGTATTTACAACTTCGTTTAATTCAATGTAAATTCATATGAAACAAGAATTAATAAAAACGATTCATTTGATTTCGAATTTCGCACGTATGCGAATCATTACATTTGTAAGTCCAAAATATTAAATGAATAATTCTTATCAAATCTTAGATATAAACAAATAATATTTCTTGCCCACTCTGATTAAACCATTTCATAAATGTCAAATTTGTTATCTATTTGGGAGTGATATATAGTTTAGAATGATATCAATCATCTTGCCTCGATGAAAAAACAGACTAATAGGGTCATAAGCGTTCCTTCAGTTCTTCCACGGATTCTCTAAAACAGAGGTTTAGCCTGGAAAAACTTGCATAAACAGACAGACGTACTGAAAGATTTATTTAAAAATTCTCAAAACATTTTTCATTTACAAAGGACAAGAGCCACTAACCATCAAAAATGGCCTCATCTCCAAAATTGTTTTAATTTAGATCATAGATAGTATAGACTTTTAGCTTTGATTAACTGTTATTCTTTTTTCAATATCTCTGATACTTTTCAAATAACAGAGTTTTCAAAATGATAGTACTTTAATTTAAATTTGTAAAACAATAACGTGACTGTTTATAATGTAACATCATGAAATATGTATAAAATAACAAGACTGACTGGGCGTTTCTTGGCATTTACCTTGTCAAGATCATGATGGATTAACTAAAAATAGTTTGTAGTATATTAATTACAACAACTGAAGAGTGTTTTTCAAATCACATATGAGTTGATAATACTCATAGGTTCACGAAAATGTACACGGTGCATTAGAAAATGCATGTCGATTTCATTAAAATTAAAATTTCTGAGCTCGTGAAGTTTGCAAACGTGCTAAAATAACTATGATAAAAAACGGTGAAGGATTTTTTAAAAATAAAATAAATCCAACGTATTCAGATTTAATAACAAATAAGAGCAAATTTCAAATGGACTATATAAAATCGAATAAATTGTTATACATGTCTCAGTGCATGTACGCAATGCTTCATCACGCATCTAAAACTGAGTGTAAGAATTACCTTGCTATTGATAAAAAATGTGAGATAGCATTTTATGATATCCATTGTGTTGTGTTTGGAATCTAGTCAGCAATCTAATATTTTGATATATATTTTTTTCTATTTAATGTCTAAGATAAACACACGCTGATGTACGAACATTAAACGATCTAGTGCAAGAAAATTATACCTATTAAGCTTACATAACTTACACGTGATGATATTCTGCATTATTCGTGTCATTGTAAATCTATGATTTTAAGACTAAAAAATATGAAAGTATAATATATATCATTTCTATTCGTATTTAAATCCGGAATATGCTATTAGTTTGGTTTGTTAAGTTATTCGTCTTCTATTTTTTCCATTTACATAACTAAATCGACTCTTTGTAGACTTCTTGTAGATATGCCGAAAATACTTAGTAATTAAATACTGGTGTGATTAAGTCCATGAACCAGTCTTTGTCAGCTAACATACAAAAAAAACTCATGAAAACATGGTAACAGTAAATAGGAATTTCATTTATTACACATAAATATTTATGAATTATTAATATGATTAGATTTGGAAAAATAACCATTCATAAAATCAAGACAACATCACAACTTCTATAACACGAATCTTCCATCACATACGTGTGTTTAATTATAAACACATCTTAACACTGAAGATACCAAGTAATTTAGTTGATGTTAAGAAGTACAGTGCATTATATTTTACTATTATAGAGGAACATGATCTAATCAGCTGTTTGTACCAGATAAAGATTTAAAAGTTCAATTATCATTTGTAAACATTGTAACCATTCACCAACTTTTGTTTAGGTAACAATTATTACATATTTAAAGAGATTATTTTTCCATTATATTATTTTTAAAATTGAAATTATAGAAGTTACAATTTACTACCAGATATACCTGTATACACATACCTGTAGTGTACTAGCAATGGCGGCTTTAATTGATTATATTGCATGCTCCACAGAACCTTAGCTCACATACTGAGGTACTGACCATTAACATAATTGTGTCATAATATGGACTTTCAACCAAGTAATCACAAGTCAATACGGTTACTGTAATACAATGTAACGTAAATTCATTCTGTGAGAGACAATAGAATTTCAAAAAATGTAGATATATTTCATGAATTTGGTACACATAGTGTACAGATTCACATCTGCATATTCACACACTTAATAGAATGAAATGTATATAAATAAGTTATCTGTAGAAGTTTCCCTACAGTACAATTTATAACAAAAACATTTGGACTGCAAGTAATCAGTTAAATCACAGGAAAAACTAATAAAATGACTGATCAGTAGATTAGAAAAAATATACAAATTATTATTTTGTAAAAAAAAAAAAAAAAAAAAAAAAAAAACAAAAAAAAAAACACCTTAAAACCCTTTTGATATTCTTTTTAAAATTAAATAAACTGTTCCTACATGTAGGTGAATTTTACAAATGTCTGATCAGTTTTGAAGAACACTTTATTCATTGTTTACAGTGGTTTTCAACCGCGACTTGAGGTTAATAGCGACTGGCATGTCACCCACCTCAAATGCTAATAAAATGATATCTAATAATGATACTTGTTCAACTTGCACTCATATGTTAAATGATTTTCTAATTTGAAATACATTTAAAGAATAAGGTGATACACTGACAATTGATGAATTCAAGTTATCAAGTATATATGTACATCAGAAAAAACCCAGACGAGTAACAAAATGTTCATTCTTCAATAATGCTGTCATCACTATCAGATGTATCTATCACCTCCGGTACATTGGCTGCATCCTCAACATATTCTGCCCAGTTTCTTACACCAATATTCTTGGAGTCCTGGATGTGCCTTGCATATCCGAGGTATAAAAGTACTGCAGCAATGTGTGCGCACACCCCAACTACACGTGCACCCGTTTTACATCGACAATATCATGCTGTTACCTGAATTGAATTAGCACAAGAAGTATTAAATGTTACGATTAAACAACTTGCTACAATGAACTGTAACATTAGCAATTAATATATTTAAGTCTCCCAAACGAAGTTTGGAGACTTATTGTTTTTGTACGGTTCTTCTTCTTCTTCTTCTTCTTTCTCGCTCTGAACTTGTCCGTCGTGTTTCTCAGAGATGGCTGAACAGAATTGTACAAAACTCTAGAATACGATAAGCCTGCATATCTAGATGTGCATGCTGGTTTGATTTTTCTCATTTGGGGTTGGTCAACAACTTTTCTGGGGGGTCAAAAGGGTGTGGGGTCTAACATTGAACCTTATGGGAAAAATCGACGACTCTATTGTAAATCGTTATAACTTAAAAACGGACAAAGATAATAATATAGGGTTTTCAGAATCATATATTGACTGTTACAGGCAATATTTAGGGTTTATAAGATTTGACCCCTGGGGTAATCCCCACCCCCCCCCAGGAATTGGAAATGACCATATATCTCAGAAACTGTTAGAATCCTGACCCCTAAATCATTATATATATTCTTGTTTCATGTGTTAAGGAGCATCAAATGGTATGTAGGTCATGGGCCCCGGGGGTGGTCCTGACTCCCTCAAACTGGAAGGGCCCAAATATCTTGAAAACGGTCGAGATCCCAACCCCTAAACCATATGTATTCTTGTTCCTTGTGAAAAGTGGCATCAAATAGTATGTAGGTCATGGGCCCCGGGGTGGTCCTGTCCCACCTGAAACAGGAAGTGCCAGAATATCTTGAAAACGGTTAAGAACCCTACCCCTAAACCATATATATTCTTGTTCCCTGTGTTAAGGGCCATCAAATGGTATTTAGGTCATGGGCCTCAAGGGTGGTCCTGACCCCCCTCAAACAGGAAGGGCCCAAATATCTTGAAAACGGTTAAGAACCCCACCCATAAACCATATATATTATTGTTCCTTTTGTCAAAGGGCACCATGTGGTATGTAGGTCATGGACCCCGG
Organism: Magallana ariakensis; assembly: GCA_020458035.1. Lineage (NCBI taxonomy): Eukaryota > Metazoa > Mollusca > Bivalvia > Ostreida > Ostreidae > Magallana > Magallana ariakensis. The sequence continues at coordinate 47,267,140 of CM035817.1, read as the reverse complement.
GGGTGGTCCTGACCCCCCTCAAACAGGAAGTGCACAAATTTCTTGAAAACGGTTGAAATCCCCACCCCTAAACCATATATATTCTTGTTCCTTGTGTCAAGGGGCATCATATGGTATGTAAGTCATGGGCCATGGGGGGTGGTCCTGACCCCCCTCAAACAGGTAGTGCCCGAATATATTGAAAACGGTTAATATCCCCACCCCTAAACCATATATATTATTGTTCCTTGGGTCATGTTAGTTCACCTGATATATAGTAAAGGACCCCTGGAAATATCATGAAACTTTTTGGGTCATCCCTACTCTATATGATAGCCTCGTTTGTTTGGGAGACTTTATAATCGCCCCGATTATAATTACATCATGTTAACTGTTAATGCATTTACCTCTGCCTCATTGAAGGAGATCCACAAGACATGTGCTTTGGATGATACATGCCTACTTTGCATTTTTACTTTCAAAAGATGAGGATTCTCTCTGTGTATGAGAATGTCAAGGTTGCCATCGATATATTCCTTAATGTAGCACTTCTAAAGTTTGAGTTGGTAGGAACCGCACGTCATTTCACGGAGTTGTTGTTCTGTGAGCTTTGGAAAGTCGTGTACTGTAGATGCATCTATCCACACAGAAGATTTCCTACCATCCAACTCTTCTACCTCAAAACGCTCCTTCAGACGGTTGACCTGATGACTGAGGTGCATCATTCTAGTGGCAACTGCAGAGTCATCCTCTTGAGCTAAAACCATCAGACAGACACATTAAAAACAAATAGTAACTGTCACTTTTATATTATTGATACATGTACACATAATTATGTGTATGTGACATTACCGATAATTTATTTTTAGGTTATGCAAACCTTAATATTTAAAACAATGTAATATACCTGAGGATAGAGGAGGCAGAAACCTATTGGAGATGGCACAAATTATCCTAACATAATCTCCAATATAAGGGATCTGTTTCGTAGGAAGCACTTTATAACCAGGTATTTCCACCTCTTGATGCGAGCGTTAGCTGATTCCACTTCCCATCGAACCTTAAATTATAGCAATGATCTTCAATTACACAAATCAACTTGTATATGCTAGTATTTAAATTGTATATACATGTACATACATTACTACAACATGTATTAACGTTTTAATTACATTCTAGGTAAAATAGTGCTACATATACAACATACTAGTATATCTAGTTCTGAAAGTAAGTACTGTAAACCAACTTTTATTTGCGTGCGAGAAATTTTCTCAAGGTTCGCGAGAGTACCTATGTCACGAATATTTCTCGCCGCGAACCAGTCCTTATGATATGTTTATTATACCAAGACAGGTCTGAATAAGCTTGGTTGCGAAAATTAGTCATCGCGAACCTGTTTTTAGGAAGTAAGTCGCGAAATTAAGAAGTCGCGAATAAAAGTTAGTCTACAGTAAATTTAAGAGAGAATTGCTTACTTTGGTCACTAGTCTACTCAAATTCGCTTCTTCCGTGGACAGTTATTTTTTACCTTTCGTATTGAACTTGGGCATTTCTGCTTGGATACCAAGATCTTGAAGAAGAGGTATCGCATCTCTAAAACCTCGGTCTACGATAAAAATGTCATCCTCCTGGATCCATTTCCGAATGTCTTCTGCATTGGTCCTAATGATATGATTTAGTATGGATGAATCATTGTTCTAACTATCAGCAAGGTATGGACCAAGAACAGATACAAAGTAACCAGATGTTGATACGATGACCATTGGTTTTAAAAGAGGCCTGCCTTTGTGTACATTGTAGGATCTCCTTTAAAAATGAAAGTTCGAACTCTTTTCAATGTATATGTACGTTCCGTCAAGGACCAGTATTGCTTCCTTTCCAGAAGTTTCAAAGAGAGACGCAGCAAGAGGACGAGTGTGATCTGGAATTAGTTCTTCCCGAGTCACATGCAGAAAACCAAGATGGTAGGGAACAAAATTTTCCATAAGAGCTTGACGGGCTGGTCTCACTGCTCTCCGTAAACTGGATTTTGTAATATTGAATAATGTGGTCAAAAATCTGTTGGAAAGTCGGGAATTTAGTTTGCACAGGAATATATTAACTGTTACCAATGTTGTTTTCGAGCTTCTGAATGGAGTATTTTTAATCAGATGATGAACAGTCTCAAACAGGATATGGAAATTTTCCTTGCTCAGGCCAGCGAGAGAAATGTAATCCTCGTATTTGCTATCAAAATTGAGTCTGTGAGATTTGTTTGCCTGACAAAGGTGACGCATTTTACCTAGGAGATCTAGCACAGAGTGTTTATTTAAGATTATGTGATCAGTTGTCTTCAGATTTTGAAGGGTCTCTGGAGTTAGGATCCATCTTCTAATGATTGGGACAACACCTGTTTTCTTCTGCAATCAGAACATTGTTTTCAACAAACACAGAAAGTCTACATTCTAATGGCACTACAACCAACTTAGGGCCATGTCGTTTACAGATGAAACAATTTGCATGGCTCTTTACTGTTGATGAAATTGATAAGCGAATAGATGGAAGACTGGTCTGCGTTGCTGGTTTGTTTGAAATCAGCAGTGGTTCTTGGGAAATCATCATCACTGTCAGTGTCTGAGAGCTGGGTTCTCCGTTGGATACTCGCAGTCTTGGAACGTTCTTTTCTGTATAATTATGTGATGATCTGTTACAGAATATGCACTTATTCGGAGCAAAAATAAGAAACTTTTTTTCTGTAAATATTTGCAGATGTCCTTGTTAACTGTTTTCCTGTCCCTTGGTCTCACTCGCCTGTTACAACTGACAGTTAAAGTTGTTTCTCTCCCGCGAGTCATCCTGTAATATAAAATATACCATGTATAATAAATGTTATAATCATGAATAAATCAAAACACTGAAATAGTATATGTAATGATTTCTATTCTAAGATGAGTTTATCAGCAAAAGAAATATAAATTTTATTAGGGGATATTAATGAATAAATCCCCATAGTGGCTGCTGTTTTATTGGCAAATAAATCTGGGCAAACGGATTCCAAAGGCAACAAAAATAATAGCTGTCACCTTTGGCTATAATCCATTGAGATATCCGTAAATGTTCGCCAAGTCTGCAAAGATGGCTGTCAGGAACTATGAAACAGCATGCATGTCTTATATGCATACACTTTGTCCGATCTAATTAAACTAATACCTGGTCAAGTTGTTCATTCATTCCCAACCATATCTACAGTATTCAGGTTATCTTTCTTTGGAAACATGATATGAATGCCTGATATTTTTGTTATTATTTGTATTCTCTTATCATAGACACTGTATTAACGCCGTGCGATTATGGAATCGATTGCTGACAATGGAGGACGATCGGATAACAAAGCGTGTTTTCTTGTGGGACTTTAATCAAACGGGTATATCTAGATGGACTTCACGCATTAAATCACTATTTGAATCTATGAATTTGTTACATATTTATGATAATTTACTCTGTGATGTTAATGAATTTGAAAACAAGCTGTTTCTTACCTATGAAAATGAATAGTTAGAAAAGATAAATCAACTACCAAAATTGCGATTGTATAAAAGCATTAAAACAAATTTTAAAACTGAAAATTACCTTGAAATGAACATTTCAAAATCTCAAAGATCTATTATTGCACAATTCAGATGTGGGATACTCCCAATTAGAATTGAAACGGGGCGATATAAGGGGGAACCTCTCGATGAAAGAATATGTAATTTTTGTGTATTAAATGAAATAGAAGACGAGAGTCATTTTTTGTTGAATTGTACAATGTAATCTGATTTTAGAAGGGAATTATTATTTAAAAATATCGGATATAATCCAACATTAGTAATGTCTAATTTAGACTGATTCATTCTGCTAGTGTCAAATTTTCCGAGACAAACCTCTAAATATTTACTGAAAGCTTACCTTTACAGACAATCATTATTGCATAAAAAACGCAATACGTAATATGTGTATATATGTTATAATTGTATTTGCAGTGGCATATAGGCCCAGTGGGCCGGGTGTTTCATTATTTATTTTGTATTACATGTACATATTTGTAATTTGTTATAACACATGTCACTATAATAAATTATTTACTTACTTACTTACTATTTGTATTTACTGTATTTCTGCCGAAAAAAGAAAGTAAAATATTAGGTTACTGTATTTTTCATATACATTGATTGTAGATGCAATCTTTTGCATTAAATTCTGAAGTTATTAGTCTCGTTATTTTGAATGGTTAATGTTAATCTGGTATAACAATGTTTCTTCTATCTTGACAATAATAAAGCAGACATTATTATACTGTTGACAACTGTAACAGAGGAACATAAAAACAGATCAGACAGATGGAAAAGTTGCATTTATAAAATGGCAGTCATGTCTTAGACAATATAATGGTATATATAAGTTACATACAACTAACCACAATATTATTGTCTAAAAATTTACCAAATAGCTTTTTTCCAATGGTCGAGAACAATGAACATTTGAACATATTGTTAAACAATAACAGTGCTGAATATACGTTTATCTAAAACGGTATCATTGAAAAATGTTCGGACATTTCCAAAGCTTGAATGATATGGGTTGGTACTGTGATCAAACGAATTTGGCACAACGCATATTAAGGTTGAAGAGGAGTGCATATAAGGAATGACATTGAAAAATTACTAAACAGGCATACTTATGGTGTAACCTGAAGATTCAATCTAGATCCTAGCTAGAGCAACACTGTGCTACAGATGGTGTGCAAAACTAGCTAAGAAATATGCACGTATATATAGCGAAAAATCTTCAATAATCTTCCTCATAAGAATTACGATGTTTCAATTTGGACACATGTTTTGACTTGGCGAGGATCATGATTTAAAGTATATATAATTCCTAATCGAACAATGACCCAAGCCCAGGGATGGTTCGGGTTATGGAAGAACCAATTTCCTTGGAATTGATTCTCTTACTTTTGATGCTTCAAACGATGTTTAGTAATGCATTCAGTTTTAGTATGAGGCAATGAATTGAAGCTAGTTATTTCTTCAAAAGCTTTTTACCTATATTTTTCTTTTTTTTCTTTCTTATATCTGCTAAATTATTGGTGATCCCATTTCATAAAATCTACCGTAGTAGCAACAAACTCCAGCGTGCGATTTCCCCTGTCTACAACAGCACAACAGTTGTCTCTCTTCGTATTGCATCAAGTTTCGTTTAGCATGTACATTTTCAAAACTTGGTGATCAGATAATATCCACAGTCACTATAATATTTCCATTATAAATGGCAAAAACGTAACTATATATATCCATCAGAGTATCTTAGAAATATCAGACTATCTACCCATTTTCCTATTTCTTTTTCCATATGATATTAGACAGTTATTAGGATACTATTCAATCCCGTCAAATGAACAGGGTACATCTGTTCTGATTTCTAGGAAATATTGCACAAAGTGATGTTTTCAGATTCCTATATATGAAATAGAGTCATTGGACAAATTCGGGCGAAGACTTCAATGTTTTCATGAATTCATTCGTCAATGTCATGGATTTGGCGAATCTGATAAAAAAAAATTCTTGATTTCTTCTGTGGTGAAGAGGAAAAGGCTCCTTAAAGAGTAAACAAACATGTACCTTATCGGAATATTAACTAACAAAAGACATTAATTATTTCTCTCAAATATAGCTAATATACTTAATAAAATCATTGATATTGCTTGAAATTTCTAAAAGAGAATAGATAAAATGATTCATAAATGAAATGTCATAAGATATAAAACTTGATTTGATTTATACCTTGTAAAAATGATAACAGGAAGGTCTTAGTGTCCTTTTTGAGTGTTAAATACGTCATACAAAGACAGTGGTACTTCAAAAGTCGAAATGAGCACCCAAATTTGAGGGAGGCAGATAAGTTATCTATGTTGAAACTATCCGATCGGATTGGCCTAGACAAAAGAAATCTGAAAATTTGAAGGTTAGAAAACTAGTAAATCACGTTTCTCGTCACAATCGATACTAGTTCAAGTAGGAGAAACTTCCCAACAAATTTTGAGCGTTTTTCAATCTTATTTACTTTAAAGATATATTAAAAAATCAAAGTTTCGGATGTTTTTAACGGCGTTTCCAAGATTTAAGTATGTAACTCCTTTAAGGATTGCTTTAATATGTACTGACGCATTAGAGATGTTTTTCATTATTGACGGAAATGAGAAATATTTCAATGTATTACCTTTTTGCCAATGTGAGAGCCTTTACATAATCTAAATGAAAGAGGTGTATTATTTTGGTTGATGCATCTGTTCTCAGATTATACTATTGATGCTGGAATTCTTCACACCAGCGTCTTTGAGACTTCTTTCAGTGCCCCGAATCGTTGAGGAAAAAAAATTAATCAATTCTCAAACGGCAAGTTGCAAAATCTAAAATGACTGTCAATAGTGGAATTCCTCAAGTTTCCCAGCATATAAATTCTATTTCATTAGATCAATAACAGTGTTTGAAAATCTAATCGATTTCTGATTACTGACAAAGTGATGATGTCATTTTGCAAATCGCGTCTTTATCGAGACTGCCCATCTCCCCTTGTGATAGAATGAGCTGATATGATGCGAAGTGCCAGACCAATGATCAAATATTTAAACTAAGTAAGTATAAGGGCCGCGCTCAGAAGCCGGGTACGTGTTATCGATTGTCGCCAGAGTCCATGTAGAGATGCCACTCTCACTTTAACCAGTCGCTATGGTTAGTTCATCAACAAAATGCATAATATTATCTTCAGCATCATAGAGGTTTTCCATGCGAAACCAAACTGTAGTGACGAGCGCAGCAATTCAAATTCGCGTGCAGTTGTCATACGACCCGAAGAAAATGCTGCGACGTCTGCCATGGTAAAGGTTTAACTGGATCAGTGACTTACAACTCTAGACGGTAAGTTTTTCTCATCTTGAAAGAAAGTTTTGCGTTAACTTTTATGAATATCACCGTATTTTATTCACAGTGAATTTGGAACTAAATATTTAAAAAAAATGTAAATAAAGAGAATTTATGATCACCCAACATACTTAAATATCTATCGACCTTTTTTTTTTTTTACACCTTTTTCTTGGACTAGTACGGGCTAGTTACATGTACTTGAAGATATGAGTATCGATAAGTCACATACCAAAGCTAAAAATAATATTTTTTAAATTCAAAAGAAAAAAAATATATATGAAAAAAAATCATCCAAAAACAATAGAAAAGAAAAAGCTATACATGATAAAACAACAAACTATCTAGAATTGATTTGAAGACTCTATTCATGTACCAAAAAATTAATTCCATTACAGTTCATTTTAGAACATACCCTTTACGTCATTACCCGAAAATAAATTCCAATTACTTTGATATCGAACTACCTAATCAATATATGACATCAAAATGCCTTTTTTTTCCCAAGGCCATTTTATGTCATGTTAAGAAAAAAAAATTGTGTTTGGGTCGGTTTCCGGAACACGTGACCAGTTTATTACGTGTACAGACCTTCCGTTTGAACGAAGCCTGTAAATTCCGCTGCCGGAAGGAATAATAGAATTACATTCCGTTGCAATTTTGTGTTGTAATGTAATTCAGTTGCAATTATGAGTTGTTCAGTATAATGTAATGATATAACCTGTTCATGCGAAAGATATAAAATCAGCAATCAATGCGTATTCAGTTCACTGCATGTATTGTCATTTCATTAACATGTCGCCGGATTTGATGCTTTTTTTACTTTATATATTTTTTATTCTTATACATATTCCAAACAACAAACAATAATCACTTAGTGTCAGATACAATCGCAGGGGCTTGGTTGTTGGATAGTGAAGTTCCTAATTATTTGTTCCCGAAGAAAAAAAATGATTAAAATTGGTAATCTTATGTGTATTTCTGTGTATTGCAATAAAACAATTCACTGAAAATCCCCGTGTCAATCATGTTAAAAAAGTGATTGAAAAGAGGGTTTTCAGTGTAATCTTTACAAATAATTACAATACCTGATACACATTGATGCCTTTTAAAAAAAATACCGTGTGCTTGCTTTTTTCCAAAACGCATCAAAAACATTTTAAGAGAATTTAGTAGTCCTTATTAAGATTTTTCGATGGGGTGTCAATTTCAACTGGTACCCTCCCAAACAGGCACTATTTATTTTATTATACTGAATGTCTTAATTTTATAGCAAATTTTGCTGCTTTATATAGAAAATACGTGAGTTATACGACGAACCGTACGCGCATAATTTACGCGCATGTAACAATTCGTTCTATCGGCCCGTTCCCAAGTGTGTTGCTAACGCTGAGGGTATGAGAACGGATTGTCAACTGCGTCTCAACCAATCAGATTTCAGTATTTAACCTGAAAGTATAATAAAAAAAATATGTTATACGTGAGAAGTCCATAGGTTAGATTTATTTCAGATCCATTTGCATATGTGTTAGGAATAAATCCAAAGTAAAAACGTAAAATTATATAACATTTTCTTAATAACGGTTGCCTTTGCAACAACGAATAATTTTCAGCGACGTACGCGCTAAATTTCAAGAAAAAGTGTTGAATTTTTATACTTCGGAAACTCTCTGTCAACATGATAACAAGGATGTCAAAACTATATTTTTCTGAATCATCATAAAAGTAATTTTTCAAAGTTTTTATCTTTTTGTCTTTTAATTTTTTTTCAGTATTGATTTTACACACAATATTTGTGGTTTTCATTTAAAATATGAAAAGGTTCGTACACTCGAGGACAGAATATTGCATAACAAATAAGTTGGTTGGTTTGACTTAAATGGCTCAGTGGTAAGATCGTTAATGACAAGTCCAGCTTTTAACATAAACATGCAAACCCGACAACTATGTTGTGTTTCTTCAATTTTTTATTAATTGAAATTACATCAACTTTTATTCAGAAAACTATACCTTATTTTCATAATATCAACTAGTTAACTAATTTAAGGACTTTTTTGCCATTTTTAAAATAGGTATTCTTGCGATGATATGTCCTGATTTATTTCTCTCCGATCTTTGTGATTGTTTTCACGGAGTTAATGAAATTATTAGTGACTGCATATCTCAATTCCAGGTAAAAAAAAAACCTTGTCTTTTCACTATGGCTTATTATATTAAATGCTGTAAACCAATTATTATATAAATGTGCGCGATATTCGTGACCAAAGATTGTTTGCGGATATTAACTGTTGCGTACCAGTTGTTCTTGTTTTTTTTTTTTTTTTTTTTTTGTTTTTGTTGTTTGTTTTGTTTTTTTTAAAGCTTCTTTCTCGTCAAAATTGATTTTTATGAAGTACTGAAGTTTGAATGCGGATTATTAAATAAAAGATATCAGTACATACACTGGCAACATCATATTAATCAATGGTGATTGTTTGTTTTTAGCTTTCCACGAAACACGTAATTTATAATGCATCACTTATATTTTTACAAATTGCAATTTTAGTCAGTCCACTTAGAAGTCTACTGCAGTTGGACCCCTGTATATTAGTTAGGTTTGTCGTTCCAACTGAAGGCTTTTTCGTGCTTGAGAAGATTTAGAGATAATTTTTATCATTCTTTTTTATTTATTTTTCTCCAAAAAGCTTATTTCGAGCATAATTAAGAAGGGCTCTGAAAAGCAGAGCCTTGATTTATTTTTACTTTACATGTATATCATTTAATTTCAAAGTACATTCATTTTCTTATAACATATGCAAAATAGCACAAGCTATCATTTGAAACTATTAAAAAGAGCTCGTTCTTAAAAATTTCTTAATTTCTTAAATCTAATTCCTTACTTCTTAAAAAAATGAATAACCAGAACATAGACTTCGATATGGCTGTCGTTATGAAATTTGTTCTTTGCAATGACATCAACAAAATATATGTCTATATCACATGTTAATGCAAATATATGGGTTTATAAGCGTTAAAGATAAGGCATTATATGTCATATCTACATTTAAAAATAAATAAGTCTTGATTAGGTAAAATAACTGTTTAGACCATCAAATAGGCGAAAGCAACTTTGACACATTTTCAAAGAAAGTATACGCTAATCCCCAGCTTTGTTGCGTCACACCGTCTGGTTATGTAGAACAATTAGTACAACTTATTTCCTTTGTTGGAAGTATGGCAAATGTAAAACTTATCGAATTCAATGAAAGATGTAGGATCAATGTAAATGATATAGCAAGGTCTGTTTTTATTTTCATTTCATTGTTACCTAATATGAATTATTTAAATGCCAAAAATAAAATCAATTCTAAAATTTAACCAATATTTAACCAATATTCATATTAAAGGACTCTTGCCAAATGCAGTTCCATGTTTTTTGTTGTAATTTTTACCATACTAAGGTACCGATATCGCATCATGTCAGTAGGATATAGTAAACCTTAATGTTTTACATTTTGCATTTTAAAACAAGATTATTTTCTACTGACAAAGTCGTTTAAAGCTAAAGGTAATGATTTTAAGAATGGTAAAGTCATTTGTTTATTAGGATTTCACTTATTTACAATTATCTAAGAAGGTATGACGATTATTAATTCAAATGTGCCTAACAGTCAGCATCTGGCCATTAAGCTCCATAAACTGGCCATCATGCGTCGCATTATAATCGACAGATATTCTATAGTTGAATTATTAATCTTGTTAATGGTTCGCTATCAACTTTAGTATTCCTCGCTCAACCTGCAAGCTTTCCTGGCGGTCGTACTATCGAACCGTTTCTCTTATTTTATAATTCAGTTTCAGGATTTTGAAATAGAAAAAAAGAAATTCGTGTTTATGCCTTTTGTCTTTTTTTTCGGTCGTTAAAGCAGGAATAAATTCCCTCGTTAAATTCAGCCCCCATTTCGGTTTCCTGTGGAATGAAATAGCAAGTTTTCGCCCTCAGAACATTTAGTTTATATCATCGTTGCCAAGTAAAATCTATACAAATTGATTGAGTCTTGCAAATAGCGCTTTATACTAATATCCCGAATGGATACAATTTTGTTAATAGTTGTTCTGTTCTGTTATTTTTATTTTAGGCGGTTATACCTTCACTAAGACATTGTCAGAATGGTGGACCTCTACAACTACACGTGTTCCTATGAAGGACTTTTACTTCCCGCCATGAGCGAATACACGTGGCCAACAGGATTACGAATTTTTCTCTACCTGATAGCTATGTTTTGGTGCTTCTTGGGGACCTCTATTGTCGCAGACTCATTTATGTGTGGAATTGAAAAAATAACCAGTAAAACAAAGCTTATTCGAATTCCAAACGCCGAGAAAAAAGAAGACAAATTTGTTGAAGTGAAAGTTTGGAATGATACTGTTGCAAACTTAAGTTTAATGGCGTTTGGAACAAGTGCTCCCGAAATTTTAATGTCAGTTATCGAAATTGTTGGAAACAAATTCAAAGCAGGTGAACTGGGTCCTGGAACCATAGTGGGCTCCGCGGCCTTTAACCTCCTCGTCATCACAGGAATCTGTATCATTTGTATCCCTGATGGAGAAAACCGCGTGATTAAAAGCATACCTGTATACATTACGTGCACGTGTTTCAGCATGTGCGCGTACATTTGGATGGTGATAGTTCTGAAACTGGTGACGCCGGGCGTGGTCGATATCTGGGAGAGCGTTGTGACGTTCTGTATGTTTCCCGTCCTATTGCTGACAGCGTTTGGTGTAGACAAAGGTTGCTGGTGCAAGAAAAATAACAAAACATCGTCAGAACTCGAGATAGGGATAGGTAAGATGTACATATTGGGTAGACAAGGAGTTTATACAATACACCCGGTCCTCTATGGTTAGCAGTGGCGTCGGAAGCAAATTGAAAGTGGGGGCTAGACTTATCAATGGAGGTGGGGGGCTTAGCCCCCCCCCCCCCCGGTTCCGACGCCTATAGTTAGTGGTGTGCATCTGTTGTTATCTAGCCACTTGTGAGTATCATAAGATTTTTTGTCAAGGGAGATACTTACCCCCATTCACTTTAAAATGACATTAATAAAAATAGATATATTAAATGTCAAAATATCTACAGATGAATTGAAATTAAGTTCATTAGAATATTGACGCATCCTGTCGCCTCTGTAACTTTATTTCCCTTGACGTAGACATAGGAACGGTAATGCACAGGTACGCCGAGTTAGACACGTCACAAAGAGCACGACTCTCTGTTTGAACTGTTCAATTAGGCGAATGACGGAGAAATCGTCGTCGTGAGCTGGACAGGACCAGGTGGTTCTACGTGCAAGTGTCATAGTAACGCAAAATAAACAAGAGCAAATATTTATTCCATGTCAAATTTATTTTCTATCGCATTTGTTTCAAGTCCAAAAAGCACATTTGGTTTTGTTTGATTAATTCAGCCATGATTCGATGAATAATTCCACGTTATCTTAATTTCTCCAGGCAACCCCAAATGAGAAAAGTTAAACTTTGCCGTGTCATATAAGAAAAAAGTTGACAATAAAGGCAGAATGTTTGGAGGGGGGGGGGGGTCGACGGGGTTTTAACTAACAGTTGTCTCTTCGTTATAAGCTTCTTTCACGCTATTTCCCACAGAGTAATAGTTTGGGGATCTCGAACTAGAAACATCAAAGTAAGATCGCTCGTTCAACTTTCAACAATATGAGGGTGTGGGGGTTTTTCAGGGGGGGTGGGGTGTCTTTAATTTTTTAGATCATGCCATTGAGCAAAATGTCACGTACGACAATTGTTGTTAGTGGCTCATTTAGTAGCTTTAACATTGACTTTGTGGTAAATTAACATTGATGATGGTATGAATGTCCATATCGATATACCATGCTATACAATATGGAATCTTAATCACTGATTGACATATACCTTTGTATATGGTGTTTAATGCTTTTAAGAAAAAAACACATCTTAATCTTTTATTAATTTTTTTATCCGAAATTGCCAAAGTCTGTAACATTTGAATGAGCAAAGTAGGAATAACTAGATCGAAATATTTAAAGTAGATTTCGCAGTTTGCTAAAATTCACCAATGGTACCTTCGGTGTAAAACAATAATTATGAAGTGACAGTGCCAACTTTTAAGAACAATTAAATTTTGTCGATTATGAAAATTAAACGCACCTGTCCTTTTAGTGCAATTAGTTGGTCCCTCATGTGTTTAGTTTAACTGAAATAGCTTGGTTATAGGAATAACATTGTAATAACAAATATCAATCATATTAATAATGAGAATAAAGTGCTGAATCCTTATTGTCTTTATCCCACCCTTTTAAATATTGAAATAAATTTTGACAACTAAGTTGTGTTTTAATCAGACACGATATCTTGAATTATTAACAGAATTGTGCATTAAAACACGGATATTATCAAGTTCATTTAAAAACATTTTTTTACCCACAGTTTCGATCGATTAATGTCCTAGAAGGTATCGGCTGCGAATAAACTGATAATCTTTTGATTGCTCTGTGCTATCTCGTTTACAGCTTGCCATCACATAGTCCCCTGATGTTAATTCAGTCATCCTCGCTTTGTGCCGTTATTCCATACCTTGATAATTGTTTGTTACCTAACTGCCCGCTGTGACTTACTGTGGAAGGGTACACAAGATGCAAAAACATTTTACATTATGATCAAATATTTATCTTAATTATGTAGGCTGTAAAAGATAAGTTCCGGAACCGGTCTTTTTTTTTAAATTTTAGCTCAACACATAGCTCCCGTTGGCTGTACACTGTTATGTCAATTTGATTTCCGGTTAATTTGCAAGTCTTGAATATATGTAAATGGCAGTTGTGTCCGAAGCATTCACTTTTGATAATCACACTCTATTAGATATAAAGATTGTTCATGTATTTACATTTTTATAGATATGAATTTTTCGCTTAAGCTAACCTAGCACTGTAATCCCCTTTGATTTATTGCAGAATTTAGTAAGATAGATGCTGATGACGAATCAGAAGCGACGGTGGACATCATTCACATGGCAAAAGATCTAAGCCGGAACCACAAAGACCTGACAGAGGACGATGCGACCGTGTTACTGACCAGACAACTCCAGCAGCATCAGCACCACAACGCTGGGTGGTACCGGGTCCACGCCGTCAGGGGCCTTACAGGGGGCCACCGGCTCCTCCCCAAGATCAACGCCACCCTCAAACAGGTAACCCTGCCACAAACAGGTTCCTCTCATATAAACAGGGTCCCCTGAAACAAACATGTACCCTTGACACAGACAGGTTCCTCTGGCATAAACAGGTACCCCCTGACACAACAAGTACGCATGACACAAGCAAGTGCCCCTGACACAAACAGGTACCCTTGACCCAAACAGATCCTCCTGAAAAAACATGTACCTTTGACACAAACAGGTATCCCTGGCACAAACAGGTACCCCCTGACACAGCAGGTACCCATGGCACAACCAGGTACATGTACCTTAACACAAACAAGTGCCCCTGACACAAACAGGTTTGCTTACATAAACAGGTTTCCCTGACACATACAGGTACCCTTGATTCAAACAGGTACCCCTGAACCAAACATGTCCCCTGACACAAACAGGTATCCCTGACATGAAAAGGTACCTCTGACACGCAATCACTTCCTTCTCATTTTTTAGGGACGTTAAGCCTACGTGTTTCCTACTGCTTACTGAGTAGTAATTATCCTCGTTGCTTTAAAAGGCAGAATCCGGGAAAGATGGTTCATTTGCTATATACGAACGTTTTGTTAAACGTCTAGTATGTGTATATATATCATGATGATGATAAATCACGCGAGGTTGATTAATCTTGTAAGTCATAATCATGTGTTTGGTTGTTGCAGTTATACGACAAGATTAACAGACAGAAGGAGATCGAACACCATATGAACGAAAATATCGATGTATCAACCGTGGATCTAAGCGAAAGTGGTACTAGGGCTGTCGTAGAGTTCACGGCGTCTTCCGTAGCAGTCCTGGAAAACGAGGGAAAAGTCCGAGTGGGAATAAGAAGATACGGCAAAGTAGACATTCCCGTCACAGTCTTGTACGCTATTAGTCATACAATCCTCTCGATTACACAACAAAAGCTATTTATCAAACGAGTTTTAAAAATTGAAACAAATCTGTGCAACATCAGAAATAGTTAAATTAGCACTTCAGGGTTTTATTATCATTTTAACAATACTAGTACTACATTAATTACCTAAAAACTTGAACAAAACTCTCTTTTATGTACACATGTCATTAAAACAGCTTTTTGTCCACAGAGTTGAAACGATCGACGGAACCGCCGAGGCGGGGAGCGATTATAAACCCTTGAAAGAGGAGATCACGTTTGCCGTGAACGAGAGGTTGCGAGAGGTGTACATAGAAATCATTGACGACGATGAGTGGGAACCAGACGAAATCTTCTTCGTCAAACTCTGTATGCCTCACGAATCGAAGGAGGCTGTGGTCGGGAAAATGGCCATAAATCAAATAACCATAATCAATGATGATGGTAAGAATAAAACTACCGAAAGGGATAATTTAGCTGATCTTGAACTTATAAAGCATTGTTATCATAAAAAAGCATTGAAGTAGAAACTTTACAACGAAACCTACATCGTACAATGTACTTTTGATGTAAAAGTGCAAGAATTTTTTCGTTACATCTTTGAATTTAATTGCAGAACCTGGTAAACTAGAGTTTTCCAAGCCAAGCTACATCATCAGAGAAAGCAACGAATGCGCTCAAGTTTTTGTGAACCGCGTGAATGGTGCGGACGGCTCGGTGACCATTAGGTGGCGCACCAAGGACCTGACCGCGGTCCATAACAAGGACTACATAGGGGGAGAGGGGACGCTGACGTTTGAACATGGCGAAACCAGCAAAACCATCAACCTCAAAATATTAGAAACGAACGTGAGCGACATTTAAATACTTTACACACGCACTTTTATGTTTCCCTTTCGTAATGATAAGGTTATTTGAAGTTTCATTTAAAAGGTATCTGCTTAGGAAACCGGTTCGTTATAACACTCCGATGTTTCCAGGGTAGCGTTAACTTTTGAAGTGTCATTGCTCAATATTTAATGATCACACACGATCCTATATATAGAGTCGAATATAGGCCGCTGACAGATCAATTTTTGCTCACTTACTCCATCACGAAGATTTTACACATCACGTATATTGATTCACAAAATTGAGCAGGTATTGAAATAAAAAGCCAAACATGGATCATCGATTGTTCTGAATAGTTCATTAGCTGCTTCCGGTAACTCTCATATCTTGTTTCAGTCATGCAGCACTGATGTCCTTCTTGGCAAGAAAATCGTTAAGCATATATAAAGCAAATTTTCACTTTGGTATCTACTATTTATTTTACGCAAAATCTAGACGAATCGGAAAAGTAAAAATACTTTATACTTGGATGTATTTCACATAGATAAAAATCAATTTGTGGTTTTAGCCACTTGGGATTGTTACAGAAACAAAACCACAAAGTGAGATAGCATTATATCTCAATATGCAAATACCATTAGGAGAATTCAACGGCAGAATTGACTTTACACATTTTGTGACATTTTCTTTCTAAGCACATTTGTTTTAACATGATTGTTTTAATGAGAGAGAAGAATCATATCGCACAAAATGCCGAGGAAAATTGCTCTTAAAGATATTTTAAACCTATTTACCTTCTAATATTCCAAACAGGTCTTATGATACTTATTATTTCTCATTCCATCATTTCATGACACTTATCATTTTTATTCAATCAGATTCATGATGGACGTGGTGAAAAGGTAACAATGATGACACAATTCTTGCTGTGACCACATTTAGGGATTTTTATATTTCCAATTATCCAAGATTGTTATTTTATCTTTATATCACACATTCTCTGCTAATGACGAACATAAAGGAACATGGGCGAAAAGGGCGCTACAGACAGATACAGAAATATACTATTTTCTAAAACCCATCGCTGTGTTAAAACAAATATCGATTTTTTTTGGGGCACTTTGAAATATACTTATCTGAACTTATGTATTCATATTCAGATCTTCATATAGTGTAATCTATCATATTATTTTGAGAGTGGGTTCACGCTCCATATTTTTTTATGATTAAGAATGATTAAAAGTAAAACATATTTCAATTGATAAAATAGTAAAACAATGGCCCACTAATACAAAAACAAAGTTTCAGGAAAATGATAGAGGTTATAAAATTGTGTATAGTATTCTACCATTCTTATGCCCTCGCTTTTGTGATTTGAATGGCTATGGTATACAATTAGAAAGGTCCGAGCTTTAAGAGGGCAAAAACTGTGGTTATATGGAGGGGAAAATTAACAAACAACAATTTTGCTCTTTCGTGCTTTCAACATAACCGTTAATTTATATACAAATATATATATATATATATATATATATATATATATATATATATATATATATATATATATATATATATATATATTAGATTTAAAAGTGCAATTTACAATCGCACCTTGTTTTCACCCATGTTCTTTAAAGGACCTTTTCGAAAAGATGTTATCCTCATCCTGTTTTGCAAGTGAATTAACAGTGAGTATGTACTAGGTCCGAACACATCACTTTTGAACAGTTATTATTCAATGAAATGCAAAAAAGTTTAAAACATTACTTTTTTGTACTACATGTATTTTGCTTTTTTATAATTAAGACATTTTAAAAGTAGTTACCAATCAAAGTGTTACTGTTTAAAACCAAGTACAAACTCAAGTATCAATTAAAATAACAAGACAATTGGGGTGCCCATTTCTGCTTACATGTATCGGTATTAGTAACTAGAATTTTCTTCATATTCTTTTTTGAATTTTATATTTCAACCATTGTAGGACCTATCCAATCTACGATTAGAACATTAGAACTTAAAACAGATTTTACTTCTTAGATTTAGATCTATGTAGTTCGTGTCTATGTCTATTGCCATCTTCCACAAAAATCATTTCTTTGATGTCTGTTAGTTTAGATTACAAGTCACGTGACATACACAACACGTGACATTTTATTCTCAGAACCTTACTCTATTCTAGTCTGTAGCACCAATATTTTTCAAAGGAAATATTTCCTTAGATTTTTATATGTAAAATACGTTTTGTTTTCATTTAGCTGAAAAACACGCAGTAGTATTGAACACCCGTGTTGTACTCTTAAAGCCCTGTCAATTAAAGCATTGCTCGTCAAATCTGTCGTTAACTTGATTTAAACATAATTTTTTTGGGGTTTTTTTTTGTTCATGGTTTTCAATCACGTTCTTGTGGTTTTAGGTGATGGAGAGAGACCACAGTTTTCAGGTGGAGTTGTTCTCGCCATCAACCGGATCGTCCATCGGAAAGATCAGCAAAGCCATTGTCACACTGGTCAATGATACGGGTACAAATTAATGTACAATGTATCACATCTTTATTAAAAACATGGTCAATCGCAGCGGTATCTATTTATATATGTTACAGAATATAATATTTATTCTAGATTTAGTCTATGACAACGGTTAATTATACGTGGGATCAAAAATGATATTGTTAAGAACTTAATATTACATTTTTCTTGCTCACTTTAGTTAGAAGGATTTGGGTGAATTATTAACCAGCTCACTGAATCTAATTGAAAAAATCACGCATTTTCTGTCGAAGAGTGTCTATAGATAGAGTTAAGTCCTGATGCACGTGGATTCATGATAACAACAAATAGCGGATGGGAGGGGGTCTAATATTCACACAAGTCTAATTACTGCTTATTGGTCTTCTTGCCAAACGTCGTGAAGGGTTTGCTTGACAGACGAACAAACCATTATGCTTCAGAATGTTTAAATGTTTGAAAAAAATGAAGTTAAAGAATTAATTGAAAAACATCTTATCTAACGTTAAAATTAACAAAAAATGAATAAATATTAATCAAATCTATGTATTGAATAAATTATCAAATTGAAAGGAATTTTTAAACAAGCCGTACTAACTTGATAATACATGTATTAATACATGCACAGATGTACATGAATGTATATTTTATAATTGTCTTCAATTCATTTACAGAATTTGATGGTCTTGTTTCAAGAATTGCTAATAACACAAAGAAAAACCTGGATGGACTTCGTTTAGATACAACGTCATGGAAGGAGCAGTTTAACGAAGCTATGACCGTAAATGGCGGAGACGTGGAAAACGCGACGGTCATCGATTACATCTTACATTTCATATCGTTCTTCTGGAAGGTAAAATTCAGTGAAAACTAGGAGTTAACGCATTAGGGTGTATATATTCAGAAAAGTATTGTTTTCTATATCACTTAATGGAGTTGTTCTATTCTAGTCACATCACAATGGAATGTTTTTGTAGTATATATACGAGAGGACTTAATAGCTTGTGTATATTACATGTAAAAGATTAAGAATGTTGTTGTCCTACCGTTGTCATATTTCAATCATGCATGGAATATTTAAGAAATGAACTCAATCCCAAGGTATACGAGTATAACCTGAGTTGGGGCAGTTTACGCTTTATAATCCGCGAAGCGGATTATAAAAAAGCGTAAATTGCTTCAACCCAAGTTATACGAGTATAACTTGAGTAGATAATGAATTCATTCCTTATAATTTAATTTTCTGTAATTAAGTATACAAATTGAGCGTATTTTACTTTAAAAAATGATCTGTTCAAAATTAAAACGTTTCGTCATGCAAGCGGATTAGTACGTTTTTGACGTTGATGCATTGTGACGTGTCTTGTGACAAGCAAGCCAGGTTAAACAAATTTAACCAAATTTTTCTATCCAATTAAATGCCGCGTAATTATTAAGTATATAAACGTAAGTTGAAAAACCAATGCACAAGTTGTGTTGCATACGAATAGGACAGGGTACAACTCAGTCAAGTTTTCCCAGTTCTAAAAACGTAACTGCATACCTAGCAAAAAAAATTATTAAAAACAAAAAATACTCTCAAAAAATCGATTTTTTAAATTAACGAAAACGGAATTTCATTTTACATTACACGACAGATTATTGAAAATTTTTCTCACATTTAAAATTTGCAGGTTTTATTTGCCTTCATCCCCCCTCCGTCCATTGCGGGAGGCTATCTGACATTTATCGGGTCCCTGATACTGATCGGTTTAATGACAGCCCTGATATCCGACCTGGCAAGCATCTTCGGGTGTCTGGTCGGTCTGGAAAAAACTGTTGTTGCCATCACTTTCGTTGCCCTGGGCACCAGCATGCCGGATACGTTTGCCAGCAAGGTGGCGGCCATTAACGAAAAGACAGCCGATAGTTCGGTTGGTAACATTAACGGGAGCAACGCTGTCAACGTCTTCCTGGGTCTGGGGCTTCCGTGGCTGATCGGCTCTATTTACTGGGAGGCCAAGGCAAGCTATTCATTATCAATGTGTTTTAATCTAAGGAGAAAAAAATGATTCATGAAGACTTTTGTACTATAAGTTGATTAAAAGCATTTAAAATTTGTAAATTCTTAATAGCTACCCGAAAAAGCCAATCAAAAATAAACACGTAAAAAGCATTTGCAAGTGAAATGGTATGATCAAATGACCCTTTTGAAAAGTGCTCTAGCTGTTCCGATGCCCTCCTTTGATACTAAATAATAGGTGTGATAGAGTACCATCAGTGGGAATATTTGCATATCTGAAAACATTTATACTGATGTAATTAAATCATTGAACTGCCTGACCCTCACAGTTTATACTCTTGCTATTTCAGGGCGAAAGATTTGAGGTTCCTACCGACACACTGGTATTTAGCGTCATCTTGTATGCTTCCTGTGCTATTCTAGCCATTTTGGTTTTATTCATTCGACGGAAGCTTGCTGTTTTTGGAAACGGGGAACTGGGTGGGCCTAAGGGGCCTAAATATGCATCGGGGTTATTTTTGGTTTTCCTGTGGATCTTCTACGTCATTATGTCGTCATTACAAGCTTACAAAGTCATAGAAGTGAACATCTAAACATCCGCTGGTACGGCTGTGGGGTTATTTTTTATTCTGTCTGTGATATCATTACTTTGTTGATAACTGCTATATATGTTAAATCAATTAAAATATATAACTTATATCTCAAGAGTTTGTTGGGTTTTGTTTTTAGAATACTGTTACATTATGGAAATGCGATTGAGCGATCGAGGATGTCGCCTGAAAGTTGTCAACTTTTAAAATCAATTTTAAATCGTGTTTGAATTCAGTTGAATAATAAATATGAAAGCTTATGGCTTTTTTGATTACAATTCAACGTGATCGATGTGACCAGTTCTTTTCTGACAGACTATTGATTAGAAGCGAGAAAGATGCCTTAATCAAAATTAGTTTTTATGAAATATTTGCATATGATGATTATTCAAGCGATTTACCAAAAGGTTTCACCAAATAGGATTGATCATCGATCGATTCTCAAGCTTGTAAAAAATAGTATTGATTTTTTGAAATTTTATACCTATTTTTCTATCATGCAATGATAAATTGCATAATAGAAAAATAATATTTATGAAAACAAAATTCAAATTTTGAAATTGTAAGGTTTATATTGAGCAATTTTAAAGGTTACTAGACTTTGACCCGGGCGTGCACGG
The DNA here is from genome assembly GCA_020458035.1 of Magallana ariakensis. Taxonomy (NCBI): domain Eukaryota; kingdom Metazoa; phylum Mollusca; class Bivalvia; order Ostreida; family Ostreidae; genus Magallana; species Magallana ariakensis. The sequence continues at coordinate 47,245,580 of CM035817.1, read as the reverse complement.
GTTGATATTGCATATGATATCGGAATAATCTAAGTTTATTCTAATAGAATAATCTGTGTCTCGGGACAGGCCTTCACCACAGTTAAAATGCCTCCCATATACCCGTAATGTAGCATAAAAACTGCAGAATCGCTCCGATACGATTTTAAAGAAAATTAAGGTTTCTCCACCCTCGATGTTTTTATGGTTTAATCCGTGTGATTTTTGTTTTAATTTGAAGATTAATATGTAAACATTCAAATTGAACTTAAATATTGGTATGTTGGAGATATTTTGTTCATGCTGTGAGAGCTAACACAGGTACACTATCATGGCAATTATAGCGACGACTGCTCTCCATTCCAACATCACATTTTTTTTTCTGATTTCTATATAATAAACCAATTTTTTTAAAGAAATTAATCACAATCCTTTATTTTATGTATTTTAACATTTTAAGGCCATTTAAACTTCCCAGTATGAAAGCTGTCACATTTACAGTACATTTTAATACAATTTTCCAAGCATGAATAAGTACAGTATAGCAACATAAACAGTCTATAACTTTTGAAATAATGGTTCAAACTCACTGAAAATTGGTACATTTGTAATTCATTATATATCCTATCGAAATCTGCAAAGAAATGTTTACCTTGCCAGGTAAAAAATTATGAATTGTAGTCTCTGTCAAGTTTGCCTATGTACGGTTTTATCAGTTTTTCATTGAATTCAGCGATTTCAACTCATACTACTCTCTATAAATTGTTAAACATTAGTGTCATATCACTTTACATAGCTTAAAATGTGTTAAACACTAGTATAAATCAAGAAATATTGGCAAAAACATGCATCACATAACACTAATATTATAACCGGTAACGGTAAAATATTCCGGAATGCTCACAATGACGTCATGCGACAATCGAAAGACCTTAATGAAGCTTTATTGAAAATAACAGTCAAATTATTCATAACAAACCATTTTGCGGCTGTAAATACATTTCATCTAAAAATTTAATTCATATTAATGAAGAATTCAACACTTTTTCCCTAACGTTTTTTACTCGCTTCAAATTTACACATCATGTTGACATTCGGAACTCTCGGGATTTTTCAAATCAAATTCACTGAGTTAGAGTTATCTCCCGTATTTTCTTTGATGAACAGAATATACCTGTAGCAAACTTTCAATGAAAATTTACACATATTTGTATTATCGTTTCTGAGTTTATCCATGCAAATGTGATATTGTGGAAACATAAACTAAAAAGCCTCCCGTAATTTAGCGTGAATGTAATGCGCATGCGCAAGATTGTAAAATCCAAAAAATCCAGATGATTTCCGGATTTTTAAAAGGAATTTTCGTTGATTATTAATTAGTGAAGCTTGATTGAGAAAAAATAAAAACATATTGGTAATCTTCAAGTACCAATGATGTTTAAAATATATAAAACAAAAGACAGTACTCTTCCGATTTCTCGGTATTAAAGCCCAAAAATTCGAGTCTATTATTTTAATATAGTAGTATAGATTATTGATCATGGACGCTCCTAATTTTAATCGGTGTACAAAATATTAAAACCATTAAAAAAACAACGCAACCAACAAGGCCCATAACTCCGACCATTTTGGTCTATTCTAAATATCGGAAGTAGTTGAGTTGATTCATCCAAAATAAAATTTCATGAAAATATAAAACATCTTTTGAAAGAAGCACAGTTTCAAAATTTTAACACTTCCGATGAAGACCAGAAGTATTAAAATGTGTTGTAGGCCTTGTCAGTATGATTTGGATTGTATCTGGTAGAATATTCTAATACTTGTTTCAGCAATTAACTCCTTTGGCTTTGTTTTGGGTGTCTACAACTCTCTTTTTGTTTAGCTTTCTTGAGACGTTTCGAGACGTTTCCGACAATTCGTATAGTAGATTTGTACATGTACATAGAAACCAAAAAATACTGAAATATTTGCCAAGAAGGACGACTCGCAGATGTTTGAAACCAATGGCAGCTGACTTGTTTGTTTAGAAGTGGTCTATTTCATAATGGTATGGTTAATGAAGGAAATTACAGGAAAAAAGCAGATATTAGTAAGTGAAAAATCATATATTCGTGAATATTTACCCGATTAAACCATTTTGACTTTTTATGAAGCAGAGCAGTCTACTTCTATAAAACCCTTGATTTCTATTGCACGTAGTATGGTTGCAGGGGATGGGTTACACTAAAACCATATATAATAACTAATACTGCTATATTGTACAAAGCATACATTCAACACTAAATCACTAGTGCATTAGGCCTACATTCAATTTCTAGAGTCGCTTATTCAATGTCAACGCTTAAAGTGGTATGGGACATATTCATATTGTGACTTTAAACAATAAAATCCAGTATAATTTTAAAACTTATTCCTTTTCAAAAAATTGGTAAATAGTAGAGTATCGCAATGGGTTACAACGTAAAGTACTGTTAGTCATGTACTGTTAGTCATGTACTGTTAGTCATGAATCTGTTAGTCATGTACTGTTAGTCATGAATCTGTTAGTCATGAGTTCGAATCCGTTGGGGCTTCACAATATTTACCTTTCCAAAAATGTTTAAAACATGTTTTTGGTCAAATTTAGTAAAATTGAAAATTCAAGAATGTACTTTTATCAACATTAATATCGGCAGGTGTCCCATACCACCTTAAATGACCGATGTAAATTTCTTGTGAAAATTGAACTATAGTGGGCTCCGAAGCCTTCAATTTTTCAATCAGAACAATTGGAATTAATGCTTTTTGGCAAGTGTTCGACAGATATACACAAGTTATAGCTCAATAACTATTAGCGTTCTAATTCAATTCATTGTATGATCAGATGCTTTTGTTTAAAAAATTTAACACAATTGATTAAAACAAATTTAAAATTTATTTACAACCAGGTTTTTTTTTTAAATTTTTGAAACTCTAATACTATACATGTATATATTATACTTATATTTTTTTTCGATTTTATTACTATTTTAATTTAACATGTTCTCACTCCGCAGAAACAAACTGAAAATACCAACCAACGACCGACCGCTTCTTGGTAAAAACCGATCCGGCTGCGGCCGCTATCACGCTAAACATAGGAATTCTTTTTAAAGTTTATTTTCCAAACCTGTATATATAAAAAAAGGACAGTATGATAAACAGGACATACTGCTGTTCAAAAATGTGTTACATACGTCTACTCTAAGATCATAATTATTTCAACACCCTCTTTGGCATCAATATTCATTTTTCAATATTCATTTATATCATTATGACGTAATAATAAATGACGTCATTTAACACACACATACCAGACGATATAATGCCAAACATTGAAATATGAATTTGCTGGTGATTTTTAGCGTTTTCTCGATATCGTATTCTTTGATTGACAGTTATGTGACAGAACCTGAATTAGAAGAGTTTGTGAAACGAATTAGTCCCTATAAAGCAGACCAAGGACGCTCTAGGGTGAAGAGGAAGCTTTTTGGTAGTTCCTTTCGTACCAAACAATCGATTCAAAAGGCCTTCCAAGAAGAATTTCAGGCGTATGAAAAATGTTTAAATGAACGTGAGAAAGAAAGAAAATCTCTTGAAAACACGATACGCGGGCTACTGGCATTAGAAGGCCAGAAAGTGCGACTGGGTTGCAACCTATGCCCACGACCTGATCAGGACTTGACAAAGTTAGAGATAATAGACTGGCAGAGACTTCGACCTCAGGACTCAGACTTCGAGTTCGTGAGTAAGGACGACGGGCGGGTCAGAATCGACAGCGAAACACGTGATCTGATCATTGACCCCGTGGACGTGTTGGATGCGGGCCAGTACTTCTGTATCAATACTTACTACAGAGAGTACGAAGAAATATACCAACTGGACGTGCTGTTCAGAGAAAGACTGAAGACAACAAAATACGAAGACGTTGAGGGTGGCAAAGATAAGTACCTTGATAATTTTGCCCTAGTGGATCACAACATTCTAGCTTTCACCGCTTGGTCTGAATGGACCGACTGCCAAGACTGCAACAAAAAAAGCATCAAAAAGAGGGTAGGTTTGTGCATGGTTAGCAAAATAAATAAAGATAAGCCGATCCTTCCATTTGATCTACCCATCATTGAACTCTATCCTAATGGTGTACCATGCCGTTCAACCGTGCTCTCTAAAGAAATTGCATCCATCAAGCGGATCAAGAATAGGCGGAGCGAAGTGGTGTTGGCCGATTGTTACAAAGTATGTTCGACCACACCGGGGTTTACGATCGTCACGGACAAGAACGGCAACATATCGGAAGTATTTGAGGCGGGATTTTATCCTCTCGAGTAATTATTTGTTTATTCAATTAAGTAAAATGTTCTATTTCTTGAGTATATAAACCTGTTCTTTAATTAGAGATGTGTTATTTGACTTTAAATCAGCAATATATTTGAAAAATGTTATCGTTAATGTTGTTTTCTTTTTTTTCTCTCTATTTTATCAAATATACAATATTCAAATTAAGTTCATCTAGTAGAAATTTGATGAAAAAATACTAATTTCGTTGTACAATTTACTGTTTTCAGTTCTAAACCTAAACTTCCTCCCATGGTGATTCGTCGTGTTCTCTATGAACCAATCAACAAGCATCTCATTTTATCGTGTCCAAGGAGCCAAAAGTACAAGTCTTTAATACGCTGGCGAAATGGCACACTAGTTTTGAATCCCTTGACAATAAAACGACAAACTCGAGGGCGAGTATTCTTGGATTCCATCAACAGGCTTCATATACGGCGCCTGCGCATGACCGACACGGCACCTTACAACTGTTGGAGCTCAAAAGTCCACATAGCAACTATCAAGGTCATTGTCACAGATGCAAGAAATGACGTTAAAGTCAAAGAGTATATTACATATTCCGGTTTATTTTTGACTGTGTTTTCTATATTTCTTATTTGTGTTTGTGTGCTTTGTAAAAAGAAGAAAAAGACGGCCAAATAAAAATATATTAAATTTTTTATTTTTTATTTAAATTTACTAAAAAGAAAAGACTACAGTAAGTTGAGGAATGAGTAAGACAGACTATATGTATATCATAAGTACAATCAGGTTAGGCAATGCATGATGGGTAAGTAAACTGTCTGGGTTCCTTGATAACTCCAACCAATGACAAGGTTCTTCTGGAAAAAAACATTCTTATCTTCCCTGTTCACGGAACTCCAATTTCAAATTCTGAATTGATACTGTTATAGAAGAGAGTACCGTGCAAGTTTGGTCCTCAAAGACCCACTGCGGCTGACGGAGCGATGATTATGATTTGCAACCCATATTCACATGTGTTTCAAATCCAGTCGCGCATGTCACTCTGGGATTTCTGAAGTACATGCAAGTATATTAATTTTAATTCCGGGATGATCCTTGTATAATTATTCTACGTGGTACATGTAAATATTTTCTGATACAAAATCCAACTGTAAAACTAGAGTTTCTGCAAGTTATACACGCAGTGGGTTTTGGTGTTTTTTGTTTTGTTTTTTTTCTTTTTTAAAATTTTTTTTAAAGCGCTTATTCAGTAATCCTCTTTTCTTTTTCTTTTGCTTTTCATTTGCGAACATTGCAGAAAAAATACATCAGCAAATTTAAAGTATAGTGCGAGATACTTTGGATATGACAACTTTGGTTAAAACAATGCACATTATTTCATTAATTAATATGCATACACTAGCGTTTTTTAATTTCATACATTTTTTATACCACGACAGATAGGTAGTAAACTTTATGCATTAAAAGGGGTTCAAGTAAAAATTGGGGGCTAGGGGTGTTCAAAACCGTATTGTATCTGAAATTCACATTTGGGACAGTGATAAAAATTATATTGAAATTTGACCTTAAGAACAAAATTTAGAAATATGACGGGTTTTTTGGGGGTTTTTTTACGAAAATCTATATACATGTATCATCAAGTTCCTAAATGAAATGAAATCAAAGGTTTCAGGAATTTGATTTACTTCAACTACATGTTGGGTTGCGAAGAAAAATATTTACGGTTAAAAGATTTTGTATATTTTTAATTTCAGGCAGATAAGAAATTGAGATTCTTTTTTATATATACATGTACATGTAGATAATATATAAATTTTAATTTCAGCTATTAATTTTTGCCCACATTACACTTCTACAGTTGCATTGTTTATCAGAAAATATTTAATAGGTTGTATAAAAACACAATGATTATTCTAGTTGTATATAATTTTAACATTTTTTTTAAAGGATAAATCTGAGAGCTAACGCATCATTTTGTTATTTTACAATTAAGTAAATAGTATATAAAGGGATTCGTCGACGGAATTGAAATAAAAGAAAAAAAAAACATGATTCATCTGGTAAATTCAATTGGTAAACGTCTATTCAAATTCCATTTTCAGTTTTTCAATCTCAATTTAGTTAGACAGTTTTATCTCGAAACTGTTTAATTACTCAGTAGCTCCCGTGAAATTTCATTACGTCTTGCTCACTTCCTCACACGACAAGTCTTCGAATAGTGCTCTGAACCGATATTGATATTTTGCAGAGAAAAGGAGGGAAAAAGTCCCTTTACTGATGCAAAATGACTTTACCCTTCCTGCATTAGCAGTATTTTTCTTCGGTTCCTACAAAACGGATGCCGAAAATTTGCCGGGTCTTAAACGAAAGACCTTGTCGATATGGATCACGATTTGCTGCAGGACTGAATTAATTTTGCTCAATTTTAGAAAAGTGCTCTGAAAGTCATCCATACGTTAACATCTTTTACAAATCTATTCGATTAATTCCCAAGTTTCATAAATAATGATTTAATATGATTCGAATGAAGCCATTTCTTGCGTTGAGCATATAACTTTCGAATTTCTTATTTATTTCTGGAGAAAAATTAATATCAATCATATGCACTCAGAGAAAGGAAAAAATGATTTGCATTAAACTTAAGCTTATAGCTATTGTTGGCTGTGGACCTTAAAGAAAGAAGACTAAAGCTATCATTGCATAACCGACACAAAAAGGTACAAGTAGTCTGACATTTATTTGTAATAACACTAGATGCCACGTATCACATACAATGTAAGTGTTGTTGTATAATTATAGGTCTCATGAATTTAGTTTACATTTCCTCATTACGTATACACAGTTTGTTGTCGATAGTATTGAATTTAAACACGCTGTAACAAATTAAAACGGGTATTAAAGGGTATTCCAGCAATACAAGCAAAGACTTTAAAATTAGCACGATATAGAAAAAGATATGAAATAATAATAATCGCTATCAGCTATCATTGGTAATAACACGCAGCACTGAATACATCTGTAACAATGTCGATGTAACCTGACACAATCATTGACGCTACGATGTTTGTTGCTCAATACAATTACAGCACAAAAAAGACTCTGGAGTATTGAAAAGTGATGATCGCTGTTGATGATGCTCCAACAATAATGACTACTGTTTAAACAAAGACATTTGGCTGTGAATTGGAGGGGCATCAATAACGTGCGCCATTAATGGTCTTAAAGCGAAGTTTAGAAAAAAAAAATAAAAGGAATTTCCTGGGAGGGAAGTGGCATTGAGACGTGTATACATGACTCTAGGGTCTATAATTTCCACGAAAGTGTAATCATTGGTAACTGAAGGACCCTTCTGTCGTTTCTTTTTCTGAGTTGCACATTATCCTTGGGAACTAGAAGAATGGCAGGAACTCTACAGATGCGCTGTCAGGATTCGGACAGTCATAATGAATCGTTCCAGAGACTGGTAGCTACGGTAAGTTCTTATTCTACACGCGTCCACTTTGTCACCTTGGATTGCAATGTTTGAACATTAAGTTTTTAATGTACGAGAATTCAATTTTCTTTGAAACGGCTGAGTCAATGGAGAAAGCTAGGCGTTAATATCAAACATCACATTTCGATAAAGGTTACAAATTAAAATAAAAATACAGTTTAATGGGTAAAGGAAATTACAAGAAAATTACATGTTATCATAGGTGACAGGGAATAATAATTAATTAAGAAGATGTTTGCGGAAATTGGATCTTTTTATGTACCTGTACATTCAAGATGGTTACTAAACTGACTTAGGACCATGTTTATCATCTCAGATATTGTGATTGTGTATAGAAAAAAAAACCATATTAATGAATCACAGTCGCTAATCTTTCAATATATAGCTGTCTCTCTTTAAGTATCTCGACTCTGTCACACCAATTCTCCCCTCCCCATTAACTACGAAGAAACCAACAAAAGCCATTAAATAGAGAAACAAATTACAAGTACTATAGTTTTGACATGCATGATCTAAAGAAACGCCTTGTCCTAAGTTTTGGTTGTAATTTGGTTTTATAACTAAGCTTCGTGGGACAACGTTCGACCGCGATGAAAAGCATCTAGTACTAGTATTAGAAAGGTCAATTATTTAATTGATTTCGAAGAGAGATTTCAAATGAATTTGCATATTTAGTATAGTTTGATCACATCGGGCACAAAAAATGCAACAAATCTGAAAGGTTGCAGCGTGGGAGGTTTTGAATTGATCGTTTGATTTTTCCATCGTCACTTAGTGATTACGGTATAAATGTGGTTGTTTTGTCACCAACTAAACAGTTTGCATGCCAGAAAGACAACAATAAACGAAACAAAGTTTAATAAATAACCTGTAATAAATCTGAAATCTAACCGCTGATATTTATAATACAAATTTTAGGAATGTTTATGAATGTCAGATTTCTACTTCAGTTAAAGAAGTTTAATGATGTATTTTACAAAAAAGGACAAATGCATGTACATTTGTACATGTCGAAGGGTTGAAATAATAAATCGCGAACAAGTCGTTTCACATTAATTCTAATCAACTCATTTTAAAATTAAAATCAATGCATATTTCATGAATTCTCGTAGCAAGTATCAAGTTCATTTACAGGAAGATAAGAAACATTACATGATTAATGACATGCAGACTTAACGCGCCCCTATAACGTGAAATATTCATGACACTTCACTATCTTAAAATAATCATTGTCATGTTTGGTGCATTTCTATAGCTTCTTTTTCTACCGAAAAACATTTTTAAAGCATTGGTTAAACATTACTTGTTTTTATTTCAATTTTAAGCTGATTCCAGCCTACAAATTTCAGACCTATCTAGAATCTTTAATTGCAACCAATAGCTGTTTAAGCTCGTGTTACAGTCGCACATGCAGGTGCTCGAACCCAAAAGCTCAGTCCGGAATTGTTTCTCTATAGATCTTAAACAAGAATTTCATAAGCGGAACGATGTCAGTTGCATCGGAACGTCGCGAAAGACAACCGATATTTTGAGTTTTTTTCGTTTTCGACCACACAATTCGAAGCCTACAAAATAGCTAAAACGAAGCAGCAAACGTTAAAAATCATTGTTTAGCCATATATAGTTGCTGGAGTACAATGCCTTTTCCCTGATTTATTAGACCCCCCGAGAAATACATGTATCTTTAAAGTTGTATTCTAATATATACAAAATATTTTAAGACTCTGAGAAATACCCCATAACGGTTTTTTAAACCACCTTTTTCTTCTGCTGGTTTGTTTACATTGATATCATCGGACCTTCAAAACAATAAAACATATTTCCTCTTTCTTCGTGATACATACATGTATAAACTACTACCTCGTATTTACATTGTTTTTTCTTCATCTCTTTACCGACCTGGGTTTTTACTTATGAGAATTTTTTTTTATAAGTGATTGTTTATTAGATGTTACAAACATATGTTCACAAATCGACCAAAAACCACATAAATTTGTCACTAGTTTTGCGTCTTTCCTCCGAGCAATGACGTCATTTTGGGTCAAATTATTAAATATCCAGTTTATCAGCTGATTTTAAAGGTAATCTGCATGAAATCGCGTGATAGGATACATCTGAAATTCGGGACGAAGAAAAGGGTTGTAAAAAAAATTCTGTTGCGGAAAACAAGCAAACGAACAAAAATGGCCAAACAGCATCAAAATTGTTAATGCTATTTTTCCTTCCAATGTCGGCAACATTCACTACATATATAGAAAAGACGCAGGTTCGTCGCTGTTGTAGCATTTATCATGGACTACTGGAACACAGCTCCATCAATTTGATAATTAAACAAATTATCTATTGCTCTGAACACTTTGTAAAACGGATTTTTTTTTTCAGTTTATTCGCCCAAACCATTAACATTCAATGGTACATGAGGTACATATAACATATTTACGTTAAATAGTAATGTCAAGGGTCTAAAAAAATATATATATATATATACACATACATATACATACACATACACATACATACACATACATATATATACATATACATACATATATATATATACATACATACATACACACATACATACATACATATATAATATTATAATACAACATAGTAATACATGTGTCAATAAGTATACATAAGAGAAGAAAAATAGTAATAATACAAAGAGTGGTAGAAAAAGTGGATGATTATGTAGAGTTCAGAGTTTAAATGGTATTCAATATACGCAAAGAGTAATATTAATAACTAGAATAGTTTAGGCTGGACAGCAGACTTGCTCCTGGATGTTCAAAATAAAAGTGCTTAATTTTTTCAATGTTTTTATGTTTGATGTTGTAAACAGTTCCCTAAATTTTAATGTATTTGGTTTATGACAGTACCTGGTTGGTAAAAATTGTTTACGTAAATTTGAGAGGGATTTGCACTCGAGAATAAAATGAAATTCGTCCGCTAATTTACCAATATTACAGAGTGTGCAACTCCTGTTATTTAAAGGAATTCCATACCATCGTTTCAATCGGTAAACGGTGGTTAGATGTTCTGAAAGAATGCACACACTGACTTCAACCTTGGGTTAATAATGATTTATTAATTAGATTCAACTTTATAAGTCTGCGATCGGTCTGGGATTCAGTTGATGCTGTTTGCATTTAATAATTAGTCAAAGTTACTGTCTTTTTATTTTTCTTGAGAAAATATTGAGGTCAGAAGAGAATTAACAAATTCAATCCATGGTAACGCTAAATAATAGCAAAATTATTAAATCGCTTTGCGGCTGTTGTTATTAATGGGGTATAAATATTTAAAACCTCAAGCAGGCAGACAGCAGAAAATTTACATATTGAGTTTCACCAGCTGTTGGTTCATCTAACTGGAACTGAACAGTCGGCACGCGACATCCGTCAAGCTTCAATGAACAGCTCGTAAATAACAGTTAAGAAAGCTTTAAATAATAATATACTTAATCAGATAAATAGTGTAATAAAGTTGGAATATTTACAAAATATGATTTAACATTTTAGCAGATAGATAATAAACAATGGTCGCCAAGGCCTTTGTTTTTTTCCCCGGTGTTATTAAATCTTAATGTTATTAAGTTTTTGTTTAAGGCTTAAAGGGTTCAATAATTGTTTTTGAATTATTGATATTTTTAAAGAAACACTCTTTTGTGAATATCTTCACCATTATTGAGCTTATATGAACTTATAAAATATTAATGGAAATTCACCCAATATGGCTGCGGCCACTATAATGAGTTTCCATGTCATGAATTTTTCAGAGTCACTTTTACTACGATTTCTATGCTACAAATAATTGTTAGTCCGTAGATTATCATAAAACGTTTAAACATTGGAAAAGGAACTACACTGGAAAGCGAGAGATCTGTGTAAGTAAATTAAGTATAAACGTGCAATTTGTGATAATCAATTTATCAAACAATTTATTTTGAATCTGTAAAACTGTTGTTCGAACTTTGAAATCGTTATAAAATGCAAATACAAAAAAATTCTAAGAAAATATAATAATAATAATTTAGCTCCAGTAAGCGCAAAACAAAACTTGAAATTCATTATTATAAATATATTTCCTTGAATTTCAATTTTAAAAATATTTCTACGCAAAGGATACGTTATAGTACTGATATACTTAATACTAGTTTACGACGCAAAAATTGTGCCTGTGCAATTCTGAGTTTTGTTAAGTGTAGAAATAAATGATGAATTTAGAATATACAAATAAATTCAATATAAACCGGTCAAAATTTTTCAATATATGAAAGACTGATAAATGACTTTTGGATGTAGCGGATATTATTTTTTCTGTACAGAGTGCCATTTTTACGCGTTTTCGTTAAACTTTTTGAAAAGTTTTTTTATTCTGTCAGTTATTTACCGCTTATATTAATGTGTCTAAAACATTCCGCAATAGATGAGCGCGGAATCTCCATGTTCTTCTTACGAGACAGACCAGGGTAGTACCTCCACATTGAGACCCCGTCTCTTGCCCCGGAAGCGGAAGCCTACATGCTTTCGGAAGATGGTACGCTACATCGCCAAAAAGTACCTTACTTCTGAGAGTGACCGCCAGTACTATGCAGATAGATACACGTGTTGTCCCCCGCCATTGTTTGTACCAACGGTTACTTTAGCAGAGGTGGGTGGTCTAACCTTTTTAATACTTATCATGCTAAATTTTTACCAAAGACTATGTTTCTCAAGGTTCCAAACGTCTGAAAATGACACTTTCTCTATCTGATGCATGAGGTTTCGCATACTTCAAAAGAGACGCACATGAATGATCTAGCACAGCTTGACGAAGTCATAAATGTACCTTACGGAAAAGAGCCATGGCATGATACATGCACCCAAATTGTTTGATATTTATTTACAATGTAAGCACAGTTTAATCACAATTTGAAGCTATATTGCTTGTTTTGTGACTTCAATACTATAGTAGAGCTTCAAACGTTTCTGTGCGGCTTTTCATTGGTATTGTTTGAATATGTTTTTGAGGAAAGGGAAATTATGACTTCTTCCGGCTTATTTTCATATAGTTTTAAATCAAGAAAGTGTCAAACCTAATAAACTTGTATGTTGTTTTCAAAATTTGAAATATTGGGTCACAAAAATAACGACGATAAAGTTAACAGTCGATCATTGATATCAGTCAAAATGTTGTTTAATTGGTCATATACAAGTATAAACCGTTTTAATAGTTTGACCATTATTTGAACATTAGAAGTTAAGGTACAAGCGAGATACAGAGGGCAAAATTCATTGTTATTTTACCAAAGCTTGAGTCCTTTGTTGTTTTGGTTGGTTTTTTTTTTTTTTTTTTTTTTTTGCTTACAATAATGTAAAGAAATTACTATGGTTTGAACAAATTGATTCATGGCAAACAAGAAAAACTGATTCAATGAGGTCATAAATTATAATATCAACAAAAAAGCAAGATTTGAATAAAACTTACACTAATACAAAATACTAATACAATACTTATATAAACAAAAAGAAGCCTCGAGCATTGTTAACAAAGCACTCGGTAACTTGATTATAACAAATTTTGATGAAGCATTACAAATACCCATATTAAAAATTTTTACATTAAAAATATATTTGAAAATTTCTAGCTCAAAACTCTCAGAATGGTAAAAACATTGACCGTTTTTCAAATCCTTCACAATTTAAAAAAATTAACTAATGCTTTGCCCAAAAAAATCGTAAAAGAATGTAATGTTTAGAAGTATATGGTTGCATCGTTTATTTAAAATTAAAGAAATGAAATATGTCCCAATTCAAGTTGACTGTAGATATTTTTTATCGTTGCTTGCTAAAGCTTTATTGATGATATACGAGGGTTGTTCGGAAATTATTGAGACATTTACTCTTACTCCCTTGAGAAAAAAGGTGAACCAATAAGTTAACCAGGGTACAATTTGTTAATGTGAAATTTTTACAGTCAATGGCATCATTATATCATTTCTGGTAAGCTGACAAACTTGCTTATGTCCAGTGACCCGGCGCAACCCAAAACTCATCGCAACGTCATTTTAACGCGTTTCCTTGCTCCTATGTTTTAAACGTCTTACAAACAAACGGAAAACACGAACTATTCTTCATTTCTGATCTATTTTGTTCATTTTAAGATATCAACGTTTAAGTATTTTCTCAATTCTTGACTGTTTTGTGAAAAAATCGAGTTATTCCTACCCAAAAGTCAACTTTCTCTGAAACGTCTGTTAAAGTCATTCTGTATACATATTTAAGAACCGTTGACATCAGTTTTTGTTTAAAAAGGAGTAGATTCTAGTTAAAAGTTAGTAAAAAAAATCCGATAAAATGAAGCTCTTGACTCCTTTATACTTAATAATTTGTGTTTAAGCAATTACTTGGCCTGTAAAGGTCTTCTTCCGTGTTTCCGACCAATTTGATGTATATTCGCTGCGCCGCCTTGACGTCAAAATTCAATAAACCGTCGTGGCCAGATTTCTATTGCTTGGTACATATATTTGTACTATCTCCGTATTTCAACTCGAACACTAGTGAAACTTTGCGCACAAGTTAGTCACAATAAATAGCAAAATGAACATAAATTATATAATTTGATTTACTTTCCTATTAATTGTTGGTCCACCGACACTAAGTAAGTAATTGTTTAAGTTTAATTAATCTCCGAGTTCATGACTACGCCGGGTACCCCTACCACCGACTTGTTTATGTACCGTCGTAAACAAAATATTAAAGATTTCTTAATATTACTTTGTTTCATTATTTGTTTAGGTTTCTTCAAAGTTTATGCCAATTTTCACCCTAATTCGCCACTTAGAAAGGAAAATATTTGTGTTGTCTCTATAATTTCCGAACAACCCTCGTATATCTGTAAGAGATATTTCAGAGAGTGTAAAAAAACAAAAGCATGGGCACTGGGCATGATTGCTGTATACTTGTCATTTGATTTTAGTTTTCCGACATCAAATTCACAAACCAAACACTGGTTAGCTTAAGGTTGAATTATTGAATTTTAAGTACTCCCATTAAATGGTCACAATATTATGAGATAAAACTGGTCTGCAAGTAGCATTGTTTGATTGAATGTTAGCAAAATATATATTTTTTCAGAGGTACATAGTATTTTAGGGGCCGAAATAGCTCTTATCGCAGGTTATTATTTTTTAAATGAAAAATTCAAGCTGACACTCGATTATTCTGTTTTCTTGTAAAATCTTCCACAATATTTTTCCATTGTTCGCCTGACAGATTGGACTATTTACCTATCACTGTCTGGACGCTGGAGTTATTTCTGCTAACGGACCAATTCCTGTTGAAAGCGTTCTGATCTTCAGGCCCGACAAAAGAATTCAATTATGGCGCTTTGTTTCATACACTCTCATCCATGCAGGGTAAGGTTTTAGAAATATAAAAAGTATATCCATAATTAATGAAGAATTGTGGTTTTCCACATTTGAAAAAATATCAAATATCAACCATAAAGGGTCATTTTTAATTATTCTATTGTTGATGAAAAATTCATCCCTTGGCGTGATACAATGGTTTGTCCTCCTAACGAAATATCATACCTGAATAAAGATTTTTAACGATTGTGTTTACAAGCTGAAAACTTTTTCAAATGTCTAATTTCTAGCAGCTTAAAAAATTTAATATAAATTTTGTATTTACTGCCATGTGCACCCAATAAATTCAAAATGTACAACATGACAATATACTTACAAATGTTCGTATATTTGAATCACCTGTAAAGACCAAAAATTACTCTTTCCGTTTCCATGCACTGGACACTGCATAAAAAGATTGTACAACGTACTTAACTTTGGTGTTTTATGAAGGTAGTGAGCACTGGAGAAAAAAATACTTGACCCGCATCAGTTGGTTATATATACTTTTTTATCAAAGACTGTAACCTTCATAGCAATCAGTGTATTGCATAAAAAGAACAGCAAATCTTCCATATAATTACTAATATTATTAAGGTTTACACAGATTGTTAAACAATAACTACTTACAGTTAGGGACGGACCCTGAGATTGTTAAACCATAATTACTTACAGTAAGGAACGGACGCTGAGATTGTTAAACAATAATTACTTACAGTTAGGGACGAACTCTGAGATTGTTAAACAATAATTACTTAAAATTAGGGACGGACGCTGAGATGGTTAAACAATAATTACATACTGTTAGGAACGGACGCTGAGATTGGTAAACAATAATTACTTACTGTTTGGAACGGACCATGAGATTGTTAAACAATAATTACTTAAAATTAGGGACGGACGCTGAGATTGTTAAACAATAATTACTTACTGTTAGGAACGGACGCTGAGATTGGTAAACAATAATTACTTACTGTTTGGAACGGACCATGAGATTGTTAAACAATAATTACAGTTAGGGACGGACTTTGAGATTGTTAAACAATAATTACTTACTTAGGGACGGACGCTGAGATTGTTAAACAATAATTACTTACTTAGGGACGGACGCTGAGATTGTTAAACAATAATTACTTACAGTTAGGGACGGACCCTGAGATTGTTAAACAATAATTACTTACAGATAGGGACGGACGCTGAGATTGTTAAACAATGTACATATTTAATATTGCATGTCGTTTTAGGTGGGTTCATCTTTTTTTCAACATGTTGGTGCAGATCCTTGTGGGACTTCCGTTAGAGATGGTCCATGGGTCGGGGAGAATAATGATCGTGTATATTTCAGGGGTACTGGCAGGTACAATGAGTCACACTTAGTGAAGCTTACATGTTTTAATATTAAATACCCATCGGAATTTATTTTTTTTTTAATTTCAAGTACCCATCGGGAGAACATTGCATTCTTTTAAATTTAGTACCCATTGGACAAACACTTTTAATGAGGTTAATTAAACAGCGAACATCTACAGATTAAAGATCGACAATGGTAATGAAATATTGGCTGAGGTATTTAAATTATTAAAATTATAAGATATAAAATCAATTCGGTAAACTGTAGAGCAGCGGTGATATGTGAAAAACATCAGTGTATTTTTTTTAAATCATAATTTTACATGTATACAAACTTAGCAACAGCATTTATTTACATCCAAGACAGTCTACGTTTTACACATCAAATACCCAGTAAACTCAGAATTTTCTATAATTAAATAACTGCTTCCTATATAAGTTTAGTTTAAAAGATATACAGATATACTTATATAGTGATATATTCTCTCTCTCTCTCTCTCTCTCTCTCTCTCTCTCTTTCTCTCCTTGATGTGATATTCCCAACCGCTACGACAGATTTTGTGTGGAAACCTTTTCAAAAATAAAAAGAGGACTTTTCGTACATGTACAGGAATGGTACTAATATTTTATTTTATTAAATATACGATGAAAAATATTGACTCGTGATAAATGTTATTTTTCATACAGCCATATATGAAATTTTTCATATATCCTAGTTAAATATTGTTCCTTAATTAACCACGCAAATGACAATTATAGCCAGTAGACTTATATCATCCTTCTGCATTCGTTGTGTATTTCAGGATCACTGGGGACCTCTGTGTTTGATATGAAGGCGTACTTAGCGGGGGCCTCAGGAGGGGTCTACTCGCTACTGGCGGCTCATCTCGCCAACATCATGCTGGTTTGTGTCTATATATACTACTTTTCTCTTGTTTTTGGTGTGTGTTTTGTACTCTATAATTAATTGGACCAAAGTAATTGTTAATTTATAAAAATAGCAACTTATCCCCAAATATTGCTTCATCGACAAATTGCAAAAGGGGAAAAATATACGTGTAATATTGTTGCAAATAAATTCTGATTTGATTTTTTTTTTTTTGCAGAATTACTCTGAAATGGAATTCGGTCTCTTAAAGTTGAGTGCTGTTTTGATTATCGGTAATTTTTTCTTTGTTTCCTTGAAATAAACAATTTTGCATCAGCCCTTGTTTTGCAATCAAATCGTTTGGAAATAGATCTTATAGTTCAGTTTATTCGCTCAAACCAAATCATTTGGTACAAGAGGAACATATATATACAATACACATAAATATAAATCGTCAGAGGTACATACATAATGGTAAAATAGACAGTGACACGACTTTAAAATTCATAGAATACAAAAGAACTTTCTGTATTATTTATATGACTGTGTCAAAAACTGATCGAATAAAATTAATTTAGTTTTTGGAAAAGCAAAAAATAATGTTATTGGAGAGAAAATCAATTTCAAGTTTACTTTCAAAAATTAAACCCAACGCAAACAATTTTATGGATATCGCAAAAAGAAATTCAAAATGTAAGGTTGTTTCTCTTAAAGGGTTTGGTGGTTGGGTGGAAGCACGCGTTTAGCATGCACTGAATTGCAATACATTGACGACATTTCTTTTATTTATAGACATTTATTCTTTTCATAATATAATAATAAACGATTTTAAACTATCTTACTATGATAAGAACAATTTTTAACGTCAAGTGATTTTTTATATATAGACATTTATTCTTTTTATAATATAATAATAATCGATTTTAAACTATCTTACTATGATAAGAACAATTAATCTGGTGATGATAAAAGACTCTTCCATTTTTTTCAGCCAGTGCTGACGTCGGGTTCGCCGTTTGGGACAGACTGTTGGAGCGGGACCTCCTTCCCCAAATAAGTTACACGGCCCACTTGATGGGGTCTTTAGCGGGGCTCACCATGGGGCTTCTGGTGCTTAAAAACTTTGATCAGAAACTTTACAAACAGTGCGCGTGGTGGATTGCGTTCGCGGTGTACGCGGGCTGCACGGCCTTTGCCGTCTGCTGGAACGTCTTCTATTTCTGACCAGACTTGTTATTGATTTGTTATTTGTTTATTGTTTGTTGTTTTTTTTTTGCTCAATAGCTTTAACTTTTATAAGAGTTGGTTAACTATTTTTTTAAAATATTCATTGTCATAGCTTTAGTGCATTTCAAATCATGTGTTTCACACAAGTCAGAAATTTTGATCCATTGCGATGTGAACTGCATCAGAAACAATGACTGTTTCATATATTCGATCTCAATTTCAACTCGGGTGAATAAATAACCACATAGAAAAGTCTAGTTATCGAATTAATTGGGTATTTTATTTGCTCAGACAATGCTCAAAAACATAAAGAGAGCATCTTTTACACACATAGTCTGAATGCCCAACTAAAGCTATATATAGCAGACCTGCAAACTGACAAATTAGAATTAAAAAGTGCGTCAAAGCGCCTCTTGACAATTTTTTTTCAAATATCACTTTGTGGCTTGGCCTGTATAATCATTAACAATTAATTAAAGTTGCAAGAAAATGGGGGGGGGGGGGAGAAAATAAACTTTAAGAAAAATGCATGATTAGTTAAGAATATTTAATGATGAAATTATATATTTAAAAAAAGTCTTTTTGTCAGGATTTGAGATCAAGGTGATGAAACTGGGCCATGTTATTCCTCATCTGACATAACAGCTGGAATGTAGTTTGTAATCCCGCTAATGTGTTGTTTAGATCACTTAACAAACTGTCCTGAAAATATGAAATTTACTGATACAGTACCAATCAACTTAAAATCAATTACAAACATTTATAAACCACCAAACAAAAATTCTGCTTGCACAAAAAAATATTAATTCTCAAAGTTACATATCAGAATAATAGCACAGAGACCATGTAGGAAGGCTATTTTTTTTATTAAATCAAATTAATGTCTGCTTATGCAATTATAAAACCTCGATTGTGTTAATTGCTCGGCATTGTCATGAAGCTTGAGCCACTGTTTGATTGTATTTTATAATGGATTTTTCATAAATACTGAGTGCTTAAATCATTGTTTTAAACATTTTTGAAAACTTGTTAAACTTTATGTCAGATATTTGAGATGCTGAAAATAAAATGTGAAATGAAAAACTATAAACTGACCATTTTTCCATCACTAAAGGACAATGATTTGACCCATGCTATATTTTCTAGATGAGTGTTCAAATCTGCAAGTATGGGGGCAATCTGAGGAAATAATTCTGCTGCATATCTAAAAAAAAAATAAGTTTCACACATTCAAGATAACCAACAATAAAAAAAAAACCAACACCATTATTTCAGAGTGTTTAACTTGTACAGTGTTACAGTTAACCCAATAAAAATCTCCACAAAAACAATTATCCTTTGAGAATAATGCATATTAAGTAATGCATCTTCACAACAGGCAAGATTCTTGTATGCTTAGCAGAAACCTAGAGCTTAATGATAATTACATGAATGTAAAAAATTTTTGTAATGAGTCTTATAAATTGTTTGTCAATTATATATTATAAGATAACTTGCCTGTGGTACTGTGCTTCAATTTTTACAAAATCGCCTACAAATGGTTGTTGAAGTCGGGTTTTTAACTGACTTTTGCTGTCAATGATGGATTGCATGTGACCATTTAAACTCTGAATATCCTTTATTCTTTTCTCTGAAGAAAATAAGTTTATATAATACATTAAAATTCAAAGAAGCATGCTTTTGTAAATTATTAATATCAGAAAATTTAAATAGTTGAAGAGAGATTTTTTGAATTACCGGTAATTGATTTTTAGTTTGAAGGCTAAAAATAATTGAATAATTTCTTATAAGTTGCCTAATAAGTCAATATACAATGGATCAACTTTACAAGGAATGCTGCAGGGTATTTTGCAACAACGCAATAATATAATATATCATATTTCCTTTTTGTTTCTACAATAAATATAGAATATAACTGTCAATCAAGGAATACTTGATTACTCCATGAAATCTACCTCTAACAGCAAGGTGGGTGATGTCACTAGTTTCCTTGTCTTGCATTCTCTTTTGGATGTCCAAATCAACCTACAAATACAATATAATTCTATAAACATAGGTAATCACAGATTACAAAGCTCACCGAGACGAGGCATCATCTTTATGAGGCATGACCTTTATGAAACCACCTAGCTGCAGAACTGTAGCTCCACGGAAAATTGGGTTGACGGTCCATCAACCCAAATTTTCCGTGGAGCTACAGTTCTGCAGCTAGAGATCACCTTTATCTTATTATATGAAAATCATAGTTACGGTAATGATCTTGGATTTTCATGGATATTGTTTGACACAATATCGTATATCATATGTTAACAATCATATGTTCATTTCATTCGGTATTATAAGATACAATGTATATCAATACAATAATATACAATATTGCATCCTATGATACTTACAATATATATCATATAATACAATATAATACTGTAAAAAATAATGATTCAATATGATATTGTAACATAGTATATGACATTGTATCGTGTTATACATTATTGTATTTGATCACATAATACAATATCATAATATATAATATATGATACATATATATAATTGTAACAGTAACTTGATCCAAAGGGTCGGATCACGTCAAGTTGCCTTGCGCTGATCATCAGATCAAACAAGATGCAATATTAGAGACTTAGATACAGGACCTGCAACAAAAACTTTCACCAGGTCGGGACGCAGACGCCGTGGGTATAGCATAAGCTCCCCCCCGACTTCGTCTTGGTGAGCTAAAAAAACAGGCTGGAAGTTAAACAGCAAGTCAAATATTTATCACATTAAAAAAAAATTTAATCATTAATTTTTTTTGTCCTTCAGACGATTCTTATTTTAAAAATGCATGCAAATACAGTGACTCAGGTGTCTGAATACAATTTCGATACATGAAGTAAAGTGTTTTGATTTTTCCTCATTCACCAAATTACTTTGATGACAGTAAACTAAATATACTGTAAGCGTATTACATTTGGCTGTGTATTCTATTTAGTGTTTTTGGCGGAAAACGGCATCCGCTAAATCAAATACATTGCCAAATGTTAAATATATAGTAAAATATATAGTAGATAAATAGTGACATTCAGAAATGCGCTAAATCAAATCCACACTAACTTGTTGTAAAAACATAATTCTCCAAATATCATACACGCCAGAAAAAAAATAAGTTTACAGTATACTATGCAAAGTATATTTCCTTGTATCGCAAAAACAAATCTATCCATTAACATATAAATGTTCCATGTGACTGAAGAAGAACAGACATCTACCCCTAATTGTAAAGCCAGCAACAGTATGTGCTTAAACTGTTCAGAGGTAGGTATAATTTAAATTCATTTTAGTAATCTAATATCATTTGTTTACACCATGCTTACATTTTATCTATACTGTCTTTTTTGTTGCACACACAGTTTTGGGAACCTAGAAAAATTCACAGGAACAAAAATACATTTCTTATGGGCATTTATAATGGGATAATGTGACATCTTTTATACATATGAAAATTCTATTCACTGCTTGCGCAATTTTTTAAACATGATCATTTGGGTACTTTTTATATCATTTGCAATACAAAATCTCCATAATTTTTTAGCCGGGCTCTGCTGAAAGCAGAGTCCTGGCTGTAGGCAGGCAAATCGACAAAGTTACTATAAATAGCACAGCTTCAAAAGTAAACCAAAAACCGAACAGCTCAGAGTAAAAGCTTCCGCTATACCAAATAGTTACACAGAGCGCCATGTTTGTGAAATGTATTGTGATTTTTGGGGGTTGGGGGTGGGGGGTTGCGATGCGAATAAATTTAGCGAAGAGTGGTTGTTTTCTTATTAATTACGTGTTTGAAAAACAAGACTTATAGTATGCATTTTTGACACATACAATGTGCATGAATTTCCATGAACTACTTTACAAAGCATTGGTATTCGGCTGCACATCGAAGAAATAGGAAATTGAGTTTATAACGCTTGTTTCAAAGTGCAATGCACCGTTGATTTTTTTTAATAGACAGACATATTTTGCTAAAAGCCGCTTTTAAAATTTAGTCACTATCTGATGCTTTGCCGACATTAAAAGCATATGAGAGAGAGAGAGAGACAGAGAGACAGAGAGAGAGATTGTCAGTCTTTACTGCACAATGTGCATTTAACACATCATGCATTTAACACATCAAAAGAGCCCGGCTTTCAGTACTTCAGTACTTTGATTAATTTTTAGCTCTGTATTAAAACATGAAGTGATAAAGGAGGCATTTCAAAACAGAACAAGAGGCCCATGGGCTACATCGCTCACCTGAGCAACAATAGCTATAATGAAATCAGATTAATAGTCTTATTAAAATATCTGGACAATGAAGTAGAATAAATATAGAAACAGATTTTCAAATTTTTCTTCAATATTATTACCAGGGTATGTTGAATATTGAGCCACTTTTAAACAGGATGATTTGAAAGTCATACCACATAATGAGTATTAGGCCAAAAAAATTTTTGATTTGTTTCTCGGGCACCGCCGCATCAGCAAAATTATCGCCGCATCAAACTTTTTTATCGTTATTTTTCCGGAATTTTCATATCTTATCATTATTGGTTTTCTCTATTATAGAATCAATGTAAACAAACGCTCAGAATAAATGCTTTTCTCTGTAAGTGAAAACGTGATTATATATGACACATCTACCCAGTGACCAACCTAGGGGGGCGACTTGAGCTAAATACAAGTATATGTAAATATAAGTACTCGCTTTGTGGTCGGTAACTTCGCCAGAATTTCCTCAGAAAGAGAGGTTGAAGTCACCCTGTATTCTGAGTTAACGATTGTGAAAATTGACCCCAAATGCAATAAAATGATAATTATTTAATCCAAAAGACATTTTCATAGCCTAAGTTAACCCCTGTTGTGATTAATAACTAGCGACTGTGTTATCTTTAGAGGTTGATGGAACCACATACTCGTGATACTGTGCACTGAAAATTACAACCGATATTTATAACTTTAGTTCTGATATTGCAATTAGTTGGTAACTTGTAATTAGTTAATAACTCTGCCAAATTAATGCTAAAATAATCATAAAACCGTTTGTCTACAGTTATCTTTAAAATTAAACATATCCACTACATGACGGTTGTAATTGGGTCAAAGGGTTGGACTAATACCTCCAAAATACACAAAAGTACATAGACTGATTTTATTTGTCATTTAGCTAAAACAATTACAAAATATTTCATCTATAAAATGTATGAATATACCTAATAAATTAAATTTAACAAATTGGATAAGTTATTAAAATTTTTAGGAGTTGTTTTATTTTTACTTGACTTGCTTCTAATCCAATTTGAATTAGGGTTGAATCTGTGTATACAGGTATTATCATTAGCATCATGCCAATGTCAAAGAATGGAAGTCAACCTGATTTCTCAAACTTGGGTCTCCCTATTTTTCTGTGAGGGAGAAGTGAAGTCTCCCTATAAGTTTACCCAAGCTACATGTAGGTTAGTCCCTGTTAAGACTACCACTGAAATGTCTCTGTTATCTTCAGAAATTGAGGCCTCTGTAATATTGTCTGTTAGCAGGAATAAAGGACAATTGTATTGTTTGAGAATTTTATGATGACTAATTTACTTTCCCTTGATTTCTGTCATGTTCCCCAGGCACTGAAGATCAATAAAAAACACCCCAAATGAATAATTTTTATATGGCAAATTCAACTAGTGAAATGCCATAAGAAGTCCCCTATTTCAGTTCAGAATTGTGTTATTTCTGTAGACAAGGAAGATTGGCCTGCCTGCCTCATCAACATTTCAAAATTCTGGCCTGAGTAACTAATGATTAATTTTTTTTGGCCTTACAGTTCTCAAGAAGATCTTAAACAAATATCTATAAACCTACATCAAACTTTGAGCCCTCGGATGAAGCCCAAAAATTGTCCAGGTTCTAGGCAATTGAGAATCAATAATATGTCATGATGCTCGAATTTAAGTAGAACCATGTATTATAACTTTTAGTTTCAAGAATAATTAAAATTTTTTCTTATGTAAAAATTGCCCCTTCCCACATTGTGGCCCCATCTTACCCCTGGGGATCATTAATCTCCTGCTTGCTACAGTTTTTCACTTTGGAATCCTTCAAACTTCCCATTTCTCAAAAAAATGTTTGCTTCTTACCTTTACAGGACCTACATCCAACAAAATATCAAGTTGTTGATTTTCTTTCACGAACCAAAAGTCCTACATAAAATTTCTCTAAGTGTTGTAATTCCTTGAAAATGAATAGGGTTTGTCCTTTAACCATGCTTATGAGTGTACGAAGTTTGATAAACATGCATGTGAGTGTTTTCTTTGAATCTTGCTAAAAAGGCTGAAATGGACACACATTCATATATACAAAGCTCAGGTTAGCTACTGATCTTTTCTTATTCTTGAGAATAAATGTAGTTTGGAAATAAAGGTAATAATGATTATTGAAATATTAAGCAAAATGTGGTGGAAGCAGACACTTTGGACAGGTAATGGGACGTTTCGCTGCTATTGACGTTTCGCGCCGAGACCATTCACTCCTAAAGATAAACATTTATATATATATGATATATATTGACTGTATTAAAACACTGTCTATACAAATGATCTTGCTTATTGTTGCAAATTCACTCAGTGATAACTTAAATAATGTATAACGTTAAAACAATTATCCATGCGTAGATGTAACTCTTTTTATTTAGCGGATGTGTTATAATTATTGTTTATTAAGCAATCATAATTAAGTGCCCGATTCAGATTTCTAATTACCGTAGGGTGTTATAACTAATTTGGAGACTCTCCATGTCAATTTTAAGCTAAAGAGTAGAATAGATCAGATTGAGATGGCCGGGTGTTAATTAATCATGAAAAATAGTGGTTACAGATTGGAATAAGAATAATACATAGCAGTACAGAACAAAAATCGTATATAGGTCCGTTTAAGAAGTTGATATTAATTTATTGTTAACAAGTGATTATCACCACATAATTTAACGGCACGAAACATCTCAGAGCGAAACCTCTCAGCGAGAAAGGTCTTTTGGGGCGAACAGTCCTGCATTCTTTGGACAGAGTATTGGGTTGATTTTGGACTTACATGATGCATAATAATAAAAATTCAAGATAAACATACTGGCGTGGGGCCAATTCTCGCCAAGGACCATTTCTCACCAATGCATTGTTACATCATTTTTTGTACTATATAAAGAGTGCGGGACGGTTCGCCCCGAAAGACCTTTCGCACCAAGACGTTTCGCACCGAGATGTTTCGCGCCTATTAATTATGTAGTAATTATTCAATAAACTAATTAACACCATTAACTTCTAGCTGGACATGGAGGGCCTCCAAATTAGTTATAAAAAAGGGAAAGCTGATTAGCCATTTAATTATGATTGCTTAATAAACATAATTATATATGCACGCGGATAATGATTTGGTACATTATATAAATTCAGATTTTTTTCAAAGACATTTTTAAAAAAGAAGGTTTATTAATGCAGACAATTTTAATATTTTGTATAAATATTTATCTTAAAACATCGCATTATATATATCGTTCTAAAATTTTTATAAGATGAATTGCGATGTATTTCATATTAATATTTACTTATTATATTTATACTTAAATCAAAACATTGTGTATAAATGAAAAAAAAATTGTTTTCCAATGATTTATATACAAAACCGGATAAAACGACACTAAAAGTAAGCAAAATTAACAATATATTTTTTAATTTTCATTGTTTTCAAGTTGCATATTATCTATATTGTTATAAATTTTTATATGATGAATTACGATGTATTTCATCATGTCGCATATGTATATGTAACCGCTAGTTCTCATAATTAACACCCGTCTCATAATTAATTTCTTCTCTTTAGCTTGTCATGGAGCACCTCCTAATTAATCTTCCCACCTTTATTAGGAGACCGATTCAGAACTTAATAATGATTGCTAAATAAACATAATTATATATCTTCAGGTGGATAATCGTTTTATACAATATTAAAGTTATCAGTGAATGTGCCACAATAAACATGATCATATGTTTTCAATAAAGTCAATATTAATTACACGCATAAATATTTATTTATAAATATTTATCTAAATATTATTATTTTTAAAACATCGCAATATATATAATAAAAATATATAATAAATAATATAGGTGCGAAACGTCTCAGCGCGAAAGGTCTTTAGGAGCGAAACGTCTCAGCGCGAAACGTCTAGAGGAGCGAAACGTCCCGTTACCTATATAAATGTGTTGATGAATTGACGGAACAGTGCACTGGCGAGAAATGGTCCTTGGCGTTGTATGCCAGTATAATTTCATTTCACTTTTAATTAGAGTGAAGTGCTTTGTGTTGCATGTGCAAAAATCAACACTTCTACATATCATAAAATACACATGATGTAGCTTTCAAATAAATTATAAACATAATCAAACCTGATGCAACTCTCTCTGAATTTTTGATGTTTCTTTCAGTAATGCTATCAAAGCCATGGAAGGTGATGAACTCTTTAACTTATCATCTTTGGTCTTAAAAAAAAAAGAATAATTTAATCAGTTAACAAATATGCTAACTCTACATAACAATTAACTGGTCTGAATGACCATAAAATTATGAGATTGACCTGGAGTGTACATGTATTTATAGCAGTTTATGTTTGTCCTTATTTACTATGAGAAAAAAATGTGCATTACCTTCTGAACGTATCCCAACTTTTCAACAATATGCAACACGTTTAAGAGTGGAGAGAGTGCAGAATCTGCATCACTCCAAGGATTAAGCTCTCCAGATTTAGAGAAATTTCTGAGATCCATGTTTGTTGATGTTTTTAAATTTACCTCCTCTACTGAAGAGCGAAGCAAAGAATTAACTAAATAGTGAAAATTTCAAAAGCTGCTCATGTGAGTATTTTAAAAAAATTATTTTTTATATATTTTTGAATAATATGGTACTTTAATTATTGTAAACATACCTTTCTATGGTCTTCATGTAAAAAGTAAATTATGCTTATGCTTATTGAAATACATACAATATTAAAATACAGACAAATTTCGTCATTTAGTCTTATCTTTTGCGGATGAATATTAGACAAGTTTTAAAGTGTATCTTTGACTAATATACTTAAATATGACCTCAAAATGTTTTTTAATGTGTACAACAAATTATTCTTTTACACTGAGTTTGAATATTATAGACTTTAAAAAAGTACTTTTTGAAGGCGCATGTAAATCAATAGGGTGTTGTTCGGTTAATTCTGACGTGTGACTAAGTTTGCCTGCCTGGTGAAGAAAAACAGAAGAATAGTCTTTAGCGGTCTTAAATATCGTGCGTATATATATATTTTCAACTATTGTTCTGTTAAAAATTATAAATGTGTTTATAGATTTTCGATTTGATGAGGACGTTGATGATCAGTATGGCATTTTGACAGCCATTCGTTCTGATGTAATGTATCACCAGAATAAACTGATAAATTTCAGTGATGTTTATACTGGTTATGATATCGTCACACTGAGACATTTGATATAGGTACTGTTAAACCACCAAGATCAAGTAGAATGACAAAATTTTTCTGGACATTATCTTCGAAATATATGCACAAGAACTGTCTGTTTTCAAAAACAGTAAACAAATATTGAAACTTGCTTGAATATCTATGAATGATCAGTAATATGACTGTAAAGGAATGGGTGAAATAATGAGGGTTTCAAACCTGGGCACATTGAATTTACTAGTCAGGTGCTCTACCAAATAAGCTATATATTGCAGCTAGGGTTGGATACCGGTACACAGTACCAATACCGTACCGAATAGTTGCTATAAAAATACCGGTAAAATACCGTTTCATTTAATACCGATACTAATAACGGTATTTCTGTATCTTTGAAATCTTTTTATACATTTAAAATAATTTTAAAAAACGATTTCAGAATCACTAAAATCGATTTTTCCCCGTATTAAAAGGATAGGCTAATTAACAAAATATGTGCTTTATCATTCTTATAGTACGATACTTGATTCGACTGCCAGTAGTTAAAGTATTAAATCAACACATAAATTTAACCAAAAAAACTAAAATACATTTACAATAATAGTGTTTAAATTTTATTCTGACAATAAATGTAAATTTAAAAAGACAAAATAGCGCAAAAGTGTTTTGTTTATTTCCGTTCTATTTCTGATGTTTCGTCAATTAGGCCAGCATTTTTTTATTTTTAGGTTTACAAACCCGCCGCTCGGTTTTCTGTGTTAGAAAAAAAATAAAATTAAAAAAAAGAGATCTTTTTTTCCCCCGACAGCAAATTTTGACGGGATCGAAATTTTTTTGGTTTAGGATCGAGATTTCATATTGTAAGGCAACAACATCCTGTCTAAGATGGTTCTAATACCATTTGTTTAAAGAAAGTTAACATATTCTAAAGCAACATTGTCTAATGATGATGTCCATGCTTAACACCTCTGATTATACGTTTATATATAGCATTCCTTATTTCAACCATTTTATATGAAATTTTGTTCCTTTGGTTTTAGCAAAGATTACCCTTTACAAATAAATTGGAAAACTATTTGTAACTAGCTAAAAAGTTTATATGATACAACTGTAACTAAAGATTTTAAAATGATAAATGACCCGATCCCTATAAAATGGCAAATGAACATTGCTACATTTAATATCAAAGCTGTATGTCTAATATTCTATTGTACTATTTCACTGATATGTTTCACAGATTACATACTTTTCACATGCTACACTTCATGCTCCACTTGATGCAGTTACACACCACTATCATGAAGTTGCCATTCATTATATTATTAGAATAAAGATGATGTAAAAAAAAACCAATTTTTCCTCCTATACAACATTACAGTTTTGTGGTTTGAAACCTAAAAAAAAATTGTTGGTCAAAAGTGATTTTTTTTTTTTTATTTCCTCCTCCTACAGAACTTTATCATTTTGTTGTTCGTAAACCTAAAAATAAAAAAATGCTGGCCTTAGTGCGACCAAACAATGGCTGGCAACCGGGTAAAGTACTCGGGTGTCTAATCTCATTTCAGTAGGAAATCAGATGGTGGTGTTTACAACCATTGCCGGTTATTTTGCCAGGGAAAAGGGGGAAACACAAGTAACTTGACTAAACATTTGAAAATTAGATTCAATTTATTTGTTTGTTATTATATAAATAGTGCCTGTTTGGGAGGGTAACAGTTGAAATTGACACCCCTCAAAAACCACATTGTCAACCTCCGCTTCGTGTCGGTTGACAATGGTTTTCTTGGGGTGTCAATTTCAACTGTTACCCTCCCAAACAGGCAATATTTATTTTATTATACTGAATGTCTTAATTTTAAGGACAATTTTACTGCTTTTATATAGAAATGACGTGAATTTAACGGCGAACCATACGCGCATAATTTACGCGCATGTAACAATTCTGTAACAATTCAAGCCTGTTGCTAACGCTAAGGGTACGAGAACAGATTGTCAACTGCGTCAAAACCAATCAGATTTCAGTATTTAACATGAAAGTATAATAAAATCTTTTATTAAAAGATTGAAGAATAAACATAGTTTGTAAACTCATGTTATTGTAAATATATGATACTATCTTTATAAATTATAACACTGAAAGATCAAAAACACATTTATTTGAAAACAAATCATCATTTTCATTTATTAAGGTCTAGTACCGTATCGTTTAAAAAAATACCAGTATGGTATCGTATGGTATCGTACCGTTTCATCCTTAACGCTATCCAACCCTTATTGCAGCAATTGAACTGGTCCAACACATACCTGTTAACCTTACAATGCTACCATGTGCTGGTGTGGAAGAATCTCCCCTTCACCAACTTGACTAACAGGAAATTTTGTGTAAACGACATTTTCTCATGTTAAATTTAAAATGAATTCAAATATCGGTATATACAAAATATTGTAATATACCCTATTTTACAATTTTAATGCATTTGCGATCATTTAAAATTTAATTTTTTGTATGACTGCAAGTTTATAATAACAACATGTGTTGCTCTGTTTAGAAAACCATTATTTTATTTGCATGATTCAATAGAAGGAGCAAATGGTGTCACTTTTTATATTAAGTCTAAAATTCTATTGTTCAATTGTCTTGTCAGTACGTGCTATCTACCAACTGAGCTATCACACAGTCAGTGATACTAAATATCATACATGTTAACCTCCAGTGGTGAAAAATAGGTGAATTTAGAACCAAAAAGCAGTAGCATTGCGCGCAGCATTTTTCGCACATATTTCAAAGCAGATTTTTATATACAGCACATATGAAGTAAGGCTTTCATGATTAGTAATTAACGATATCAATAAAACAAAAAAAGTTTTTGAAATTTAGTAATATTAACACATGCAATAAAAGGTGTTCATGCATTTATCATTAAATTGATTAAGCTATTTTTTTTTGAGAAACTAATCTTTGAGTGCAGATACATGTACTTTAACAATTGCCATTCTTCAATAAAAATAGGTTAATTTGCTCAAATTTAACATATAAGAGAAGTAAGAACTAGTAGGAAATCGTAATAATCTTTTTCAATATCAAAAACGATGTTTACATGCTTATCACAAATCATGCAGTGTTGCAATAAACTGCAAATCAAGTTTACCGTTATGGCCAAAAGTTAAAAGATATATTCGGTCATTGTTAAAGTCACATGTGGAATTGCAAAGCTTCTTTTTTCTTGGCGAAGTTGATATTGACATGTCTAGTAACTAATGTAATTTCAAACCCGACGAGATTTTTGGACCACATTGGCTTCCAAAATGGCTATCTATCAAAACAAGGAAGGTATCTTAAAGAAAAGCGGTAGATTTTCTAATAAAAGCGGTAGGCGGGAGACAGAGCTAAAAACCGCATAAATCGGTAGAGTTAACATGTATGCTAAATGATTAACCAGTTCTCGGAATTACAATACAGAATTTTTTTATTGCTAGTGGGCTGCATTACAATAAGTTTTCTGGTGGAAATCACTGGAATTTTATTCAATTCCCCACAGTGTTTTATATTATATATAGACTGTATTGTAGTTATTCTTGGTCCAGTTGGTAATTTATCATATCCCTTTAATAAGTTGATTGGTTTCATCAGTAAAACAATAGTATGAGTAGAGAAATATTATAAAATGAAAGTATGTGGTTAGATCAAAAACCCAATTACCAGTATTTATCAAGTGAACCTCTCCGTAATGAAAGAGTTTGGCCACCTTTCTAATTTTATTTTGAAATGTAATATTGTATCGATAAAATGAATGCTACATGTATAAATCTCTACAAAGCAGTTAAAATAGGCGAGATTATTTTATAAATCTCTACATAGCAGTTAATAATAGATGAGATTATTTTCTTAATTTCAGGTTCAGGATGTCTGAAAAACAGGACTTGTCACAGAATCCATTCACCGCGTTGTTTACCACGGTAGATGCCGCCTCACAGTTCAGTGCACAGTCGTCAGCAGCCCCAGCCAACACCGCTCAACAAGGTTCGTTAACAATTACCCAGCTAATTATGCTTTGCTAGTGGTGTACAACATTGTACAGTTTACCAACAGATAGATATGACTTAAATATACATGTACTGTCAATTGAGTGGACATGTGGATATAACTTTAGCAAACATTGTTTGTTGTGATATTTCCATAGATTTAATTGCATCAGCACTATTTTGATTTTTTCAGAGGATGGAGAAAAGAGAGAAGATGATACACAATACAGAATGGATATTAATGGGATGATTGAGAAAATATTTCTCATCACATTGGAAAATGGTAAAAGAAAATCCAAGCATAAGCAAGATATTTAAAGAATTTTATAAACATTAAGTCATATAAATAGTAGCTATACATTTAAAGATACATATATTTTTTGTTTAATTTTGCATACAAATTATTTATTTTTCTTTGTTAAATATGTATTTATTTATTATAAACCCAGTAAATTGTTTGCTGTTTTTTTTTTTAGATATTTATCCATTTGATGATAGACCATCAAGATGTGTATTTATGTCAGAAATATTAGAGAAACTTGATGGACAGAATTGGTGGGAAATGTCAAATCTAGAACAGGTAAAAACAATGTGGAATCGTCTTTGATATTGTCAATTTATTCACATTTTGTCAGCAAAGAGATATTGCATATTGCACCTGTTTTTTATGTTATTTACATATGTATTAATCAAGATTAAGATACATGCAAGTCGTATTGTGTATCTAAATATGTCATATAAATGTATTTCTGCAGTAACTGAGTATAAAAAATTTCTTGTTTTTCCATAATAGGCAGTATTTGAAAGATTGCTTTTGCCTAACCCAGGAACAGAGGTTGTTAGTTTGACCAAGAAGGGTGATCTGCAGTCTGCATCTTTGGCAGGAGAATCCCAAGTTCTTAGATATCTGTATCAGTGTTACAAGAGGCAACAGAAGCTTCTCTCTCAGGTAGGTAGATACACACACATGTCAGGTAGTTGATTTAAAATTATTAGGTCATCCTTAAAAAAATGTTTGTTTGGAATTGCCGCCTGGAGGTTTCTAGACACAGGAGGGAGGAAATTTTTTTTTCAAACTTGAAGATTAACTAATTAAAAACTGATTAAAAATGAAATCTCCACATTTATTTTTTTTTTTTTTTGCTAATAAAATTTAATCAACAAGAGGTATTTCAATGAGGCAGGAGGCAATTCCAAACAAACAATAATTTTATTTTGGCCTTATTTATATATGCATGTGTATTTCATCTGTTTGAAATATATTTTCAAGAATACTATTTGATTGAAATTTTAATGTAATAGACTCATGGTGACTCTCTTTATAAAATGTCAAATATTGATTTGTGCATTTGAACAGAGGAGTGACCTATCCAGTGAGTTAGGAACCTGCCTAAATGTAATTTTGATGAATGCTAGAATCTGTTTACAACAAAGTGAACTGTACCCCTCCCAAAACCCCTACCAACAATTACTGGATCTGTACGATGAGGAAACATGTTTTACTATGGGTAGGAGGAGGAGCAAATCTTGCTTTCTTTTACTAATTGGCACATCTTATTTACCGATATGTACATGCATTCAAAAAGTAAACACTTGTATACATTATCTTGTTGTATTTTAAGGATCTGACCCTGACCAGCTTTCCCAATTCTTTGATGTACTTGTCCAACAAATTGAGGAAAATGAGGAAGATGGATCAGTGTCTCAGGTTTTTCAGCCCATTCTTCAAATTGTTTTGACCCGTTTGACAAAGGAGCTCTCTCTTCTGAACCCAGGGGTCTTAAAGAACATTGATTTTCTTTACTTCTTTGCAAGAAAAGCAAGTCTAGCACAGGTAAATGCTGTTAATGGATATGTGAAATTTTAGAAATAATTTCAATTACCATAAATTGCTTTTTTAGCTTAAACCTACATGTACCTGAGTGGGGTTTTTTAAAATTTAAAATTAACATGATTATAAACAGTCTCATTCCCTTTTGGCATTGCACTGTAAGGAAAATGATTGTTGATCTTTCCTTGCAGGTGTTTCTAGATTTTTCTTCACCCAAGGACTGGAGTAAAGGAAAAGCCTTTGAACAAACTTTGTTAGGTTCTCTGTTCACTTTGAGCTGTATTCCAAAGATGGAGCTTGGTCCCTATGAGTTCTTTGAAAATCCATCAACAAGAACAAAACAAGATATAGAAGCAACAGAATCCAGCATACAACAGGTATTCTGACTCGCTACTTTTTTCAATCAGCATTTAATGGATGTTAAAACAATTTGATACTTCTTATGATAAGAATATTTGGAGTTTATTTTTAAAGATTTTCAATTAACAGTTTTGTGGTTGATCTTTATTCAATATTCAAATTTCTCAACCCTAAAATACATATTATTTGTTTTCAGCCTTTGGCTAATATATGTGAAAAGGTTTATCAGCTGTTGTTTGCCATCATCAAAATATCCTCGGACCATCGACACAGAGTTCTACAGTGGTTAGGAAAGTGTATATATGCCAATCTGGGAAGAACAAAAATTTGGTCCTCTCAGATGCCCCAGCTTTTTACACAGATGTATGCGTCTGAGGGATTCTGTCTAAACCTTTGCTCCATCATGTTGAGGCTCTGTAAGCCGTTCTCTGAACCCAGATCAGCAAAATTATTGAAGATTCAACCGACCTACTGTAGAATGGTGGCAGGCAATGAGAAAGAAGCCAGGGAGAGAGGCATGCATGCAGAGGGTAAGTGCTGTGGCTTGACGTCTATCAAGCTTAAATTAACATTATCAATATTGTTAAAATGTAGCAATGGCACACTGATGTACATGTATAATTGCTCTCTATTTATAATTTTAGGACTCTCAAAAGAAACATGTCTTATTCCTACTGAAGAAACTCAAAGTCCTCCTAAGGAAGATCACTATAATTTTATCACAGAGTGTTTTTTCTTGACTCATCAATGTATTCATATGAGCTTTCATACTGTGCATGAAAAATTTCTGAAACTCAATCAAGAACTCCACAGAGTGCAAAGGTTGTATAATGAGGTCAGAGGTCAGGGAAATGATGAAGTGGAACCAGTGCGCAGCATAAAACGACAAATGGAAAAAGGTAAATTATTTCACTGATTTGTGTATTTTGTATCAACATATCCATCATTACAAAGAGTTTATAATGTAATAATGTAATTTATTTAAAACCGTGTTGTTGCTAGGGTTCTGCATGTTTGGGAACCAAAAGACCCCAAATGATAATTTCCTTCATAATAATAAAAAATAAACAGTTCAGTTTTTACATTAGGTGATTTTTACTCACAAAACAATGATATGGTAGGGAAAATATTGTGTGTTTCCAATTTTATTAACTTCATGACAAGTAACCGAATAAAATTTTGGTTGGTGATCAGTATTACTGAGCAATTCAAGTGCTGGAACACTCATCATATGTTTATGTTGAACAACATTATTGATCACTAAGGTTTGTTTTTGAATGTTGATTATTTTTGACAGGAATGACTCTGTATCTCTGTATGAAAGCAGCTCTAACAGAACCTAGACTGGTAGAAATGTCCTTGAACTTTCACTTAGCTACTGCAACATGGCTATCAGAAATAGCAACCAATGAAGACTGCAAGACATTTGAACCTGTAAAATTCCCATTGCCAAATATTGTGCCATTAATGTTAACTTGCGTGCCTGAATTCATCATGGGGAATGTGACAGATTTCACTTTGTTCCTCCAGAGATTTAAAGAAGATATGTATGAGGTAATGACTTTACAAATGTGTGTACAGATTAAACTTGCATGAATCAGCCAATAAAACTCAATATTGAAATGGTAATTCTTGAGAAAGAGCTACTGTAACACTGCCAGTAGGATTTGTGAGACATACTCTTTCTCTTGCATTAATTAAATAAATATTATAACCTACCAGTAATATCATGCCATACACCTCATCTACTGTACCATACGTCTTGATAAAAGTGAGCTGAATCAGAGTTTTTATATCCCGTTTATCTATTGATATCTTCTTTTACAGATGGCAGGTGATAAGTTGGAGAACTTTATGACCCTCATCCTAGTGTACATGGGGAGTCCTGAGCGCATGAGAAACCCTCACCTACGAGCTGAACTGGCCGAAACATTGGCTGCCCTCCTTCCTGCTGAGTCAGGCTCATCATCCAAAGGACTCTTGTCCTGGTAAGCACACAGTGCATTGCTACGTAGAAGTACACTTAGTAGTACATGTATTTAGACTAAAAAGGTTGTGTTATTGCATAATTATATGGACAAGTAAATGTGAGGCCACCTAAACAAAATGTTTGTTTGTCCTCTCTAGACTCTGTAACAAAGCTTTGGATTTTAAATGGGGAAATTTATTTATTTTTTTTTTATAAAGATATATTAGAAAACTTTCTATTGAAACCAAATATGGCTATACATCTACTTCTAAATAAAATAATTGCAAATTGTTGATAAAAATGTCCAAGTCAAGTTTTTTAGCTCACCTGAACCGAAGGTTCAAGTGAGCTTTTCTGATCACCCGTTGTCCGTCGTCCGTCCGTCCGTCCGTCCGTCCGTCTGTCCGTCTGTAAACTTTTCACATTTTCGACTTCTTCTCTAAAACCACTGGGCCAAATTTAACCAAATTTGGTACAAAGCATCCTTATGGAAAGGGGATTACAAATTGTTAAAATAAAGGGCACAGCCCTTTTTAAAAGGGAGATAATTGCGAAACAGTGAGTATAGGGTGTGTGTCTTTAAAAATCTTCTTCTCAAGAACCACTTCACCAGAAATGCCAATATTTACACAAAAGCTAGTGTATATAGTGAAGATTCTAAATTGTAAAAATCGTGACCCTCGGACCAAAACTGGGGCCCTAGGCGTGGTTCAAAGTTTAGCATAGAAATATACATAGAAACATGTTTACAAGATTTACAAGATAATTTGTTCCATTAATTCAACTAAATTGTGCACCAAAAACCCCAACTGTGTCTCCCTGATTATTGACAACTCATGGCATAAGTATATAAGTTTGTTTAATCAAGAAATGACGGATGAATACGATAAAACGTAAAAATTCACTAAACATTATTTTAGTTTATCGCTTACAGTTTATTTGGAGACCGTGCCCGATAATAATAAAAATTAATATGTAAATTTATTTGTTGTCGGGCACGGTCTCCAAAATGAATGGAAGCGATAAATGTATCTTGTGATTTTGTTGTATATTGGTTTAGCATTATAGATACGGCATAGACTGGTTCGCCAGCTTTTAGGAAATAGCAGTGACGAGAAAAATTTATTTTTAGGCCCACAAGTTATCTTCACACGCTTGCGATGGAATGCCGAAAAAATCTTTCGGAGAGTCAATAGATTTATTTTAAAAGTAAAACGGCTTTAATAGTTATAAACAAAGAAAGAGAAACATCTTTCGATTAAGTAAAACCGCTACAAAGTGTTAGCCTGAAAAAATCTCTGGAAGCCAGGCAACTGTATATTTATTTTACCTACTGGTTATGGAAAGTCCTTAGCTTTACAAAAAACCAATTTCTACACTGACACGATCCCACTCTCTAAGTTAATAGCTCCATATTTTATAAACACATAAGATATGATATGTACAGACCATGTGCTAATTGTGTGTAGCCTGTGTGCATTCAATTTATATGTGCTTACTTATTCTTATCTGACCTTTACGAGAAAACGGAGCTAAATCAGATTGTTACTATCCTCAGCAGCCCCATAAATCAAGTTATAATGGGCATGGATTGGAATGCTACGAGTAGTCTAGTGCCAATTATAACTTACTCAACAATGAAAATATTTAACGTTATACATTTCCGATGTAAATTAATATTTACAATACCTACATAACCAATAAACAATGTATTGTCCACGGTGTCAATTAATTTGTTCTTGTTAATTTGATATTTATTGTCAAATTCATGTTTAGTTCTTCTTAAACCTTCTTTCTTTGATCCGCCTCAATCTTCTAAGTGTGCGCATTTGCTGTGCGCGAAGCTGCAGTGAGTTTTCCCACTGTTTACCTGTCCTTGAATTTCCTAGCGGCAGCGTTTGGAATCAAGGGCAGGCTATCCAGTCTAAGATACGGCAGATCTACGCACGTGGTGTAGATTTATTTGTAAACAACACTACCATAGGTAATCTTGTTTCACACGGAAATTGAAATAAATAAAAGTATGTTTTATTATAATTAGGGAAACACTGTTAATGTGTTACACTCGTATACTAATGATGAACCCGTGAAATTTGTTCAAAGACTGTTTAAAGCAGAAAGAAGTTAATTTATTTTTAAACTTTGAAATTTCTTCGATTTTTGTTACCATGATGAGTTATGATTCATTGTATTACAAATGCATCACTACGTATTTTATAAGGAAATATACTGAGTATACAATCACATGGTGATATGTTAAAATTGCAAATAAAAATATAGTTGCATATACACAAACCATTTTTATATACTGATAATATTTGATATACGACTATTGGTACAGAAAATTAAATTAATGATATCTATATTAAAGAAAATGTCAGCTCGACGCCTTTGTGGCCGTTCCGGCCTTTGATATGTATAGGGAAGATTCTAAATTGTAAAAATCGTGACCCTCGGACCAAAACTGGGGCCCCAGGCGGGGTTCAAAGTTTAACATAGAAATACATAGGAAAAATGTATAAAAATCTTCTTCTCAAGAACCATTGCACCAGAAATGCCAATATTTACAAAAAAGCTTGTATATATAATGAAGATTCTAAATTGTAAAAATTGTGAGCCCCGGACAAAAAGTGGGGCCCTAGGCGGGGTTCAAATTTTAACATACATGTATATAGGAAAATGTTTAAAAATCTTCTTCTCAAGACCTATAATGCAACAGTTTGGAATATTACTATGCATACATCCTAAAATAATGTAGATTATAATTTGTAAAAATCGTGACTCCCGGACTAATACTGGGGCACCAAGAGGGGTTCAAAATTTAACATTTTAAAAAATATATAGAAAACGTTTAAAAATGTTCTTCTTGAGAACTACAATGTTACAGTTTGTGGAATTACTATACATGCATCCCTGGCTTATGTAGATTCTTAATTGGTAAAATCGTGACCCCCGGACTAATACTGGGGCCCCAAGAGGGGTCAAAGTTTAATATAGAAATATATAGGTAACATGTTAAAAAATCTTCTTCTTGAGAACTACAATGCTACAAGTTGTGAGATTACTATGCATGCAACCTTGGATAATGTAGATTCGATAGTTTTAAATTAGTGACCCCTGGACTAATACTGGGGACCCAAGATGGGTTAAAATTTTCATGTAGAAGTGTATATGGAAAATGTTTAAAAATCTTCTTCTTGAAAACTTCAATGCTTCATTTGTCAGATTACTACGTAAGCATTCTTAAATAGTGTAGAAGCTGTGACCCTCGATCTAATACTGGGGCCCCAAGAGGGGTTCAAAGTTTAACATAGAAATATAGAGGGAAAATGTTAAAAAATCTTTTTCTAGAGAACTACAATGCTTCAACTTGTGAGATTACTATGCAAGCATCCTTGAATAATGTAGATGCTAAATTAATAAAGCTGTGACCACTGGACTAATACTGGGGCCACAAGAGGGGTTCAAAGTTTAACATAGAAATATATATGGGAAATGTTTTCAAAACGTTTTTCTCGAGAGCTATTTTGTTACAGTTTGTGAGATTACTATGCAAGGATCCTCAAATAGTGTAAATTCTAAATTGTTAAAGCCAACCATAAACCTCGGACCAATACTGGGGCCCCAGAAGGGGGGTTCAAAGTTAGAAATAGCATATGCTACGAAATAGAATGTTACAAGAAACTGTTGTTCAGGTGAGCGATGTGGCCCATGGGCCTCTTGTCTTATTCAGTCAGGAGGGAGGAGGTGAATATAAGTTATTTATAGGTGGCATAAACTAGATAAATTGTATTACGAAAGTCTGAACTGATCTTCAATAAACAATTGCCCTTGGTCTTGCAGGTTCTCTAGAGAGCAGTTATTTGTGAAGCATCCTCTGATAGAACACCTGGCTGAGAAGCTGCTGAACGTGTTTGTCAGTATAGAGATGACGGGACAGAGCGTGCAATTTGAACAGAAGTTTAACTACAGGAGACCCATGTACATGGTGCTGGAGCATATATGGGAGATAGCTATACATAGAGAGGGTATTAAGGTGAGAGATATGTTATTCATTGTACTAGATGAGTCTACAAATGCATTGAGATGGTTGTTGTATTTTTGACTTTATAAGCTGACAGGTTCAGCCAACAAAATCTATGTTCAAGAAATGGCTGTAAAATACTTTGATGTCTTTTGTTTCAGAAACTGGCAGAGGAAGCTGAAGAAAAAATTGAGGACACGGACCCACCCTTGTTTCTTCGTTTTATCAATCTCCTGATAAATGATGCCATATTTCTTTTAGATGAAGCATTTGATGTGAGTACAAGATGTTTAAAATCTGTTGATACCATGTACATTTTTTTCTTTTACACATCAGAATTCTTTAACATGAAAAATGTGACAATAATGTTAGAACTATTCAATGCTAAACATGAAATACATGTATATCCAATTATTGCTTTGCAACAGTATATGACCCAGATAAAGGACAAGCAGGCTGAGAAGGAGAGAGGAGAATGGAACACTTTGGAACCACAGCAACGTCAGGAGAACGAGAACAGCCTACGTCAGATCACCATGCTGGCGCGCTACCATAACATGATGGGAAACAACACCATCCATGCTCTGGAGATGATAACCAGAGAAATCAAATCAATCTTCTGTCACAAGTCCATGGTAGACAGAATAGCTGGAATGCTCAACTACTTCTTACTCCATCTGGTATGTAACAGTAACAACATAGTAAATTTCAGATGCCCTTAAGTAAAAGGCTCTTTGAGAGGTAAATATACATGTATAAATGTTGTACATGCATTTTGTATCATTTGTAGGTGGGACCTAAACAGAGAAGTTTTAATGTGAAGGACAAAAACGAGATTGAGTTTAAACCACACCAGATGGTGTCCGACATTACACAGATTTATCTCAATCTTGGTGATAATGAGGCTTTTTGTATGGCTGTGTCAGCAGATGGCAGATCTTACTCTCCAGAACTCTTTATAAAAACTAATAGTGTATTGCAAAAAATTGGAAAATCGCCCACCATGATCAGTCAAGTAGATTCACTACGAGATAAGATTGAGGTAAATGTACATACATTTAAGAGATATGTCACATACAAAGTAATGCATAAATACTTTGTGGCATTTATCCTCTGGTAATGAAAATATCAGTATTACATGTATTGTCAAATGCTACTAAAATTGAATTGTCAATTTTAAATCGTTTATGCGACAATTAAGTTTTTTTTAAGAATAAAATAAAAAATTATAGGTAAAATTAATTTTGAACTTGTTCTTACTAACATGTATATATATTAGGAATCTATGTTGAACTTTATTAATAATTCAGGTTCTCCGAGTAAAACAAGCAGCAGAAGACGAGTTGCTGTATGCTGATGCACCTGAGGAATTCCTGGACCCCATCATGGGCACGCTCATGAGAGACCCTGTTATTTTACCCTCTTCCAAAAACATTGTAGACAGGGCAGTGATAGCAAGACATATTTTAAGGTATTAAGGTTGTTTTAATATATATAAAAATTTTAATACCAATATAACTTAAAATCATCTCTCTGAAAATAGATGCAGATTACCTTAGTATTTGTATATTTACTTTTATTTAATAGATTTAATGCATGTGAGTAGACCGAGAGAGTCATTCTTCTCTTTCATATCCACTCAATTCATCAAACTCTTGTATCCAACTGCACATACATCTTTTCACAAAGAAATGGAAACTTTTAGAATTACTTTACTTGTAGTGTTCTATAGTTGCATTGAATATTTTAGTCTAAATACATTTGTGATATATTTCTACATGTTAATCAAAGCAAGACAGATATTTGAAAGCATTGTAGTGATTAAAATACATTACACTGTGTGAAGATTTTGTATATGATGTGAATTTCTTTTTTAGTGACCAGACAGACCCTTTCAATAGATCCCCTCTGTCTTTGGACATGGTGATGCCAGACGTGGAGTTAAAGACAAAAATAGAAAATTGGATTCAGGAGAAGACGGGGTCCTCATGACAGCAGTGAATTATAACTTTTTGATTTTAATGGTGAATGAGATTCTGCTTTTATAAACAGATATATATTTTTTTCATTGTTAGATTCTTAGGAATAATAGAAATATATCCATGTTTTGTTTGTTTTGTAAAACCCAGGCTCAGTGACTACTGTTTTAAAGAAAAGGCAGTAGATATTTTGTTTAAGTTTGAAATCATTGTTGACTTCAAATTGCCGTTGCAATGAAGCCATTTGCCATGGTTTTATTTTCAGCTTATAGTCTGTGATACCACAAAAAACCCATAAAAAATCTTATTGAAGTGCAATCTTTTAAATAAAATTTGTTATTTTGAAAGATTTTGTACTTTCATACTTTTGAAACTTTGACAATTTTTTTTTTTTTTTGCAGACAAAGTATAAGTCTGCATACATGTAGTTAAGCCTCCACTGTTTGTTGCTTTTTAATCAAAGGCATTTTCTGTAAGCTTTTGTCCCTTTACATTATCGTACAAAGTATCATGTAATAATTATTATTATTTGTTGAGTTGAGTTATACCCCACACGTCTTAATCGGAGGTATAGCTCACTTAATAAATGACATAGCCTACATGATACAATATTTATAGGTTATAAAGGCAGTTAAGAACAACCTGAATGAAAGAGTCTTCATTGTTTACATAAATGGTTATCATTCTGATAAAGACCTGGTTTTGTATATTTTACAATGTAGAAGGGTTGTATTCAAAAGTTGCCAAGCTTCCTTGCTCTTAATGATAAATCTATATAAAAAGTTTAGATTTTTGTTCAATGTCAATTCTGTTCAAAGGAAGCAGAACTCTGATCCTGGCATTTAGAGAAATATACATGTACTCAAACATGTTTCTTATTGTCTGAAATGAATTTTTGCCATAAAATGATACATTATTTAAATAAGGAAATCGGTCAGAATTGAATTTGCTATATTAATTTTTTTTTCTATTGATTCAATACCGGATCGAGGAAATGCAGGCATTGCAGACAAGTGCATAAAATGTACATGTAATACTATTTTCTGCTGCAATATCAACCATTGTATTCCTTAATTACCTTAGCTTATATTTGTAATTTACAGCTCTTTTTCAATCTTTATTTTTCATGTACAGTGAGTCAAGTACGAAATATTGCTACTATATAGCAGTACGTTATATAGAAGGAATAGCTAATGCTTCCATATGTGGAAGATGGGCTACATGTAAATCAAAGGCGTGCTCGACAGAGCGGGTGCTCGCAAAAATACCCTATACATGTATGTACATCACAATTTTTTGCACCCCCTCTGTCGAACACGCCTTAGTGTAATGGAAGTCTGACGTCATTTTCCCTCGCAATTTTCGTTTTCTTGGTTTGCTAAGTCACGAAAACAATTGAGGAAGAGTAAACCTCAAAGATTTAAAAGAAGCCATCCTTCAACAAATGTAAAAGTTATTAAAGATATTTGAATCAATGTTGAAAACATTTTATTCCATTTGTGAAAGTAGTTTATAAGTATATATTAATATCAACTGACAAGGAACACGTACAAACGAACTTACCAGTTTGTTTTCGGATCATGAATAGCAGTATATTAGTCATATTTACTGAATTTAGATTCTACCTTGATTTACTAGAATGGTTTAAATATTAATGTTATATCTATTGGGAATATCGTGTTCATATAGACACTGACAGCCAAATCATGATGTAACCACTATGAATCAATTTGTGCACGTCATATGAATTTAGGATTTGAAATAACGATTGCTTTATACTCTATATACTTTTTGTGGTTCGGTGAGCGATAAAGCGATAAAGGTAGCGATTATTTCATTGGTTATCATAATTCATTTACAAAAGAAACTTTATCCCAAGTTTCAGTTATAGAACCGAGGAAAATGATTTATAAGAGCTTTGTTTTATTCGAAAAATAGTCGGGATATAATAATTGAAAATTTGAGCATCTGAAGTCGTAGAACTGACGATTCTGACTTGTCTCAGACTCTGTATTGGTGACATCATATGGGCGTAACCGTCATGAGCTGGAGGTATTCTATGATGTAGCGGACGTACTGACCCAGTGCTGCCAAGGCGACCGTCGTCCTGTGGCACAGACAACCGTGGCTCAGGGGGCGTTCCTCACGCTTCCTGCGACTTTTCACTCCATCTCGAAGCTCTGTAAAACGAGCGAGAAACCGCCATTAAATTCATATAACTAATTATCATATGCACG
This sequence comes from Magallana ariakensis, assembly GCA_020458035.1. Lineage (NCBI taxonomy): Eukaryota > Metazoa > Mollusca > Bivalvia > Ostreida > Ostreidae > Magallana > Magallana ariakensis. Next base: position 47,201,016 of record CM035817.1, on the reverse strand, counting down.
AACATAACCTCTGCTGGAAATATTACGTTCATTTGCACGTAGGCCAACTTTGCACGTTATTACAAGAGGTCAGACATGAATTTAATTCAATTAGAGTAGCAGATTCAATAAAATGTAAATTCAAATGTAGTCACTTTATCAAACTTTGTTCACTACTGATTGTCACAAACGCAGTAGAAACAGCAGGGACGACACAATTAGGCTCGACAAGTCTCAATCGTTTTACTCCAGGATTAAAGTAACACTAGAATTACTCGCACGCAACCCGATGACCACTAATTTACTCTCACGATCCCTTTACACAAGATTTGTCATGAAATAGCTCGATTTTGAATAAATTGACGGCTTTTTCTTATACATTATTTATTCCAGACCATGATCAGGCAATGAAGTCACACAAAGCAACAATCATTTAACTCTTTTTCTTTCATCTTAAACGCATTGAGATATCAGAGTTTAATAATAATTGACATTTACTTAATAAGAATTAACCTCTAGAAGGAAAAAAATTAAATATTCTTCACACAAAAACCGAAACAAGCTAATATTTTTACTGGTATGTTTGGATTTTTTGTGTGTGAATTTTTCACTGGAAAACAACGACCCAACAGGTTTACTAACCAGCAGGTAAATACAGTGTCGATAAGAAAACGACAATGTCGCTTTGGTTGCAGAACATTTCTGTGTGAAAATGAAAATTAAGATTTTTATTCATATTAAACAGTCCCAATGGTTATATGTTACCCGAACAAGATATCATTACATGTATTAAGTTAACAACCGTAAAAAGTTAGAAGCTTTATAACAATGTACTAGATTGGCATTACAAAAAGGTCAGTACAACGCCTTAACTGACGGAATTATTTCCCCTTGTCTTCTTTGATCTTGTTGACCTTAGAGTTTAAATTACCTTTATGGCGAAAGATCTACCTTTTTAACAACTAATTTTTGTTTGATCGATTCATTGAAGGAATGGTTTCTTCATTTAAGACTAGACATAGATGCCCTAATTTTTTTTTTAAAAGCACTCCATCTATTTTCGTCTCAGGGGTATATGAAAAAACATGCATGGTTTCATTTATTCGACCAAGAGTATTGTACTCAACTGTACATGTATAATTATGAATATGTTAATTACGAAGATTTAACGCTTATTCCAGTGGCATGGATTCCTCTCCCAGCATCATGGACAGCAAAAGCCGAAGGCTGATGAATATCACAGTGGTCCCACATGTACCAAAACTTGCCCAAAAGGATAAAAATCCAACCAGGGATAGCGATCTGTTTCAATGGCGGACCCCTCTCCTATCTCAATCCAGACACCTCCTTCGCAGTATCTATCAAATTTCTTAGTTGCAGGTTCATAAATAGGGCATCGATGAGCTTAGATTCCCTCCAGGAGATTCATTTGTCGGGATCAATTAAGACTAACTGTATATGACAAAGTGTGTGATTTTGCCCTGGTCAGTTAGACAAACGACGTAGACATTTTCGCCGTTTTTGGGCTTTGTATTCATTGTTTAGCAGTTCAAACAATGCTTCTATCTGATTGCCGATTGTTGTCGTATCATTCTCTTCTGATTATCAGCTGTACAAATTCCACGCGAAACTAAAACAACCAGTTTACGAGACAAACCCTTTAATAATTCCGAATTTATTGATGTCAGATTGCAATAATAACCGTATTGCGTGCTCTGTTATTAATGCATTTTCACTAAACGTCAACATGTAAACTGTTATTAGCCGAGATTGACGACTTACAGTCAACTTTGAAATCTTAGAACTGTAGTTTGTTTATTACTTCATTAGGACCGGGACTCTTAAAAGATCTAAATACTCATCAAAGCCATTACGGAGCATTTCAGACCTTACACACCACGTTAGAATTCTTAATCACAGAATCGGCTAGAATGCCTAATGAAAACTGACGTCTTTTGCAATCCCAGTCTCCTATTTTAAAAGGTGTATTTTCCTGAGAATGAACAGGCGATGTTTTGCAGCGCAACTAATCCTAATTATACATTTACAGTTTTCACAAAGACAGTGTTCAAGCTATGTAATTATTAAAATTGATTATTTTGAAACCAAGAAAGGAACACGTTAGAGATATTTGAAATTCGAGTAGAATTTTTATCACTGCTATATACTGGTATGTTCCGATGGTTTGGGTTTTTAAACAAAATTAAAATTCATTATTCATAAATTACATTAGGTCTACTATTTCCATAGACAGCAAGTTTGATCATCAATACTGGTATACAACAATGTATATATGTTACATTAAAGTTTGTATAGTTCAAAGAAATCCTAACTACAATATCCCAATTAATTTTGAATTCGTTGAATTCTTTCAAATATGAAACACGTGTCGTTAAGTTAACGACGTGTGACGTTTCAAGTTTCTACTTGCCCACGTCTTCCTCATCTTTTTTATTCATTAATCAATGCTATGAAATTACATCTATGGGAATGATATATAATACATCGAACACTGATTTTTTCCCCCTACTACCAGCCTCTGCTTTGTGTGGGCAATTACAATAAGAAGCATTTAATCAAATTCGTGGTCAGTATTTCCTTTCTTCCATTCTTATTGCAACCTACAATATTAAGGGTGTGTGGAAGTTTTTGTATTTTATTTTAACTTACTGACTTCGGACTCGAAGACTAGTTCACCCCTGTAGCACCCAAAAACTTCATCCTGCCAACTGAGGATAGGCTCCAACCAATCAGAGGTGAAGAACTCGCGATATCCAAGGATACCACACAAGGCCGCTGGTAAACATATCAACACATACAATACAGTCAAAGATTTGTTATGGAATATTTATGGCTGAATAAAGAGAAATGTAATCCAAAAAGGTTAGCTTCTCGATATATCAAGTAAAATACAACAACAAAAAACAAACAAAACAACAACCAATGAATCAAACTTGCACCAGTCATAGAGTTATTTTTCAGTTATTATTTTGAAGAGCAACAAAAGTACAAGATTTTAATTTTTCATTATTGGCATTGATTTTATCATCATGCCATGAAGTACCTTGCTCCATGAAAAGGTCTTGCTTTCGTTGTGGAAACCCGTTTTTCGCTATGATAACAGCTTCATTCAACATATTTTTACAAATCTGTTCCTGCAACTCTTTGATTGACTTTTGGCGCTTGAGAAGATTTTTCATCAACATTTGTGCGTAGCATCCAGACTGGAATAGCAAAGATAACCAGTTTCTAATGTCACCGGAAACCATCATTGCGTTAGAGGTTGATAGTACATTCATATTTATAGCTCATCGAATAATATGAGTCATTTCACTTTAATATGTTTTAATGTAATAATTTGTATGATGTTCTTTAGGTGCGAGCAAGGTAATTTAGGTTTATAAACGGGTTCAATCGTTGTTAAATTATACACTTGGCTAAATGACCCCTTTAGTATGCAATCAAGTAATTTTACTTGTTTAAAAACAATATAATACCTGGGTGCCGATTTCAAGGTAAAATACTTGGTGTGAGAGCGAGTAAGCGCTGTATCCAGGTGACGTCATAAAGTCCCAACATTCGTCTGATATTTTGCATTGCTCCTTTGATTTCTTCCTGGAACACAGAGAGAACAAAAACAAAAGTTTTAAGTCAACGCCTAAACACTTAATCAAACAGCCATCAAACTGAAAATCTATTTTGTAACATTGTGAAACTCAGATAGATTTTGACGACATTTTAATGGGCACGTGGCTTCAACCATCGGAAGCAATCACAGAATTCAGATTTTATGTTTGGCGGATTTTGATCAGAATGGCGACGAAAGAATTTTAAAAGGATTACCACTGAAGCCTAATTCTGGTCATGGATCGCTTCTTGAATGCAGCATACAGGATAGCATTGACATGCATAGTTTTATCGCAGATCCCCTGATTTCACTTTATAACCACGGTCGCTGATTTCATTAACTCAAAGAAGCACTGCCATAAAAATTAATTGACTTAACGGAAACTAAAGCTTTGGTCATAAACCCATTCAACACTGCTTTTTCGCTATCATAGAGTATTGCATGAAGTGTTTTTCTTTGGTGTCTTTCGTCGCACCTTACAGAGAAGTGGAGGTTCTAAGAAACTTGCAAATGCTTTAATGGATAAATGACACTAAAAGAAAGATATTTAAGTAAAGAAAAGAGATGTATAACGAGATGAGATCTGACAGATTAAATCACATATTTTGTAATTTTATCGTATTTAAAACCATAAAAACAGAAACACTATATATAGGACTTTCGTTTAGTTTAAATCTTGCATGTAAACCATTAGTAAAGGTTCCACATATCATATTAATTATGCATCTTTTTAAAATTCATAATATTGTTTTATATTTTGGCGCCTGGGTGACTGAAAGATCTTTTAGGTTGTTTTTTAAAATTATATTTTTTAAATATTTGATACATTCAGGGTTTTTTTGGTTAATATTCATGAAGGCACAACTACACACACATAAAGCATACGGACCCTGTTCCAAAGAACTCCGCCAAACAGTCGTCAGATTTCTGCTCCCGTAAGGATTCTCCCTCCTTGTACCGCCATACTTTTACTTCCGGTCCCATATCACGACTGGGGTAGTCCATTTCCCAAAATCCGCCTTGTATGAGTGGACCTATTTCTGTGAAGAATTGAATTTTCGAGTTAAATACCTAAATACCAGCTAAATTATTATGACGTATTCCTTCACCTTAGTGGGATAGCGGTTCGAGTCCCATCGGCTGTAACTCAATTCTTAGCATTAATTCCTTAGCTCCAGAACTTTAGTTCTATGTGGAGATTTAGGTTAAAGTTCCGTACATACAAAAACGTCGACAATGTTTCCCGTAATACTACATTTCAGCGACTACGATCAGAAGAACAGAGTGTTTTCCACCTGTTCTTCTCGTCGTCAGACCAAGCGTTCTATGTCGTTTACCAAACATACACCGTTGCATGCGTGAATGTATCTTTACGTAGTCAAAGAAACAATTTAAAGTAAGTGGTCCATAACTTCAGAATGCACCAATAACAGCACAAGAGCTATTTTGCTTAAATTAAATACCGGTATGACACTGTAGATTTATTTTTATTTGACTTTACAGTTTATATCAGATGATTTGAGTTTTTTTCTACATGATGTTTTAAATCTAAAGTTAAAATTATTACATGATAATTTGTTTTGTAATAATTACTTATTAACTTTAGATTGCAAATTATTAAAGGACGATAAGATTATAGCATTAAACATGTTTAATTTCTAAATAACTAGTATGATTTGGGATTGTTCAGTTCAGTTTATTTTCACTCAACACCATATAATGGTACATGAGGTACATGAAGAAAAAATAACATATTTACATATATACAATATAGTTGAAAAGGCCAAGAAAGTAAATGGGGTGAACAAACAGTTTGATTAATTTTTGAAATAAAGAAACACTATAGATAGACTATCGCTGTTTTGCAATGTGTTAGTCCACACAGAAACCTGTATTCCCTTATGTACGTAAGGGAGATATAGCGCACATAGCATACGATTTGGCCTACAGTATAGCATATTTACAACCATTATCAACTTTTTAATATTTTATTACATTTTGTTTAAATGGCAATATAGAAATTCAACCTTCGTTGCTTCGAGAGGCCTAATTGACATCGATTAAATTTCCAGGTTTTATTTAATGCAAATTTCATGAGTATGCATTGAAAAAATGCCAGGTCTAATATAACGCAGATTTTTTTTATTTTTTTTTTATTTTGTGTTTATACAAGGGTTGAATATACACATCAGAAATACACAGATATCTTCGATAGCATTGACTTGTCTGTGAACACCTAAGAGCGACTGCGTCGTCTGGTAGTACAATATGAAAACTTTTCTGAATAATATTTCATGAGAAAAATCTTTATAACTATTTATCCAAATATCTATGGTTATTGGCCTGTGCAGCAGTAAATATTTCTGGGGTTTTTAATCAGTAGCTTAGTTTTGACACTTAACAGAAACATCTATTTCAAAGAAAAGGTAAACTCTTTTCTTTCTGCTCAGAAATATAGATGTCGGTGAAATAATTGGAAATGCATTGAAAGATTAGGTCTACCACTGGCATAAATTCTGTAAATACTGGCATACCTTCATAGTACTGTGGGGTGAACGTTGCTATATATGGCAACGCCTCATCGCTGACCAGACCCGCCACCTTCTGCAGTCTCTCAATCCTCGATATCGTCGGAGCAGAAATCCCCGTTACTTTTGATGGGTGGGATTTCAGGTGTTGCAGCAGAACTTTAAATTGGCCTGAAAAATAAGATGCTTGTATTTTTAAAGCAATATGAGCTGTATTTTTGAGAATTTTATTTTGCGGCGAAAACCTGCTAGTATGATAAGTCTGCATGTAACTTATAATTTTATGATAAATAAGATTTAAAAAAAAAAACACATTAATTTTTGTCAGAATAAAGATTTCTCTTCAAAGGAATATATAGCAGATCAATTTTTGAACAGGATGACAATAATTCAATTTTGCTCCAATTAAGGCTCCTTAACAGCTTTTCTACCAAAAAATGGCGAATAGAAATTTAAAAACCATTATATTTTTTGTCATTTTAGTAGAAAATAACATTTTCGTAAAACAAACAATTCACCATAAAAAATGCAGCTCATATTGCTTTAATAACTAATTCCGTAACTGATTCACTGCGCCCCCCCCCCTCAAAAAATAAATAAATTACCCTTTTCAATGGTTGCTTAAATAAAATCTGTCAAAAGTTGCATACATTAAAGTTTAATATTTTCAATTTGTTCTGATGGGAGTAGGGTAAAAAAAAACTTTTAAAATTAATATTACAACAAGCACTTTATAAAAAGGGTGTAATTTTAATGAGAATTTAATTGCTGCATACACGGAGGATTCGCTTTCCCGGAGGAACTCAAACCGTTCGTATCGAGTGTTATAGTGTTGTGGGAGTACTTTACCCCTCAAGACAGACACAGAAAGACAACTTTTTATATATCCTAGAATTATATAAATGTGTTACGAATTTTATCGTTAAGTTTATGTTGAAACGGGCAGAACTCAGGTTTTTTTTTCAGTGAACGTCAATTCTCTTTTTTATCTCTGTGATCATAACATCACCTCCAATAAACTAATCCGTGTAATGTAGTAGTTGATTGCATTCGCATGGTTCTTCTAGTGAAACAATGCGTTACAAGAACTCTACAAGATTTAAATGCAATCAAATCAAGACCTAACAGATTTGATTAATTTTAAAGACAATATGAATTATTTGACTAATGGAGTTTCAACAAACGCATCGAAAAGTATGGATTTTTACATTAATAATTTCTTGCTAAACATCAAATATACCAATGTTCATTACATACTATAAGTACATCGATTTAATTTAGTTTTTAAGTTATCGCAATTTTTTTCTTTGATTTTAAATAAGCGAAATTACCTGTCAAAATAAGTCGTCATGAAGTTTATAGTTTTTGTCGTTCGTCATGGAAACGATAAAAGGCTAATAGGAGTTTTTTTGTGTTTTATGATATTTATTCATAGCCGCATGAAATTTTTAATAATATTGATGAAACTTGTATAGTGGTTGACAATTTTACATTAAATTGTATTTTAATAAGACCATTTACAAGGTGTGAAAAGGCTAATGTTTTCTACGGTTACTTATTAAAGTAACTTACCTTCTATCATCCGGGTTCCAATAACGGCGTCAAGATTCAGGTTTGGGTGTTCCTGGTGGAAAAAATTCAGCGCAAATTCAATAGCATCTAGAGTCTTTGTCAAAAGCACCAAAGAGTCGTTCGAATTAGAAACAAGCGATGCTGAAGAAACCGCCGAAATCAGCAGGACCAATGCAAAGAACGCCTCCAAATATCTCATCTTCGTCGCTTTCTCTATTTCACGTTATATCTTTTGGTTCTGTGGAGAGACATCACTATTTTGATTTTAATAATCTCTGATTAAGCGTAGGTTTCCACCGCGCCTCGTCATTGGTCGCCTCAAGAACAATAATACAGGCGTACAGGGGTCTTTGCGCACAGGTACACGTAACCAGATCACACCCATTGTAGTCCTTATAATTGTCCTGCTCATATCAACTTGTCCGTTAATTATTAATATTAAACAAGTAGGGAAAAAGGGAAGTGCTTGGATGGCATTTTAAGTTTTGGTTTGGGAATAATTAGCAACCTCACATTTAATAAAATGATCGTGTTTAGTGTTTATTCGCGACTCTCACATATTTTGTAAGGTGATATAAATAGCTGTTTTTCACACGTTTACAACTACACTATTCACGATTTCGAGAACATATATTGGTATCTGGAGAAAATACGACTATCATCGATATTATTCATGAAACAATATACATAGCTCGATATTCGCTGGACTTGAAGGATGCATTGATAGAAATGACAGTGCATAGATGGGTCGAATGGTCATCACCCACCAAATATAGCATAGGGACACTGCTGGTACTTATTACTGATACTGGTATCAAAACTGAAGTACCGTATGCCTGGGGTATATACACAAAGAAAGATAGTGCGCAAAACGTAATACGTAGCGGAGAAAAAAGAATTACTTATATTTGGGTTATATGCAGCAATACAATGGATATACATGTACAGTATATGTATATATATTCGTGTGTTCATCATCCAACAGGCTCTTTTCTGATGCAAACGAGGCAATACGAAGAAGAGAAGAAAATATTTATAAGAAATTTATGTTTTATCAATCTACATAAACATGTAGGGAAATTGGTCATCAATATGGAAATAATTATCACAATAGAAGGGATTAATCACAAAGAAGTTGGACAAAGATGGCGAAAAAGAAGTTGAAAGAACAAAATACCAAAGTTAATATTGATTCATTAAAAAAATCCGTTCCTTGTGTATATTTAGCTAAATACCGATCTTTGGCGATAAAATATACACATGTATGCATACACAAATCATTTTAACCGATTATATTATATAAAAAGTGCCTGTTTGGGAGGGTAACATTTGAAATTGACACCCCCGAGAAAACCATTGTCTACCGACGCGAAGCGGAGGTTGACAATGGTTTTTGAGGGGTGTCAATTTCAACTGTTACCCTCCAAAAACAGACACTATTTATTTTATTACAGTGAATGTCTTAATTTTAGAGAAAATTTTACAGATTTTATATATAAATAACGTGAATTCTACGGCGAACCGTATATTTTCGTTGTGTTACCCGTTGCCAAGTGTTGCTAACGCTGAGGGTATTAGAACGGATTATCAACTGCGTCTAAACCAATCAGATTTCAGTATTTAACATAAAAGTATAATAATACGTGTATAGAATAACTCTTAGCTTAGCTACAGAACTGTAGCTCTACGAGAAATTTGGTTCCATCCAAACCAAAAACATGTGTATTTATTATTTTATATTAATATATAAATAGTGCCTGCTTGGGAGGGTACCCCGAGAAAACCATTGTCAACCGACGCTTCGCGTCGGTTGACAATGGTTTTCTCGGGGTGTCAATTTCAACTGGTACCCTCCCAAAAAGGCACTATTTATTTTATTATACTGAATGTCTTCATTTTATAGCAAACTTAATAGCAAATCATAGCAAATTTTACTTCTTTTATATAGAAAAGACGTGAGTTCTACGGCGAACTGTACGCGCATAATTTACGCGCATGTAACAATTCGTTCTATCGGCCCGTTGCCAAGTGTGTTGCTAACGCTGAGGGTGTGAGAACTGATTGTCAACTGCGTCTAAACCAATCAGATTTCAGTATTTAACATGAAAGTATAATAAAAAAAGTTGTGTACGGTTTTTGTCAACAAACAACACCATTTCACTCAACGAGGCTGGTTAGGGTGTTTGGAAGATATTCAGAGGCAAGTGAAGTAATGACATCTAAAGTAAAATGCCTTAGGAATTTTTCGGTACGAAATGCTTTACAGAATGTATTCATAAATTAGGGAAATAAGTCTAAAATCGTGCGCAACATGTTGTGCGAAACAAATACAGTTTTTTGTGTATGGATGGAACTGTAGCTCTACAGTATGTCAAACTTAATTTTTCATAGAGCTACAGTTCTGGTAGCTAAACACAGTTTCGTATAAAATCCAGGGGGTTTTTCTCTGGGAAAAAGCATGATGGGTAGGGATTTTCCTGCTATTTTTATACGGTATACATGAAAATGAATTTTTTAAATTCTTAATTGCATAATATAGAGGTTTATCTTTCGAATACATGCAAAAAGGATGTAGAAAAATTTTAAAAATTAATTTTGTGAGACTCTAAAACAAAGGGAGGAAACTCCAAAAACATCCGGATTTTACGCGTGCAGAATTTCATGAATTTTTTAGTGGTTAATATAGCTCTTTTAAAAGCTGGCGAATGTACCCTGAAAATACTCTAAAACGATGCCTCAGGACTTGCTCTTGAAAATGCACAGAAATTAAAATAGCTGATTTAGTTCCATTCTTCTTCTACGGGGAGCCTAAAATGCATGGGTGCACTGCATTTAGACGCAATCTTTTGTCTATTTTCCTCATGTTTTGAGTGCCAAAAAAATTCTAGCATTAAGTTACATATGCATTATTCTTAAATATTTACAAAATTCACAATTTTATCTTTCCATTGATATATAGATATTAATGTAACACGTTTTTACAATTTATTTTCTAAAGGGGTCATTTTTGCTTGTCCCTAATCTAAAAACGTCCTTATAACGTTACATATAAAACTGTGTTTTGCACCCTCTGCAGCTAAGTAACTTTGCGCTCCATATTCTGGTTAACGTTTAAATAAAAATAACCCTTTTAAGTCAACGTAAGCATAAGCAATGACACGTTTTAGATTAAAATGATCATTTTGTAGCACAACATTCGAACGTTTTAAGAAAATAATTCATTCATAATTGAATTGAGCTTTTTATATGGAACGCCATCGCTGCCTTATAGCATAAAACTATAGATACATTATGTCAAATTATCATTATACATGATGTCAAAGTCCATTACGGGAAATGATTCCATGCCATTTTGAATTTAAGGTATTGAAATAATTATCTTGCACGTTGACCTAATTAAATATCTTGTATGTTGATTTAAGCTGTAGAAAATAACTGACTCAAAGATACAAACACATAGGTCGACTAAGGTGAACAGTCGTCGCTTTTCTTGATCTTAAACAAAAGAGATGCCTTTTAAACTGATGACGTTGTTTAAATTAAGATAGGTACAACGTGGTTAGACTAAGTCTATCTGGTTAATTAATATTCATAAATTTTCCTATTTTGAGAGAGCTTAAATGTTTAAACGAATTTATGATATTTCTACATAAGGAAAGCGTTTGGGTTTGTAGATTGGTCATTCAACCGACGACATGGGGTCAAATACTGAACATTTTATACAATATACCCTTTCCTCATGCACAAAGAAGCTTAATTTCATATTAGCACTAACATGGTGTGTGTTCAAAGGGCTGATACGCTTACTTAAAATAAACTCTGCTGGTGATTTTGAGTCCGTCTTCTGATATCAGAGAAAGAATTGGGTTCATATAGACTCTCGGTATGAATGCTTTATCAGGGACAACAAATACATTTCACGGCACCTTCTAATGGTTAAGAAATATTATAATACAGCAGCGCACGTACGTGACTGAATGAATGTTTATTTCTCTCAAACCATATCAATGGTACATGAGGTACAAAAAAAATATTTACAAATGTACAAATGCATGGTCAGGTCAGGAAGAGTACAGGAATAAAATTAATCGAACTAATATTTTTTTTAACAAATATGGACAATTTTTTAAATGAATCAATATCTTTAGTATTCATAAGATTCCCAAATTTTTAAGTGTTAACTTTTGATGAGTATTTCTCATGACATTCCATAACATAGTGGTATTCGTCACCCAAAGTGTTTTTATTACATAATGAACAAATTCTATGACATCTTTCAATGCTATTCCATCTTCCAGTTTCAATTGGTAATTTATGATTACAGGTTCTAAATGTTGTAAATATGACTCTTAAAACAAATATTTAAAGTACACCATGCAATTGTTTTGACCAATTACTAGTATCTTGAATTATTACAACTATGATTATGATTTAGAAATGTACTGAGAAATCATACTTCTGGTTTCTGATATGGTAATTAATAAATAGACGTCTATTAATAGATCGATGAATTGCATGTACCACCCAAAGTATTCAAAATACTGATACATGTATATACTAGAAGCTAGTAGGTGCTTATGACAAAGTAGAAACAAATATTCTGATCAACAAACAATCAATGTAAAAATTTTACGATGCGGAAACATTGTTTTCGTTGTTACATTTTTAAAAACCTTTAATAAATAAAAAATAAACGGATATAGAATGTGATATTACTAAATAGCAGGATACGCTTGGGGTCAGAAAGGTTAGAACGATTGAAGTCGTAAGCCTTCATCCACTCCTCTTCTCTCTTCACCGGCGTGCATTAGAGTCGTAACGATTACCCAACAGAAACCATTAAACTCTGTGTACTTCCCTGTTAGAATCATGTTCATCACCGGTTTTGTCTGCAATGTGGTGAAAATAAAATATACAACATATACACTTTTAGTCGCTGTTTTGCGAAAATGTATTCACGAAAGAGAAAATTTGAAGCCTACGGTGGATTAAACTATTAAAATCTCTAAATTTTTGGCGTTACTTAAAAACTCAATATAACTATGGGAAATTTAACGTAAAATTCTATATTGATAAATAACAAATGTACTTTCAAAAACTTAATATCATAAAATATAAGTAGTAAACAAACAATATTTACATTTTCCACTGTTTTAAAAAATTTCTGTGATAACACTACCAATCGCTTTTGTAACATATAGTCCAATAAATTTCATCAATGATTTTAATTAAGGAATAAGGAATCATTCTTTGAGTATTATGAGGTGATAATTTTGGTCGGGGCGTGATCAAATCCAATACAGCCCGAAGGGCTTTGTGATAGATTTGATCACGCCCCGACCGAAATTATCATCTCATAATATTCAAAGAATGATTTCTTATTACTTATATTTATATAATTATAAGCCATCGTATGATTAAATATTTAAATATAAATAAGCAAACCCCGCTGGCGCCTCAATTTGGCGTCATTTGAAGTTATGAGTTATATAGTACAAAATTAATACGTAGTGTTATCACAGGCAAAGACACTGGAAAATGTAAATATTGATATTTAATCGTACAACTGCTAAAGATAACATAGATATAGGTAATAAGGAATCATTCTTTGAATATTATACTATTTCTTTCCAGACCGACGAGATCGGCGAACGCTGGCGAACCTTCCCCGGTCAAATGAACCAACAAGCCGGGTTATCAAAGGTCAACCGGCGCATTCGGCGTACGCCGTTTTGACAAATGAAGTCCTACCAGTAACAAAAATATCAAAACGAGACTGATTTGCGTAACGGCAATAATTTCTCTTCATGCCATGTTATGAATATCTGTAATGTTAAACGTTCATTTTTGTTTAAATAAAAAAAAATCAATTTCAATTTGGTCTATAAACAAAATATTATAATTTGATTCACAGATTTTGCGCCATTTATCAAAGTTAAGCAACACATTATGTGGCAATACTTTAGGATCCACACATTAAACACAACCGTCCATTTAGGCTAGTTTTCATGAAGGTACTCCGCTCAACATTAAGATTATTCGGCATTCCTTGAATTTTCTTGCTTTGTGACATTATCAAGTCGTCAGAAATGTATGGAAGGATCTGTATAGTTTAACAGTGTAAATCTATTTTTCTAGTGGAAATCAAGGACCACAGATCAGACGCTTAATTCTCATATTCCTTGAAAAATGATAAGATGACGGAGTGGAAACCATAACTCTATTGTTTGTTGGTTACAGAATCTGGTATTACTTCATCAATACATGCCCCATGGGCTCTAAACATATATCAATGAAACAAATCTTGGACTATCCATATGATCTTTTAAATACTGAAGCTTGTTTTACCTTAATTACTTATTATAGGTGTTGGATCCATGCAAAAACTGAACGGCATTTGAACGAATGTCGTTCGATAAAATTAAAATTCTAAGAATTGCAGTTCGCCTCCGGTTGACTTAAATCTCTTTGGCAAATCGGCGCCGTATAATCTGCTTATTTATTGCTGCTTCTACAGAAAATCAGCTACATTCAAGGCACGCTTGACCAGATGACGTCAGGAAGCTACTTGACAGGAACCCTAACCTTCTGCAGATAACCGGATTACTCCAATGAAGACGGATAATAGCCTTATTAAACTTAATTTATATTCCTTTCTTCGGTCACTCACGGAGACTTCCATTAACAGTTCCTTCAATATGATAGAACCATATTTTAAATCAGCAAATGGGGAAATTGGAAGCAGAGAAAATTAATGAAATATTCACTTATTTAAACCACATGGTTTCTTTTCGACACGTTAGCAACCCACATTTAATTTTACACAAGCTGATCATGATTATTTTTTTTAAAATAACTTTTACAAACTCACGATAAACTATAAACCCGAAGTTCAACGCGTTAAAAGTGTTATAATCAAAACTAAAAATTTGCAGAAAATACGATACAAATTTTGGTGTTTATGTATACTAATATGTATACTTTACTGAAGACAAAAAATAAATCTTTATTTATCTATTTTTTTTTAGCAGAACGTACATTCATGTAAATCATGTTTGGGATATTTTGCAACAACGTTGTCACCATTAGAATTAACCAGATGAAAAATCCATATAAAGATTTAAAAAAAAAATGCTACAGCTGCAAATGTCCAAACTTGTGCTTTATCCGTATAAAATTTCTTTTGTTTTTTTAAGATATTCCAATTTAATTCGCAACATCGTCATACTGATATGCTTATTTTCGGGGACTTATTCCCTAAGACTATGTGCTTGGTATTTTCATATTCCGCCCCAACGGAGTCTTGTACGTATGCCTTTGCGTTATTCGTTGTTGCAATGGTCTCCAGCCCCACCTGACCTTATTTTTAATTAATTGAAAATCTTAAAAGAATGATGTTGCGTTAATCTATTACGAGTTTATTCATTCAGTATCCCCAGTAAACCTAGATAGGTTAGTCGGGTGTGAAAAAGTACCTCTGTTGGTAAAGGGTAATGGAATGATAAAAACTCTAAAATTGGTGAGTAACATTTACCTAAGAGTATTTGGTATGGTGAATGAAAACGAGTTCTTCATTCATCAAAGAAAAAAACTAAACACACAAATAAAACAAATCTGCCACACGATAAAGTGCAGGATTTACGGCTGGCAATGTCTAATTAAGCCAGTGATTCTTGCATACTCTTACTTGTATCTTATCAAATAAAACAACATTATCCGGGGACCTGCGTGTCAACATCCATTGAGTCCCGCGCCGAGCTATGAAAGTGTCATTAGTGGATAAAACAATTACAGTATTCAAAGACAAAACCTCCTTTTATCTTAATGAGATAGAATAAAACGAAAGCTGCATTAAAGTTCGACAGAAAAATCGTGCTGCACTGCTAAGATGTTTTTATGAAAATAATTCCGCAATTTGAGGGTGCGTCTTTGCAGATGAAGATTGATAAATCATAATGAATGCAAAATTATAATAAAGAACTAAAAATATTAATGACATTCCTATGACCAACCGCGAGGTACCATTATTTGTGTCTGTTCGATTAAGTTGTGCATTGGTGTACACGATTTCCAAGTTACTTCTACATGAATGTACCTGCTTTCGTCCTGTTTACAACAGACATCCGCAATGTAAAACCAGAGAGCCTCTAAGCAGTTCAATTCCTGGTGCATTTCCCCGAAATCGACGCCTGCAAGGAAAGTAGTGATGTTGCTCAGAATAGATCCAGCGTTTTAGTTCTATATGGTTACAATATTTGTAAAATCTTTAGACAATGAACAAAACCTTTATGCTAATCGACTCAAAATTTAAAGAATTCTTAATCACGGGTTTTTTTTTTTTGGAAAACGATATTCTTATAGTAACCATCTTTTTTATTCGCAAATGAAAATTGTAAACGCTTTGCATTGTCCTATACTGGTTTTTTTTCTTTATATAATTTGCCTGTTTTGTTTTGGACTCTATAAATAAGTATCAAATAGTTTGTCGTCCATGAACATTATAGACTACTAGTATGCAATTCTACCAAGGAATTGAGATCACAATTTGTGGAAATTTCTCCTGTACCAACTTGCCAATCTCGACCGTTGTATTCACAAGTTGAAGCAACAAATTCGGCAAAAAGTTATTACTTTGTTGACAGCAAAATAACGTTATTCTCCAAAAATCGAAGATCGCATGAAAACCCACAGTTTAAATAA
The DNA here is from genome assembly GCA_020458035.1 of Magallana ariakensis. Taxonomy (NCBI): domain Eukaryota; kingdom Metazoa; phylum Mollusca; class Bivalvia; order Ostreida; family Ostreidae; genus Magallana; species Magallana ariakensis. The sequence goes on along the minus strand of CM035817.1, from coordinate 47,184,609 downwards.
ATCACAATTACGCAATCTAATTTTCTTTTTCTAACAACAAGATGATAACACTTTATAGTGATATTTGGAGATTCATAAAAACGGGTTTCGTGAACTAAATTTCTTCCTTCTTGCATTCCAAGGATATAACCAGCGTAGTTTGGACGTGACCGACCCCCGTTTGAGATTTCCGTTCCTACCCCCATGGATTGCCCTGGTCTTTATCGCTTCCTCCTTTCTATGGTCTCTGGGTACCTCTGGGTTTGTTTTGCGGGCGTACATGTTGGACTTGGGAGGGGTTTTCTCACTCTTGGCGTCACATCTGGCTAATATCATGTTTATGATCGGTTATTTTTCTCGTTTATGTATCATCTATTGATCTGTAGATGCTAAATTATTTTATGGAACGAATTGTAAGCATTCATCTATAACACGCCACAAACTGCGGTCATCACGCAAGACTTTTGATTGTCCTGGATCAAAAATCAATCAACTGCAATCTTTCGAGTAAAAACATTCAACAGATTGAAGAATTTTTGGTTTATAAAGTAAAAAAAAAAAAATAGTCGCTGGTTTCTCCAATTGTAAGAGGAAAAGAAGTTATTTGCGCTATTAAACAACAATTCCTGGTACTAATGAACCTTAATACAAAAATCGTTCAATGATGATTAGAAATGAAGTGAAAATTTCGTTCATTGTTTTTGCTAAAAATAGATCGGTAGAAAAATATTGGGAGCGTAACAGTGCTTGTCCAACCCTACTTTGCTGAAAAAGGTCAAAATGTACAATAACGTTCGAAATGTTTCGCTGATCTGAACCTTAGGTTCAAGCGAATTTTTGGGATCATCTGTTGTGTGGCGTCCGTCTGTCCGCCTGTGAACTTCATCACTTTCAACCAAACGGCACAAAACATATAAAATTGCCTTAATAAATAGCAAAATCCCCTCGAAAAGGAGATTACAAACAATCTTTGAAATAGACTGCATGTCCTGATAAAAAATCTTCTCCCCAGAACCACTGCACCATTATTGCCAATATTTTCAAAATTGTTCTTATATAAGTACATATTCTAATTTTTCACAACCTTTACCCCCACCCCCACCCCGACCGATACTAGGGCCCTTTATATGATGGGAGCAAAATAGTACATTAAAATAAGACCACCATTTCTACAATTCGTGCTACGGTGTATCACCAAACAAACATCTTGATATGGTGTAGTTCAATTTTTTTTTCAGCCGTAAATTTGGGCCTCAAGAAACATACAGATGTATACGGACGAATCTTGAAAATCGTGTTACAATAAAAATAATAAACGCAACAAAAGCGGCCGAAAAAGGACCCAAAACCCGGCGCTAAGTGCAGTCATCCTTTAAGCTTCTAATATTTTCCATTACAAAATATGGCCAAGACAGGAATTATGCATTTTTTAACAATGATCTTGATCTTGCACAACTGAACCTGGGTCAAATTCATGACACACCCTCAGGTCATAAACAATCTTTATGTGAAGTATGAATATCCAATATTTCTCCATATGAAAGGTATAGACCTAACAATTATTAATTTTTTCTATCAAATAACCTTGAACTTGCTCAAATGACATTGGGTCATATTCATGACACACCCTCAGGTCATAAACAATCTTTATGTGAAGTATGAATATCCAATATTTCTCCATATGAAAGGTATAGACCTAACAATTATTAATTTTTTCTATCAAATAACCTTGAACTTGCTCAAATGACATTGGGTCATATTCATGACACACACGCAGATCATAAGCAATCCTTCTGTAAACCCAGAACCTTCAATGATTTTCTATAAGAAACATTTCTATTAGACTGGACAAAAATTTGGCACTTTTCCTTCCAGTGACATTGAACTTGCCTAAATGACCTTGGGTCAAAATCATGACACACCCTCAGGTTATAAACAATCTTTATGTGAAGTAGGAACGTCCAATGTTTCTACATAAGAAAGGTATAGACCTGACACAAATTATGAACTTTTCCTTTTAAATGACCTTGAACTTGCTCAAATGACCTAGGGTCAAATTTATGACAAACCCTTAGGTCTAAGCAATCTTTTTGTAAAGTAAGAACCTTCAACAATGATTTTCCATAAGAAACATTTATAATAGACCAGGCACAAATTTTACATTTTTTCTTCCAGTGACCTTGAACTTACCCGAATGACCTTGAGTCAAATCATGACACACCCCCGGATTATAAGCAATCTTTGTGTGAAGTAAGAACTTCAAATGTTTCTCAATGAGAAAGATACAGACCAGAAACGAATTTTGCACTTTCCCTTCCAGTGACCTTGAACTTGTTTAAATGACCATGGGTCAAAATCATGACACACTCTCCGGTCATAAGCAAGCTTTGTGTAAAGTAAGAACTTTTAATGTTTATCCATAAGAAAGATATGGACCGGACACAATTGCACAGACAGACGGACAGACAGACAGAAAAATGGACAGACAAGGTGATTCCTATATACCCCCCAAACTTTGTTTGTGTGGGGGGGGGAGGGGGGGGGGTAATAACAGCACACAGGTGAATGACATGACAAATGTACCTCCTGATACTAGTATATGTTGCTTTATGATTTAGACCAAAACTCACTAATTATACCACTACCAAAGAACAACCACATTAAAACAGGTGAGCGATATGGCCCATAGGCCACCTGTCATATTTTGCAATCTGATTTAGACAAAAAACTCGACAATTATTATACTGTAATACAACAACCAAAATCCACCTATTAAAACTTTTCACCAGTTTGAAAAGTTAGTCACCGTTTTTTACAATATACATTTATTGCATGATGGTGAGGGCCCTCGGGAAATATGATTTTTTTCTTGGGGAAATAAATCTTCATATTTCCCTCACTATCGTGCAATAAAAGTTTTATTATACCGAACAACATATGATTATACAAAATACGTCAATTTCTAAGTTTCTTATAATTTTTCGACTTGTCGAAAAGCAGAAACGTGATTGTTTTGTTATTGTCTCCCTTTTCTTTCATAAATTTGAATCAAATATAGTAAAATTGGTTTGGTAATATAAAGAGAATTTAAATGATTAAATATTTTTTATTTAATCATACATGTATTTGTCAACATCGTATGCTCATATTGGCTTTTCCATACCTTTGCAATGAAAAATCCTGATATTTCCGAAGAGGTGAGACATGATATTTATTCCCCGGGAGACGTTTTGTTTGCCCTGTCACGACTTTCTAGACCAATTGGATGACGTGTTATATAGAATTATCATATCGAGGTATAATAAAGAGTTTTGACTCAATGTGATAAGTAAAATGTTAAAATTAAGTCACCATTTTCACACTGTTTTGACTCACTGTGATTCTATTTTGGGTAACCTGCTTTTAAAATCAGAGAATAAAGTGATGGGTTTTATAAAATGTAGTACCATGGAGTTTTTGCAGCCTATAGTGTTACAATTAATTCAATAATTAAATGAATAATGAACTGAGTATTTTGTAAGTATTTTATTATTTAACAGGTTGATGCTAACATCATAAGGAAATGAATGTACACAAACATGAAAGACTTATTGATAAATGTTGATGGATTCTCTTTGTTAAGTCCGTGCATCAGTAATGGCATTGAACAAGTGTCAAAGAAGATTAACACATAATCCCTTTATAAGGAGTCTGGCAATAAAAAACACACAAAACTTGCTCACTTGCATCACAAACACTCCGAAATTAAAACATATTGCACTAGGTTAATTGGTCTAGCAAGGTAAGAATGAAGTGGCTTCCTCGGCCGTCTATTCCTTGACCTCTTTGTACTTTCCCCAGCCATGGAAGCACTTGGTGAACTTTCTGTGTTCTTTGTACTTCATGGCCAGCAGCAGTTTACGCGGTCTGTCAGGCTGTTTGTTTCTCAAATGTTGGATATAAACCTTGATGGAATTAAAGAAATTATTTTAAATCACCATATTAATAATATTTGGTCCCATCTTAATCCTTCTATTACATGTAGTATCAAACAAAGTTACAATTTGTGGTGTTGATAATTTTAATATTTGAGAAGAAAATCCTTCGAACTCAAACAAAAAAATGAGAAATTCCTTGTTTGTGTTTATATACCTGTGCACTTTTGAATGCTAGCTTGATTTCGACATCACTTGTCTTTCGGCCCACCCACAGGAATACCTGCTCTCCATTGTCAAGAATCATCACGTCATCGTCCGCTAGATCATCCTGAAAATGAGATAAAAAGTTGTAAAAAACAGATAGTGATGACCACACTTAGCATTCTATTTATAACTATAAAATCATTCAACATTGAGAGTCTTAGCAATTTTACTCTGTTACATTGAAATGTAAATGAAAATCTTACCTGACAGAAATCAGCACATTTTTCTGACACAGAAAAATATCCCTTTTCATTTGAACATCTGAATAATCTAGCATATTTCATGTAGTTGGCATCCTGCAAAAGAAATTTCAAATTAAACAACATTTTGCATGCAGACAGTAACACATTATTGTGTACAGTATAAAGTGCTGTGGAAAATTGGAGGAACTGCATTTTTTATATCTGTCAAATTTACAGTCAAAATTCATTTTCTCGAACTAGATGGGACTGTTTAAAAACTTCGAGAAATCTGAGTATTTGAGATATCGAGGGTAAAATACTTAAAAAATAACTGGTTGGGACTTACAAAGCACTTCGACATATCTATTGTATTTGAGATATCAGTGTTCGAGATATCGAAGTTCAACTGTATTTTGAATTATCTAGATCTTTTGACACAAAATGCTTGAAACATCAAAAACACGTGATCATTTCAATGTATGTGTACCTTGTCATAAGGCTTCTCGCCTCCGATGCCGACCCAGAAGAAATTCTCTGGTTCCTCTCCTTCACTGATCATTTGTATTGTATAATTATCCTGCATAAAACAAACATTGGTTTACAAAATTATAATTTCAAATCATTTTGTTTGTAATAAAAAATAAAATGTAGTTAAAAGGAAAATAATTCTGATCTTGCATTCTTGACCTTGTTACTTTAAAATATTATGATCCATCACAAATTAATACATGTAGATTTAGAAAATATCAGTACATGTAGAGAATCATGAAAAGTCAATGTACATTACACAGATAGCTCAGTATAACTCATTTATTACACTTTATAAGCTGGAAAACTTACCTGATACATCTTATATGCTATTTTCTCAGCAACAACTGCATCTTCATGTTCCGCCAGGCCGCCAATCCAAACATAAACAACTCCCTTAAGATCCTGACTATCAAAAGGCACCATCAAAATGTAACTGAAAGAACAAAATTCGTATAAACAGCATGTTAGGAAATAATGTTACCTGGAGTGTCAACAATCTTATCATTGTATTGAAGTGTTTTCTTACCAGAATCTTGGATTTAGGAATGACGCACAAGGTTGAATCTGCAAAAGAAGAGCAAAAATAAAAGAAGGTGGTGAATTGACAAAACAAATGTTTTCATAAATACAAATGAACATATCAGCAAACAGTTAAAAATATTCATACCTGAACACAGCGAGTGGCAATAGGACTGCCATTGGCTCGTAAATGGAAGAATTCAGTGGAAGGTTTCTCCTCGGGAGCATTTGGAAGCTTTCTCTTGCCGTTTCTGATGACAAACATTCGCTTGAAATGTGAGAGGAATTTGAGATTTTCTTGCTGTTGGTGGGTTCTGACCACCTCTAATTTGTCTCCAAAAAGAGATTCAAATTTCTTCTGTAAACTGTAGTGAAAAATAAAACATTAACATAAATCCAGGACCATTAAAACTTATAGTACTCAAAATATTGTTACAGTGAACAAGTACCACCTACATGTATAAGCACATGAATATTTTCACTAATCATAAGAAATGTTTTCAAAAACTAAGATAAAGTAGTACTGTAATAAAAACTAAAGAGTATACCGGTAAGACTTTGATAAAAGTACCGGTACTATATATAAGATTAGGTTATTACCAAGTAGTATTAACAATAAAGCTCCTTATCACATTTGTATTAAGAATGTCGCACCTGAAGGTGAATGTGAGCCAGCCCATGTTGGAGGCCATGCGGCCCTGCCAGAAGTAGACCACACACTTAAAGTCCTCCTCCGGCAGCTCCTCTTCCTCCTCGCCCTCCTCAGCATCCTCAGGAAGCTCCACTGGCACCCAATACCGACACAGGAACACGTAGCAGTCCTCATTGTGGAATATTCCTAGACAGAAAATAGAACATGGTTAAACTGTTCTGATTTTATCATTTAAAAGTTATCAGTAGCCTGATACTGTAAGCGTATTATATTTGGTGTGAACAATATTTGGCGGAAATTAGTTTTTGAACAAGTTGGCGTGGATTTGAATTAGCGTATTCCGGATGTGACTATTCTGATACATGTATGCATGGCATTTAGCTATGTACTTGATTTAGCGGACGTGGTTTTCCGCCAAAAACGTTAAATAGAATACACAGCCAAATGTAATACGTTCATAGTATTGTGTGTAGGTTGGTTTACCTAGTTCTTCACTTGGTAGCCTGACAAATTTCTTTCCCTCTAAAACAAATGCTTCCATAGAATCTAGATCCTCATTCCATTCCTGCATAATGGACTCCTACAAAACACAGCATTCAGAACAAAAACGATCAGTCATAATAAAAAGTACACTGCATATCAACATGCAAGTTTTAGATGAACTTTAAACTTACTGCTTCCTCCATAGTCATAGTGGGTTGTCTGGGCATGAAGAGTGCAGAAAGGTCAGTCTTCATCTTGTCTCGCTCCATTATAACCTACATGTATATAGTAAATGCAAAATGAATGTCATTAGAGCGATACAATCTTTTTCTTGTATGAAATTTATTCATAGTTTCATGATTTATGCATGATCTTTACAAGAGAGGCAATGGTTCTGAAAGGTGTCTAACTTGCCTTCATATCAGCCCCTCTCCTGATGACTGACTCCGCTGTTCTTGTGTAATCCACAGCAATGACATCATCCCAGCCTATAAACTTGGTCTTGAAAATCTGGGGCTCTGCCCTGTGTTCAGAACATGCACTTACAAAATTAGTCATTTAAATACAATACTACAAATTCTTACAAGCAAACATACTGTTGCTTTAATCATAATAAAACTGTGATTTTGTTTTCTTTAGTAAACATACCCCTCTAAGCATCGCGTGACTGAACAGAAAGAGGGACGGTCAATCATGGCACACAACTCTTGACACAACTTCAAGGCTGCTGCTCTTATAAGCCTTGTTGACTTTTTACCAATCCTGAGATGAAAAGAAATTTAAACATGAATGTGTAGCTTCATCTATGTAATGCATTGGTGTATACAGTATGTAATAAACAGTTAATCAATAAAATGAAACCAAGAACAAGATAATTTTTCCTTCTTTCTTTATGAGGTGAATCTTTTCTTACCACACAAATAGATCTGATTTGCAATCCAGTATGAAAACATTTTTGGAGTCCAATAACTTCTGAGTTAAAACATTGTGTGGAATTTCAACTGAAAAAGAGAGAAGAAAAAGACAGGATATGATTCTTATACAGTAAAAACAAGCATTTACAGTCCAATACTATAGATTCCTAATTGAACGCAAGGAATAAAATCTGCATAAAATCAAAAGAAGAACACCTCATGGATTTTAAAATCTTGCTGTTACTTTTTGGACATACATGTATGTAAACTTAATGAAACAATTATAAAATTTTGGCGTTTGATATTTCATATTCTCGCTTTTTGATGCAAAATAGTTTAAATTGCAGAATTAAGTACTCGCTGATTAAGGAATCTACAGTAAAATTACAGTAACACTTTGCAGTCTGTATTTCACTATATTGAACATCTGACAAATGAAGCCTACCTTGAGGGAGCTCCAGATAGCCCATACCTAGCCCTACTTTGTACATGCGAGGTTCAGCCGGCTCAAAATCATCAGGAACACACTCCTATCATAGAAGAGAAAAAGATGAGTTGTATTTAGCAAATTAACAAACATGAAAATATGTTGATGACATCTTTATTTCAAAGTCTGGCATTTATTTTGGTCAGGCATGTACATATGACACTCCTCATAAACCTACCCAAATATGTGATGTAGATGGCCATACCATTCAAACTACCCAGATATGTGATGTAGGAGACTCATTAAACTTACAACAGTGTATGTGTTCGTGGGGACTATACCATTAACCTACCCTAATATGACTTGTAGTGTAATCTCTCACTGAACCTACCCCAATATGAGGTGTGGGGGACTCTCCCACAGCCTTCCAAAACTCACTAGACTCTGCCCCTTGTGACTCCATCAGAATCTCGGCTTTGTTCTTGCGTTCATTCTTATTGATTTTCTCAGCAATAAGCCTGTGTAAAACAAGTGGTCATTCAAGAACTCATCACTCATGTTGATCAACACGAACAAAACAATTTAGTTTCAGCATTTTCAGCATGAAAGGTACATGTTTTATCCACAGTATGAAAAATGACTCGTAATAACAGTTCATATACATGCAATTTTCACAGGTGTCATTTTTGAAAGAAATTTTCATGGTGTTGGTATGTTAATGAATATAAATGAAAACTTTTTTATATATCCAGCTCAGTAGTCAGAGAGATTCCAGTTGGCTGAAAGTATTACCAATTAATAATGTTAAATAAAACAGTGCATTTAATCGGCATCATCTATGTCCAAACTGTAGTAAGTACAGGTAGGTACATTACTTTAATAAGGGTAAACCTGTCATGGATACTGTGCGGCATCAAAACTGATAACTTTAGTCTATATATACGTTGCATTAAGTAGTTCTTGCCTTGTTTTTGTTCGTGTGACCCCTTTAGCCAGTTTTCCTGTCCAGATAAAGATGTTCATTCCCACGTCAAACATAAACACATATCTCCTGTCCAAATGTGTTAACTTAGGCTCAGTCTGAAAATCAAATCAAACACCATTCTGTTACTATGAAGAACATAATAATCTAATGGACAGACTATTCAATAAATAACATCAATTTCTCATGTTGATAGCCTCGATATGAACTCACCCTTTCTAAATGAATTCTCTTCACACCAGATGCTCTGTACAACTTTGGCTCATACACCTAACAAAATGAATCAATAAATATTACTATATGCCACTACAACAACTAAACCAAGAACACTGTATGTATATGTACCTAAGAGTACTTGTACATGTACTAACAATATTCTCGACTGTAAAGAATCCACTGGCCGTTCGACCTCCTTCTATGTAGGAAACTCCATTCTCAAACAGGTCCAGGAAATCGTCGCTTTCATCATTCATTTCCTCTCGGATTGTGCGACACTCTGCTCCAAGCAGGTTTCGTAGGTTGACAGCATGGATGGCAGAACAAGCTTTCTTGTCCAGCTGTAAAACATTATACATACATGTACCTTCTAATACATACATGTACGTTGCAGTAACTTTAAACATGTAAGCAGTCTTAGGGACTAGAAAGGCTTTGAGAGGATATACAGCTACAATGGACAGGTACAAAGTTCTGTACATAGCAGACATACCGTCGCTCTCTCTCCAATCCAGAACCAGATCTGCCAGTTGATGCTGTTTGTGTCATCTATGTAAGTCTTCAGGACGATGTAACAGTCGGCCTCATAGAACTTCCCATTCATTGCTGCCAGAGTAAACATATCAAACTTAAGGTATTCGATCCATAATAGCCCCAGATTCATTGAATCTGGATGCATAACAGATATATATGGGCTTCATACTTAGTATACTTGGACATAATTTTCATGTTTAAGTGTCAGTGTGTAAGAGCAGAATATGTCCTAATAATTGACCTTTTCCTTTTTTTGAAGAGTTGCTCCCCTTTGCTTTAAATTTATAAAAATTAATTTTAAAAAAATATATACAGTATAAAATTTACTTTCAATAGTTTTTGTATTCCTAATGATGAAATGCATCTTTCCACCGAAGCATTTATTAATATTCCTAATATTTAATTTTTTATTTCAAAAAATGTGCATGTCCCCATAGACATTAATGCAATTTTCATTAATTAATTACTGCTTAGTTAATAATATTTTTGAAAATTTCTCTCGGTAAATCCTTTTTTACTATAAAATGCTTTAAATTAATATCAGAGTATTTAATACATGATTGGTATTCAGGGTTAGAAAAATTAGGTCCTAATATGGGTCGGATACCTTAAATGTAAATTATACTGTAGTGCATGTGTACATGTAGACTTTTCCAAAGACACAGATATCATGATCATGGCTTGTGTAATGCAAAGGCAATCAATATAAAAAATAGAGTTAAACATTTTTTTCTAGCATTTGTTCAACATCAAGTATAAAGCTGATACATTTTGGTTTTTGTAGTATACAATCAAATACATGTAGTTGTTTAATCACTTTTTTTACAATTCAATTCTGATCTTAAGCATTTGTCATTCATGTGTATATGTGGTTATAATGCAGCTAAAAATTGCTAAATAACAAAATGTAATAAACACCAATAGATAACAATGAATCAAAACTCAATAGTAACAAAGAAATTCAGGCATTCAAGTACAAGATGTACAAGTAAAACATGAAGAAACAACAACTGATGTTCAATAAAATGGCATTGAATGCCTTTGTACACCATCCTACCTTCTAGAGACTTTAAACACACCGAGTGCCTGCCATCTGAGTTTAGTAGGATAAGTGGGATGAATATAATAACTAGCAATATTCAAATCATGTTGGTACTGTGAATCTACATGTATACAGAAATATCCCTATCAGTTGATCATCAGTCAGAAAACATACAGGTACTTACCTTCATCAACGGGATTTGGCAGAAAATTCTCTATCTCCCAACAAGTGATTCCTACAAAGAAAATATTCATATACTGTATGTGTAGATTAAAGAATGCAGGAACAGAAGCAATATTTCTTGTATCCTCAAACTGTCAATATCCATATAACAATAGTGGATATCCATGGATAATTTTTTTTATGAAATTAAAAGAATGCATATACATGTAGTCCCACCATCTCAAATATAACCATTAACCTCAAGAAAATCAAGACTATCATTGAGGCATAAATGACCTAACTTTAATATAAACAAAACGGTGCTTTTAAAAAATATAACATTTATAAAGAAATTTGGCATGAAAATAAACAAAAACTTCATAAAAATAACTGACCAGGAATCTGTCCGACATCTTCGTCAAAGATTTCACTGTAGTCTAGCTGGGGCTTCTGTAGATGTTCATTCCACTTCTTTGGCCTACAAATCAGTTAATTAATGTTACTGTAATCATTTCACAATTTACATGAACAATTCTATTTTTACTTTTGATTTCCATTTTCTACATCTTACATCATAAGCAGATTATCAGGACTGTGTATTATGTTACCCTACTCGATTGCTTACCAGTTACCATAAAGCAAATAAAATCACATTCTAAATGTCATTTTCACAAAATTTGCAATCTCATAATCAATACCATTCATACACTGTACCTTAACTACATTACCGGTAATTCAAAGCTAAATAGCACTGAAATTCTTACAGCTGCCAACTCAGCTATTCAATAAGTTTTACCACAGCCTTCAGACACTCTGAGCATTAAAAGCAAAACCAAACTTCAAACACACCTATTATTTAACACTCATTATCAGTAGTTATCATAAACATTACTATTGTCCATTATAATTAACTCTTCATTATACACTACCTCAAAAGATCACTGAATCGTCTGGAATTGGGGAAAGTTATAAGAACATTAATAGTTCAACAAAGTATATACAGCTGTACTGTATACAGGGAAATATTTGGCCCCGTTTTATTTTTGCCCCTTTTGCTCTCGTTTTAAGGAAATTTAAGACTGAGCAAAATCAAATGTCTCAAATTATTTTTCTTTTAACACAACTGTGTCTGGGCAAATTCAATGTGGGGCAAAAATGTTTGCAAGTATAGAAGGGCAAAAAAAAAACCCCCATGGGGTGAAAATACCCTGTATACAGTAGATATATCAGTCTGTGCATCAACATCAAGAAAAAATAAAATAGGATGCTGAAATATATGAAGCTTTAAGTGACTTTTCATATACAGTCAAACTTCGTTATCTTGAACTAGATGGGACTGTTTAAAAACTTCGAGATACCCGAGTATTCAAGATATCAAGGGTAAAATAGTTAAAAAATAATTGGTTGGGACTTCGACATATCCATTGTATTCGAAATAACAGTGTTAAAGATATCGAAGTTCAACTGTATTTATATCAAATTAGAAAAATATATACATATATATATATATGCATATCATTCCTAAATCAAAATCAGTCTGGAAATCTCAAAGACCAATTGATTGTGTGTCAATATTGTGTGTGCTGTAGATTATATCACTACAGAGCACGGTTATCTTGAATGGCCTGGATCTAATGACTTACTTGAGCGGTTCCCTGACTTCCTCCTCCAGGTTAGGCATGTGTTCCTTCTCTTTAGCTACATCCCTCATACCCTGTAAATTATGTAACAGATAGATGTACTTACACGAAAACACTGGCATACACATGTTTGTAGCTATCAAAAAGTAAACAAAATCAGATTCTTTTAACACTATAATCATTTCTTGAGAAAAAAGCATGAATCAGGCGGGTTCTTTCTCAGCTGCTCACCTTTAGAACTTTTTCGCTCTCTTGCCCATCTCTACGTCTCCTCAACCTTAATTTTCTAGCAACTGGGTCACTTTTATGTACTAAAAAAAATTATTTTCATTACATACATGGTTGGATAGAAAATTTAAAACTTTATAACATTTTCCTGCATAGCAGCACTTCAAATATAAAGCAGGGACAAAACAATAATTTGTTTTCTTCTGTTTTGATTATTACACTTTAATAAGTTATACATGTACAAGGAAAATGTGTCATCTATGTCATACTTTCATATCAAAGAGCACTGACCAGGAGATTGTCCAGTAGAGGGTGCTGTGGGGGCACCAGCCAATCGTAGCTGGTTGTTGAGAGAAAAGTCAATGTTGTAGTACTCAAAGCTCTTTTTCATCTCTGCTGGTTTGGGTGGCATTACCAAATCTGGGTTGTCCCTCACATCCAGGGTCTGTTGACAGAAACCAAAATAACATTTGCAAATTCCATGTTTTGAAAGTAATTTTTTTTGTTCAAAAATTGTGCATTAAGTTTCAGCAAAATGTTTGATGAAAACTACTGCTTATCCATCAGTTATATAGATATTGAAATTAAATATCATTAAGGTAAAAATCTTTACCTCCAAATCAGGAAGAAGATGGAGGATATCTGGTAATGTTACAAGTCTGTTCCCATTGAGAATTAGCTTTTTTAACTTTCCACATCTGAGTAAAATAGAAAGAAAAGGGAATTATAACACTGTCAAGCCAAGAAAACTTTTTTATAAAGTTTTCCTTTGGGGTATTAACATTGTATAAATCAGATGGTGAATCAGACAGGACATCCTTTTCATTACCTGCATAGCCCCTCTGGGATCAGTTCCAGATTGTTATATGCAGCACTGAAGATTTCCAAGTTATGAAGTTTTCCTATGTTTGCTGGAATTCCTTCAAAGTCCAGTTTATTGGAGTTCAGGTACAACTTTTTCAAGGAGGACAGTTTGTGCAGAGAGCCCTTAAGACAAAATTGACATCAATAACCTGCATGGTATGAATATCTTAAATAAATTGACATTTGACTACCTTTATCTCAAATGGTACTTACAGGGAGTGCAGTTAAGTTGTTTCTTGATAAATTCAAAGTTTCCAAATTCACCCAAGTGTCTGTGAAAAAAAAAAACCCATGGACAAAATTCAGAACAAGTATCAGAATTTAAACAATAAAAGTTTCATTGAAGATTTATATTGGTATATACATGTACATGTATGCTTTTTCTTTAATGATTGACACCTACCTATAACAAGAGAAAGCTCCGAGATTTGGTTGCTGCTGAGATTTAAACGTTTTATGGCTGTCAGTTTGTACAAAGTCTCTGGAACTCTAGGGAGATCATTTCCTGACAAATCTATGTCTAAAAGTTAAATTTTTACATTGTTTTATATAAAATGCAACATTAATTTTGCATTAAACAGTTGTATCACAACTGTATTTATCTTGTACAACATATACCGGTACATTGAACATGCAGGAATGTATGAAAAATGAATGCAAAAATTTAATTCAAGCTAAGATGAAGGGTCTTAATCAGAATTAAAAATGTTCCATGATGACATGTATCATCTTTATCATAAGTTTATTATTGGCTCCTAATCACTTAATTATGCAAGTCATGTGTAACAGGCTACCTTGTAAGTTACTGAGCGTGTCGAGGCCTGATGGGAAGTTGGCCAGTGTTCTCTGAGTGTTCCTCATCTGTAGAGTTTCCAAGGCAACAAGAGCAGGTAACTGGCGGAGCTGAGCATGAATCAGTGGGTTGTTGTTCAGAATCAGAGTCTGTAAGTTTGTCAACCTTCTCATCTGTGGGGGCAGTGTTTCTGTAACACATTCAACAAAGATAAACTTCACTTTGAAAACCAATTTGCGAAAAACTTACATGTACATGTATATCGAAAAATCCATGTGGTTATTTTACAATACCTAAGTTATTGTTACTGAGGTCAACAAAAATCAGATCTGTCAAGTTGATAAACAGCTGGTTGGGAATCATTTCAATGCTGAAAAAAAACCCCAAAAGCAAAGAAGTGATTTGCATTTAATAAAATGGATATGAAGCAATGCACAAATGCTAATCATCTTTAAAATAGAATTGACTAAATATGAATATTGATGGGTATTGATCTTGTGATATGAAATATTACTTGTTGTTTGCAATGTTTAGCACAATGCAGTTTTTGGCTTTCTCCAGCTCTGGTGGAACTTCTTTCAGATTGTTATGACTCAGATCCTATAAGGAAAACAAAACTGTGATATTGATAAATACATTGTACATGTACATCAATGTCTGTATAAAAATGTGACATATTACTGGTATATGCAAGTGCAACTTCACTTTCACATCAAATTTACATGTAATATGCAAGACATACCCCCACCCAAATCCATGAGCACTTCTTATTAACTTCTACAAAATCTTATTAAGTACTTTCTGAGAGGTTAAAAATATTCAACCATTATATATGGTATTTATATAACTACATGTATACAATTGAAGCAACATGTGATGAATAGCTTATGAATCATACCACAACTTGGAGGTCTTCTAGACTAAAAACATCTTTGGGGATTCCCTCGTCCACAAGTCTGTTATGCCTGCAGTTCAAAGTTCTCAAGGCACTCAGATTGGCTAATTCATCTCCAAGATTTTCTATTTTGTTCCTTGTTGCATTAAAATGTTCCTGCAATTTAAATAAGCAATCATTTGTCCTCTGTCTTACAATATCATGGCACAGTTTTATCTATCATTTTGCCTGCATGTATATCAAAGTTGTTTTATTTCTGTAATTCAGTGATTAAATCATAAGGTTTATAGTCGCTGTAAGTACTGTAGATTCCTAATTAAACGCAAGGAATTAATATCCGCGTAAAATCGTGAGGAGCACCCTTCGCGAATTTTAAAATCTCGCCATTATTGTTTGAGAGTTGAGAACTATGAGAAATAAGGATAATAGTTCCGCGTTCCGATTCGCGATTTTATATTTTCGCGATTTGATACAAAACCGCGGGATCGCGGAATTAAGTACTCGCGTAATATTAGGAATTTACAATACTTAATTAGAATTATACTTTAACAATATACTGTTATACAAAACAGATATTCATACAATCACAGGGAATTGACTGAAAGAATTACTGAAAACCTGCTAAATGTAAGAACAGAAATGTTTACCAGTTTTTTCAGCTTGTAGATTTCTGGTGGGATGCAATCAAGACCAGTTTTATTAAGTCTAAGCCATCTTAATCCAGTCATGTCAGCAACATCATGTGGAAATTTACCATCCTTTCAAAGAAAGAATAAATACTGAATGAAAGCCGATCTGTGTAAACAAAACCATACATGTTAACCTCGGAGGCTCCTGTGGTGAGAAAGAGGTAGATTTAGAATCCAAAAGAGGTAGCATTGTGTGTGGCCTTTCACTTATACATTATTTTAAAGGACATATTTTTATATACTAAATGTGTAGATAGGGTTTCTGATTAGTAATTAAGGATATTAACTAAAATATATAAGACTTTAAAAAATCTTTGTATTCAGAGACTTTAACAATTGCCATTGTTCAGTAACAATGGCAATTAAGTTGGCAAAATTTAACAAATAAGAGAAGTAAGAACTAGTAGTAAATCATATATTCTTTTTCAATATCAAAAACGATGTTTACATGCTTATCACAAATCATGCAGTGTTGCAATAAAATGCAAGTCAAGTTTATTATTATGACCAAGTTAAAAAATATATTCAGTCATTGCTAAAGGCTTTATCAATGACTGAATATATTTTTTAATTTGCCTCGTGTGGAATAGCAAAGCTTCTTTTTCCTCGGCGAGGACAATATCGACATGTCTTGTAACTAATGTAATCACTGGAAGTGGCTTCTTTCATCATTCAATGTAAAACACATGCTTGAAAACTTATCATTCACTCGACTTAAAACAGCGCCCGTATGCCCCTGATTCAAGTCACATGCTAATTTCAAACGCAACAAGATTTTCGGACCACAATTACTTCCAAAATGGCTATCTATCAAAACAATTAACTGTTTTTGAAGAAAAGTGGTAGATTTTCTAATAAAAGTGGTTGGTGGGAGACAGAGTTAAAAAGTGGTAGACTTCCACATAAAGTGGTTGAGTTAACATGTATGACCAAAACTATTTTAGCAAAAATGCTTATACATCACATGGAGCACATCATGATATTATCATAAAATTTTATCATAAATGCTTTAAATTCCATAAACTTTAAAAACATTTTTTTAAAATGGTACAATAAATTTTTCCTCCTCTCCTCTTTTAATTGAAAGGGGAAGGAAGAGAAAAAATATGAATGACAATTGAAAAAACCTTTAACTTTTACAGCCCTTAATAAAATGCGTTTGAGAAAAATCACTAATGTGATTTGCCATATAGATTCACAAGGAACTTTATTCTACTTATGCTAGTACATGTTTAAATGTCCCGATATAAGATGAGAAAGATAATGTAGTGATGCTGCAAAATGAATAGAAATCGTGTAAAAACAACATGAGATTCTATAGTACACTTTATTCTCGTGGGTTTTACCGTATCTTTGTGTGAATGAGAAGCAAATTTCGTTCAAATATCCCGCATAATTCAATTACCTTGAAGTCATTTTTTGTAAAATCTACTCCTCTGACGAACGGCAGTACACCTGTCGCCGCCATATTTGCTGTGTACACCGGAAGTAGTTTCGGAACTCTTCTTATTTTGTGGTTCATCAAATGAAAAGTCAAAAGGAAAAGCGAAGAAAAGCGGTGACCAACAAAATTATACGTCTGTACTATCAGTCCGCAAAAGTATACGTCCCAGAGCGACAAAAAATCG
This sequence comes from Magallana ariakensis, assembly GCA_020458035.1. Taxonomy (NCBI): domain Eukaryota; kingdom Metazoa; phylum Mollusca; class Bivalvia; order Ostreida; family Ostreidae; genus Magallana; species Magallana ariakensis. The sequence goes on along the minus strand of CM035817.1, from coordinate 47,167,068 downwards.
ATTGTATTAAATGTTTCAAAATTACATTGGTACTAACGACGATTATATTAAAGACATTTTCAATTTTTTTTTGACAACGATATTTATGTGTTTATTAAAATGATCTAAATCTATCTAAATATAATATTAGGCGCATTTTTTTTTTTTATAATAAGGTAGAGGCGTGAGCTCTGTATAAAATTCAAATTTTAAAGTGAACATTTATGATTTTTTTTTCTTTACTAAATAATAGTTTAACAAACCTTTCTTAAAATATAAATTTAAGGTAGATCAGATGGTGAATTACTATACCTAGCCTCCTTAAATTTAATATTTTTATTCTATAGATGGCCTATAGTGAAAGGAAATAAAAACTGCATGTTACTTTGACTGATTCTTTAAAATATGTAAAGTTCAAATTATTTATGCCATGTTAAATTCAAGGAGAGTTCAAATTAAGTTTCTGAAACCAATTATATTGATAGAGTTACCGGTATATATTGCAATTAATAATTAAATCTGATAGAATCAATTTCAAGTTTATTTTGTTCACCAGATTTATACCGGTATATAGTTGGGTATATCTATGGCATATGAATAAGATACATAACAAAATAATGGGTCTTAGTGAAGTTTTGTGACGTTAGTAACAATAGAATATTAATAGCGTCTAAAATGAAAAAAAAACTTACATAAGATTAGAATTACAATTGGATTTGACATTTTTTTGTCATAAATTTGAAAAACTTTAAATGTGACCTTGACTCTTTCTTGGGTGCTAAAAACATTGGCGACCAAAGAAAACCGACACCGTTTTTAAAATTATGTTCCTATTGGTCAAAGTGTCGAATTTTCAACCAATCAAAGGTTAGTTAGATCGCTATTTTAGGTAAGCAGTGTAAAATGGCAGTCAGTATAAAAAGTGAGCCCGTTGAGGGCGGGCGAGGATTAAATAAAGAACGACTTTATTGCTATTTGATATCTGTTATTCTTCTTTTAAGTAAGTCCTTACCGCTAGATTTAAGCGTCGCGCAAATTAAAAAGTTACTTTACGGTAAAAACAAAAAGTTTGCAGTATGTTTAGCTACCAAGAAGTGCCCATATAGGAACAAAGTATTGCACAGTCACACAAGGAAAAAACGGAGACGACATCTTGAGTATGAGTAACAACATGCATTGCTAAATGTTGGACTGCTGTTGAAAAAATGGCAACGAGGTAAGGGTCAGCGTCATCATCAGATCAGATCGGCCGGTGTGCAGTCGTCCTGTTATATTACACAGGGGTTTAGGCATATGTCATTACCTATTGGTTGTCATCATGACAGTCCATCGCAAACACTCGGATTCAAGAAAGCTAACTGCTCTGACAACCCATGCAGCATCTTTGTTTTGACAAATATTTGTAGTACTGAATAAACTTGGTCAGTCTATTTTTTTTTTTACTCGATAATGGCACGGACATCAATAAGACAAACAGTAGTGGTGGTTTTTGGTGGTCTATAGTGATAGATTGATCATGTCAGATACAGTAATTAGAAAGACCTCACACATGCTCAAGACAGTAATAAATCACCCAATGTTGATTGGTCCTGTATAAAGAATGTTAAAATTGCTAGCAATCCAGGTGGTATGTGAACATTGAGATCAAAATGAAAGAAAGAACATCATAATTATAAGACATATTTTGATTCAAAATATGATAACCATATAGCATTGTCATATGGTACAATATTTAACCATGAAATGCAATTATTTAGTTTTTTTAATAGAAAGGTTAAAATTGCAAAAGCAAAATCATGATTGGAACTCCTGACCAACAGATCAGTAGCTGACACTTTAGTGAACTATGCAGTTGAACATAATATTGTGAAAGAAAAAAAATTGATTATTGCTGATTTCATTGTTTATTTCAAAAGAAAGTATGTTGCAATATGGACATAATTGATGTTAAATAATCCCATACCTCCTTAATTGGACCAAGTCCGACTGGGAAATTTGAGTTAATTAGATTGCAGCATTTATCGTCTTGGACGAAAACTGCATAAATATTCAATATACCAGTATTTTAACTTGTTTAATTTCAAATTCTCTCGGGTTATAAGATGGAAGTAAAAAATACCAGTTTCCAGACTCATGTAGATAACAAAAACTAGAATTCTTTTAATTTGATAAACTGTTTGTTTTAGACTTGACCGGCTGTTTTTACTTCTGGATACTGGATCAACCCCACTGATCCGGAAATCAGCCGCTGAACAACTTGGGGAGGTTCAGAAACTGCATCCTTATGAACTTCAGAACCTGCTTGCAAAGGTGAAAAGAAAATTTTTCTTCCTATGTATTGTTTTTATTTATTCATTTATTTGCATTTTCTCTCAGAAGTGAACTTAAAAGAGTTTTTCATTTATATTAAAATTAATGAAGAAAGAGGAAGAGAAAAACACTTTGAAATGTCAGTATTGGTAAAATACATCACTTATTGTTTCAAAGATTCACCGTTTTTTGTCATCAATGTTTACTGAGAAGTTCATGGCTTCAGTTATAATGAAATATCTGACTGTTTATTCAGTTGTGATTTCTTCAAAGGTTCATGACTACCTAAAAAGCTCAAGCTGGGAGACCAGGATAGCTGCAGGACAGGCAGTGTCTGCCATTGCAAGAAATGTACCGAAGTGGAACAAGAAAATTCCCATCAAGCAAGGTTAATAACTTAGACACAGCATGATGATGACCTAACAACTTGTATCATGTTGTGGGTTTGAATTTAAATTTTCCCCCTCTCTAATAACCACAGGAAATATTTAGATGAAATAAAAGAGGGATCAAGTTACTAGTATTTTAATAATGCAAATATTTTTATTATCAACCTTGTTTCTTTGTACAGAAACCAATGGCAATGTGGTGGAAGAAAATCCCATTCAACTGTTGTTTACTCAGTTCAACATTGACAAGGTGTTGTCTCAAGGTGCATCACTCTTGGGAGCCGAAGAGAAACAGTATGAAACAGAACCACTAAGTTAGTATCAAGCGAGATAAATATTTTATGGTTTTTCATGAGTTTTGAACTAAAGGAGATAGTAAATTTTCCCACTCTTATGAAAATGAAATGTGGTAATTTTATTTTGAAAATATGGAAGTATGCACAGAATACCTACATTTTTACTTGCTACAAAAAAAAAAAATGTTTATATGCAGAATCCAGCCTCTGAAAAAATATAGATGATAAATCTAATGATAAAAAAATGTTACAGGCATGAAGGACAAAGATCAATTGTCGTTACAACGTCAGATGCTGAACAAGAGGCTAGGACTGGACATGGCCGGGAATCTTGGTATAGGCGGGGACATTTTCTCAGATGAAGATTTGGTAGCTGGAATAAAAACAGAGAATGGAGACACATATTCAAACAAAGTAAAGCTATAGATTTGTACCTTTCTTTGAGTGATTCATTTTCACTGCTGATAAAAATAAAAATAAAAAGTATTTTTAGGGGAAACTACTCTAAAGTCAAATGAATTCAATTTGCATTTTTATCTAGAGAAGTGTATCTGACATCCTGAAACAGCAGTTGCTGGATGTGACGGGCGGGATGAGTGCCAGAGAACACAGCCGAATGAAGCGGAAAGCCAAAATCTTGGCCAAGCAGAGGTCAAAAGACTGCTACAAGTAAGATTGTCTCAAAGTATTTTTGGGCCTGATACCTGACCAATTCCCAATTTAAAATTCATCTATATTTTCAAATATTGTGATTGTCACTGCACTTTTGCAATAAAGAGGATAAAACAGCATAGTAAATTTGATGAGCATTTTGTAATGATATAAGGGAGATAATTGTGTATAAGCAAAAATGAATCTAAACCCAAGATAATTTTTTTGTCTTTTATTTAAACAATATTTTATTCAAAATGATATACTGAATGAGATTAGGCAGCAGACACAGCTTATTATAGACTTCTCCCTAAATCAAGAATTCAAGATGGTATTTTTAATTAAATGCATCTTCTATTCAGTTGATGGAATTTACCTGACTAGTAAATTGGGAGGTTTATTTTTTGTATTTTGTTTTTTCTTGGGAAGGGTCCCAATTCAGCCTGACAACCCTTGCAATGAAAGGAAAATAGGGTCATATAAACAATAGTCCTACCCTGTTATTTGAAAATTCCAAATCTTAACATTTTAGGCAACAAAATTCCTAATTCGACCGACCCTATGGATCATTTGTATAATTTAAATTTATTTCTGAAAAATACAGTAATGGTATATAATTATCTTTTTAAAAAAAAGAAAAACACAAACCCCCACTCCTTTTTCACATTTTGAACTACATGTACATGTACAATGTATTTAAGAGGTTTGGTTTTTTGATTAGTCAATGGTTTTTGTTGCAGTGAGCAGATGTCCCTGGATACTGAGCCCCCCTGTAAGAAGGCTAAGTCCCAAGTCAGTGTGGATGTAGGGAGCAGTGAGAGCAAGCTGGTTATGGAGGCTTCTGTGGACATTGAGGAAGTGTGTAATTCCTCTGTATACACCCTATTGATAGTTCTCTTTTAACATTTTTCAAGACAACTGTTGTTATTTTGAATTGCCCTTAATGATTTTTTCAATACAACCTTTGTCATTTCGAGTCAGGGTCATGAGGACAGCTCTGTCCAATTTTAACATGACGTCAATATCTAACTTGGCGTTGATGATTTGGTGCAGGTGCTGCATTTGACAAGGGTCCCACGGATCAACCAAACTCCTATTTAATGGAAAACCAGATCTTCATTATGATATAGAACTTTATTATTCCTACTGAATACCCAAAATTTGTAAAGAGAGGTTCTACTAGATAAAATTTTAAAAGTACATGTATACATTGTTATTCCTAATTACAAAGAAGTATCTCAAGTTTCTCAATGACTTTATACCTTGTTTAATAGTTGAGTCCTACGAACAAGTGTTATTTGTATTTTACAGGATGAGGAGTGGTATTTTGAGTCCTTCTGTGAGTTACTGATGAATGACCTTTTCAACAGCAGCTGGGAGACGCGACATGGTGCTGCCACTGGGCTCCGGGAGGTCATCCGTATCCATGGCGACTCGGCAGGCTTATCCATAGATATTCCACTGGATCAGGTAAAAAATATTCGCGTCACATACAATGCTTAAAGATATAGATTTACTTGGCTTGAAAGGAGCTGAATATCTACACATGATATCTTTGCATGCATGACTTTGATTGTCTGGTAGGATAAAGATATTTAATTACCTGTATCACATGTTGCTCTGTGTTTCAGTTGCACACCATTAACCAGGTGTGGCTGACCGACCTTGCCCTCAGATTGCTGTGTGTCCTGTCCCTTGACCGGTTTGGAGATTACGTCTCTGATGAAGTAAGTAACTTCCTGATGTTCCTATATTATTTAACAAATAACATAATCTATTTCATATGGTATTTACAACATTTAGATTAAAAATTGTTTTTTAACTGGGATGGCAAGATATACAATTTATATGTTGGGATAACAAAATATGGGCCCTACTCTTCAGGTGCCATATAGTGGAGCAACCAGTCTGTCTATCAGTATCACTTGTCTGGAATATATTTTCTCTTCTCTTGGGTAGGTGGTAGCTCCAGTGAGAGAAACCAGTGCCCAGACCCTGGGGATGGTCATCAAACACCTGGACAGGTGTGGTGTGGAGGGCATGGTCAATGTCTTACTTCAGCTCCTGGCCCAACAACAATGGGAGGTCAGGCATGGGGGACTACTGGGCTTCAAGTACTTACTGGCTGTAAGACAGGTAAGGTATAAGTAGTTAGTACATGTATTAGAAATGGATACAAAAAGAAGAAACAGTCAAAGTTGTACATGTAATTGTATAGAATATCTTACATGTAGTATGGTTCTTTCTTTAAAGGACATGACAGACCGGATCCTGCCTGCAGTATTACCCTCTCTGTTCCGAGGCCTTCAGGATGTGGACGATGATGTCAGAGCTGTTGCCGCAGCAGCACTGGTTCCTGTGGCTCATGACCTCGTTAGACTGCTTCCTCAACAGGTAGATTAAAAGAACACATCTTTTTTTTCAAGGTAAACTTTTCATGATGAGAAAAAATCCCCCTTTTCTTTTATGACCATTTCTGTTTGACAGGTGCCCTTAATCTTGACTTGTTTGTGGGACACACTGCTGGATCTTGACGACCTCACTGCCTCTACTAACAGTATTATGACACTTTTGTCTACCATCCTAACAAACCCACAGGCCTCAATCAGAGACTGGTAAGAATGGAAAGAGCCTTAATCTGATATAATTAATCAATGAATTTAAGTCAGTAACATTTACACTGTGTACAGACCATTTCTATTGTCTTTTTATTAGGTCACCTGAGTAAACTCAGGTGACCTATTGCTATCTGTTTTCGTCCGTCGTCGTGCGTCGTGCATTAACAATTTACATTTTTAACTTCTTCTTAAAAACTACAAGGCCAATTGTTCCCATTTTTGGTGTGAAGCATCTCTATGGTAAGAGGAATGTAAATTGTGAAATTGGTGGCTCTGCCACCCCCAGGGTGCCACAGGTGGGGCCAAATATGCAAAAAACAGCCAAATTTTCAAAAATCTTCTTCTCTACTCCCACACATGTGAGGAAAAAACTGATTGCATGGTTATGATGTCCATGAAGCCCTCTACCAAAATTGTGAAATTCATGGCCCCTGGGTCATGGGTTCAGGATCTAGGGTGGGGCCTATATGGTCATATAGGAAAAATTGTATTAAATCTTAGAAAATCTTTTTCTCTACTCTCATAGATATTTGTTAAAAACTAAATGCATGGTTATGATGTCCATGAAGCCTTTTACCAAAATTGTGAAAATTATGGCCCCTGGGTCAGGGGTTCAGGCCCTAGGGTGGGGCCAATATGGCCATATAGTAAAAATTTATTAAATCTTAGAAAATCTTCTTCTCTACTCCCATAGATATTTGTTAAAAACTAAATGCATGGATATGATGTCCATGAAGCCCTCTACCAAAATTGTGAAATTCATGGCCCCTGGGTCAGGGGTTCAGGCTCTAGGGTGGGACCAATATTGTCATATAGTAAAAATGTATTAAATCTTAGAAAATCTTCTTCTCTACTCCCATAGATATTTGTTAAAAACTAAATGCATGGTTATGATGTCCATGAAGCCCTTTACCAAAATTGTGAAATTTATGGTCTCTGGGTCAGGGGTTCAGGCTCTAGGGTGGGGCCAATATGGCCATATAGTAAAAATGTATTAAATCTTAGAAAATCTTCTTCTCTACTCCCATAGATATTTGTTAAAAACTAAATGCATGGATATGATGTCCATGAAGCCCTCTACCAAAATTGTGAAACTTATGGTCCCTGGGTCAGGGGTTAAGGCTCTAGGGTGGGGCCAATATTGTCATATAGTAAAAATGTATTAAATCTTAGAAAATCTTCTTCTCTACTCCCATAGATATTTGTTAAAAACTAAATGCATGGATATGATGTACATGAAGTCTTCTACCTAAATTGTGAAATTTATGACCCCTGGGACAGGTGTTTAGGCACTAGGGTGGGGCCAATATGGCCATATAGTAATGTATTAAATCTTAGAAAATCTTCTTCTTTACTCCTGTATATATTTGTTAAAAACTAAAGGCATGGATATGATGTCCTTGTGTTAAGTGGCATCAAATAGTATGTAGGTCATGAGCCCCGGGGATGGTCCTGTCCCTCCTCAAACAGGAAGTGCCAAAATATCTTGAAAACGGTTAATATCCCCACCCCTAAACCATATATATTCTTGTTCCATGTGTTAAGGGCCATCAAATGGTATGTAGGTCATGGACCTCAAGGGTGGTCCTGACCCTCCTCAAACAGGAAGGGCCCAAATATCTTGAAAACAATTAAGAACCCCACCCCTAAACCATATATATTCTTGTTCCTTGTGTCAAGGGGTATCAAATGGTATGTAGGTCATGGGCCCCGGGGATGGTCCTGACCCCCCTCAAACAGGAAGTGCACAAATAACTTGAAAACGGTTGAGATCCCCACCCCTAAATCATATATATTCTTGTTCCTTGTGTTAAGGGCCATCAAATGGTATGTAGGTCATGGGCCTCAAGGGTGGTCCTGACCCCTCTCAAACAGGAAGGACCCAAATATCTTGAAAATGATTAAGAACCCCACCCCTAAACCATATATATTCTTGTTCCTTGTGTCAAGGGGCATCAAATGGTATGTAGGTCATGGGCCCCGGGGATGGTCCTGACCCCCCTCAAACAGGAAGTGCACAAATAACTTGAAAATGGTTGAGATCCCCACCCCTAAACCATATATATTCATGTTCCTTGTGTCAAGGGGCATCATATGGTATGTAGGTCATGGGCCCTGGGGGTGGTCCTGACCCCCCTAAAACAGGTAGTGCCCGAATATCTTGAAAACGGTTAATATCCCCACCCCTTAACCATATATATTCTTGTTCCTTGGGTCATGTTAGTTCACCTGATATATAGTAAAGGACCCCTGGGAACATCATGAAACTTTGTGGGTCATCCCTACTCTATATGATAGCCTCGTTCGTTTGGGAGACTAATTATAATCACCCGATTATAATTACATCTTGTTTTCCCTTGCTTCTTCCGAATGGAGTTATCTTCCTTTGCTTGTTATGCAAGGCTTTTTATCATTTGAAACAAAAACAGTTTTTGAACTTTCAAAATAAACAAATAGACTTGTTAATAGTAAAGTAATAATTGGCTAACTAAAATCACTGATATAAAGGTAAAATAATTTTTGGTATATATGCCAGATGGTGATTCTCAACGAATGTTGAATATTCAAAAACTGGAACAGGAGAAGTGAGTAACTCATGATGGCTTTTATCGATAAAGCTGGTTTTTTTTTTTCGTTTGTTTAAATGCCCACAGGGAGAGTTTCTGTCTGCCCCGGGGGGATGGGGGATGGGAGGTTGTTTTAGATAAAACATGAATAATAGCCACCTTGTTATTATTATTAAATTATTTTTTATCAGAGTCTTGCACCTTTTCAATATCAGGTCATGCACTCTTTTATGATCTTTTAAGTTTTTTGCTAAAATTATAGGTTTAATAGTCCTTTTTGAAAGATTTCAGGCAGGGAGGTGGTCGTCATTACAAATTAAAAAATTTTCTATTCCAGAATAAAACTTAATTAAATGCATATATGAGACTCCTTGACAAGTTTGTGTATGGGTTATGCTACTCAGGTGACCGTCAAGGCCTATTGGCCTCTTGTTTGAGTTATTCAGTCGGGTTTTTTTTTAACCTCAAAAAATGAATTTTATTTTTTTTTTGTATCAAAGTATATTTAAATGTATTATGAAACCTGTTTTCTAACATTTATTTTACACCTGGCAGGTTGTCTCGCCCACTCCCTGAGCTAGTTCCAAGGTTGTGGCCATTCCTTCGACACTCCATAGCCTCAGTCAGGCATTCAGCCTTACAAACCTTCCATACTTTGCTGACTTTACCGGAAGACCAACAATCAGTTCAACCGTGGCTGCCATTCATCTTACAAGACGCACTTAGGCACATATTTCAAAGGAGTCTGCTGGAAGAGAAACCCAATATAACCAAGATACTTGAGAAAGTCTGGAACCTGTTGTTGTTGAAAGCCCCATTAGAATACCTGGTGGGGAACTCCCTGCCCTGGTTGGGGGTCTGGCTCTGTCTTTGTATGCAGCCTTCCAAGCTTCCATTTGATTCTTCCTACCTTATTGAGGCAAAGCACAGAGGAAGAGTGCATGTGAGTAAATGTTATTTTGAAATAAGACATGAATGATGTGTGTGTACAATGCGTCAACATTCAGTTGTTATGGAGCAGAAATATTTAAGTAGATTTTTTGCTCTCATGGTTGCTATCTTTTACAGTCGGATTCTGAACAAGGGAAAAGCAGACATAGCATTGGTACTGCACAGAAGTCGATCCGAGATGAGAAGGACTACATAGCGGGAACAGAGACCCTGAATGCTAGTGTTGTGGACAGAGACATGGCTGTAATGAGAACGCGCATAATGGCTACCAGGTGATTAATTGGGTATTTATGTCCTGATAAATAGGACTCAAACAACAGCTAGAATAAGGAATATATGCTTTATTTAGATTTTTTTTGTCAGAAGAATAAACATTCTGTTATACTTTAAAAACAATTGAAACTACATGTTGACATTATAGAAGGTCATTTGAAATCTCTATGGTTTTATTGTTTAAAAATTTTTAATTATTTTGTACACATGTAGACTTGTTATAAATGGGGAAAATCACAATTCGGACTAATATGCATTCTTTTATGCAGCTTTTATGATCTAATGATATTTCTGACTGGTAGGTTTCTTGGGTTGCTGTGTAGCTACATTATAAGAGAAATTCCCAACTTTCCACCTGAAGCAGAGAAACCAGTGACCTCCCTTTCCAAGCTCTTCCTGTTCCATTTAAACAGCAAGTCGGCTGTCCAGAGATTTGTGATAGCCCAAGTGGTCTACAACCTAGCACTGTCCAACAAGGTACATCAATATGTACATTTATCCATGTACAATTTCTACTTTAAATTACCATTTAAAATTCATTGATGGTTGCTGTAAATCTGTAGAATTATTTCAAATTTTTAAGATATTTGTAAAGGTTTGTAAGCAGATAATACACACATTTTAGGAAACCAAACTCCCTGATGAATCTGTCGCTAAGCTGCTAGAGTGTTTGAATGATGCCATCTACTTTGATGAAGTGGCTATCTCATTCACACACATGCAGTCTGACTGTCGAGATTTCATGGCGGGACTCAAACAGAACGGAGTAGATATAGACTCTGTGATTCCACCAGGGTAAGTTAACAGATTATTCATGGTTTGTTTGATTGGTTTTACTGGCATATACATGACATTAATACATTATGGTTGTAAAAGATGTACATCATTTTTTTACTTTGTGTGTGTTGATATTATATTTTTTGAAAATAGAGCAAATGCATTTTTGAAATTAATAGCAGTTACATTTAAATTAAAAGCTAAAGAGAATTCCTATATTTTAATCTTAATATTATATGATATATTATATATTATTATACTTTCATGTTAAATGCTGAAACCTGATTGGTTTAGACACAGTTAATAATCCGTTCTATTACCTTCAGTGTTAGCAACACTCTTGGCAACAGGGTAACACAAGGAATTGTTACATGCGCGTAAATTATGCGCGTACGGTTCGCCATAGAATTTACGTCATTTTTATATAAAAGCAGTATTTTTTTCTTTAAAATTAAGACATTCAGTATAATAAAATAATTAGTGCCTGTTTGGGAGGATAACAGTTGAAATTGACACCCCTCAAAAACCATTGTCAACCTCCGCTTCGCGTTGGTTGACAATAGTTTTCTCGGGGTGTCAATTTCAACTGTTACCCTCCCAAACAGGCACTAATTATATAATATATACACTCTTTGTGTCTTCATGCATATCCTTGAAATACAGTACATATACAAATACATTGAATGAAATCTGTGGAGACAAAGTGACCATACATATATCTCTTTTTTCTATACCTTTCAGAGGCATCATCACCTTAGATCAGGCCAGTTCTCTAACCACAACCATATTTGACCAAGCTAAAACCACGCTCAAACCTAAAGCTCAGCAGGTGTTCGAGGACAGGAGGAGACAACTCAAGGTCATAGTGGACACTACTATTCAGGAGCTCCAGACACTTACTATCAGGTATGTCCCCCTACCCACCCTCCTCTGAAATATACATTGTACATTTATTGTTTGTTTTATTTAAAATGAGTATGCCTTATTGGAATAAAAAAAGTGCTCACTTTGCACATTCATACAGCACAGGTACATGTATGTAATATAAAATTTACTCCAATTTAAATTTGATACCGTATTTTTCGGACGATATGTCAATGCCAGGTATTGGACGAATTGCTCATTTTCAGACAAAATTCAGGAAAAATCCTTAGACTTGACAATCTGGGGGATACAATGTATTTCTATTATTAATCACTATGTGAAAATTAGTACCGATGATGAATGGGGAATTCACTGTTCATTGATAAGACTTTTTCATTAACAATAATAAAAGACTTATGGCAATTAGAAATATACAATAGAATTTTTTCTATATAAGTGCACTAAAAATAAAATATATAAAAATTCAGGGTTCAGTGTAGTTTAGCCAAGGCAGCAGTAGAACTGGATGCATTGCCAGAGAAACTGAATCCTGTCATACGCCCATTGATGGACTGCATAAAAAAGGAGCAAAATAAAGAGATTCAGGTGTGTCTCCATTCAAAATCTGAATTTTAATACCTTATATATATGTATTATAATAGTAAATGGTGCTTATGTTTCATAACAGGCTTAATATATACATGTATAAACACGTATATATATGCAAAACATTTTCAATCTCTTGCAGAAATAATATTTTTATTTTTCAATACAATAATTTCATTAAACTTATTTGTAACTAACTATTAATGTTTCGTTTCAGCAAGAGGCAGCTGACTGCTTATGTAGATTACTTAAGAAATGTCTGGACAAAAACCCAAACCCCAACTCCAAGGTTCTGAAGAACCTGTGCACGTTTCTGTGTGTAGACCCAACCTTTACCCCCCGGGTCGCTTCACCTATCCCCAGCTTCACAGGTAACTTACACCAGTTGTTTTATCTCAGTACTGTAGTGTAGATGTATATGTACATATTAGTACTGTGTGAAGATACAGACATCTGTAATTCAAAGAAGATGTAATTACATCTGTAATTCAAAGAACTTTGTCTATTTTTTGTCATGAGTGTGTAAAAGACAAAATTTGGAATAATGTTTTACATGTATTATACATGAAGATGTACAGCTTGAATATTGTGCATTTATTGTAGCTGATGAAAGTGAAGTCAAATGTGATTCAAAGTTTGGCATCATAACCCTAACAAAGCAGCAAAAGGTAGGTATCATCTTATGTAGATAAAATCTTAAGATTTGTAAGTAAAAAAACCCCAGAAATCTAGATACATGTACCGTATTTATCACCTCAGACTCCTGATGTTGGAAAGAAGTGGTTGAAGCGGGCAGCAAGTGTAAAAAACGAAGAATCTTCTGATCAAAACCAGGATAATGGCGAGGTAAGATTTTTTTTCTTGATGCTTGTTCAAGCCGCAAATTTTTCTTAACTGTGTTATAAGTCTATCCAAGTTAACGTATGTTTTCTATCCCAGACACAAGAGCAGCACCAGATCCAGAGGAGAGGGGCATCGCTGGCACTGACCACCATCACACGGGTGTTTGGAGACGACATCCCACCCAGCCTACCGACTCTGTGGGAGAACGTGGTGGAACCCCTGCAGGGCCTGGGGAAAGGTAGATAACTGACAAAAAATTATCTGGAATGTGATGTAATGCATGTAGGTCAACCCATTCTGCTGTTTTTTTCTGCATTCTTGCATTGATCTCCGAGATCTTTGTATAAGAGTCATATCACTTAAACTTAATGTGGTAGGATTGTTTTTCTTGAGAAATGTAGACACTATCTGACATGTGAATTAGAGGATCAACCCATTCAGTTGCCTTTCTCTTCATTCTCACCTTAACATGTATTAGTGCCAGATCACCCTCAGTTTGTGTGGTATTTAGGAATATGTTGTCTGTTTGACAGAAAATATGCTGACAGAGGAGAAGGCCCAGGAACTGGTCAACTCTCTGCAGGTGCTGGAGACACTGTGTACAGTAATGACTCCAAACCTACAGTTACAGGTGTGTGTTCAGGTTTTATTTAAATTAAAGATTTGTACCTACACTCATTAAGCAGCTAAATTCTCATTATTTTTACATGTGTTGACAGTTGAAAGAAAGGTTACCTTTGCTGCTGGATTGTCTCCACAGTCACTTCACTGCAGTCCGTCACATAGCAGCCAGGTGTTTTGGAATGCTCTGTCAGGTCATGACTCTTGACCTTATGACCTTTATCATTGAAAAAATAGTTCCACTCATGGATATTGCAGATAATGTCATATACAGACAGGGAGCAACAGAAGCTTTGGCTTGTATCCTTTCCATCTTCAGAAAAAAAGATCATATGACTGGTTTAATATACATTATACATATCAAATACCATAAATTTATGAAGGAGTTAACATTTTTTTTATGTACAATGTCTATTAACCTTTATGTCTACAATTCTAATTGCTAAAAAAAATTCCCAGTTTGAGATAATGAAGTTTGACAATAGCAATATCTTCTTCAAATATTTTCATTTAATGTATATTCTTTAAAGAAAAGTTGAATCCCCTGTGTGTATTGTGATTGACCTTGACCTAGGTAACAGGTGTGATAGATGGCCTTGGGCTGGATCTGATCCCATACATTGTGCTGCTGGTGGTGCAGGTCCTCCGTCGTATGAGTGACCAGAACGAGGCAGTCAGATTAATGGCCACCGCTTGCTTCGCCTCGCTCATCCGCTTGATGCCACTAGAGGTTGGTATAAGCTATAATTTCTTAAAATTATTGCCTTCTCAAGTTGTCAGATTTTGTGGCATCATTGGAATTTGTGGTTGCCAAATTTTGTGGATTTAGGGGGTATTCCTCACCAACGAATTAACATCCTCAACAATTTATAAAATTCAGTATTGATAGTTCAATAATCAAACAAGTATCACAATGTGATATACCCTTAAACCTGTGGAAAATTAACAATCTGTTAAAATTGACCTCCATAAAGTTTAATGATACCACAGTATTTGAAAAGAATCATGATCTATACGAACTAATATTGTAGATTTTTTGTTTAGAAGAAATGGGTTTTTTAGTTTGCAAGAATGTGTATCTAAAAGCATTCACTTGTTTTTAGGCTGGAATAACAGATCCTCCAGAAATGAGTCCTGCCCTCATTGCAGAGAAAGAGAAGCAAAGGAAATTCCTGGAACAGCTGATGGATGGATCCAAACTTGAGAGCTACAACATTGTGGTACCTGTCAAAGCAGAACTAAGGAAGTATCAGCAGGTAAGATGAAGTGAAATACAATGTATGTTTAATAGACATATACATCTAAACAGTGATATTAGGGGTAAAATGACTTGTTCTTGTATGTAAGAGTAATGTTAAGTATGTAGAAAAACATCTTAATTTGTTGGTTTCTTTGTGAAATTTATATTTTGTATTATGATATTTATTTTATTAAAGACCTTGTAGAATTACATGTATTTGGAAAGTATATGATCGTGTAACAATTCGAAATTTTTTTTTATTTATTTCCTTTACATTAGAGAAGAAATGTATTAAGGAACTTGGTAAATCTGTTTCCATTGACAGGATGGTGTGAACTGGCTGGCTTTCCTGAACAAGTACAATCTACATGGCATTCTCTGTGATGACATGGGACTGGGCAAAACTCTGCAGTCCATCTGTATCATGGCCTCGGACCACAAACTCAGAGATGAAAAATACCAGGTACCGGTATCTAAAGTAATTATCAAATTCTTGTATTTATTGCAGTGAAGATTAAAGTACAGTGTATCTCATTTACATATGCGACACATATTGTAAATCAATACAGTGCACATATGTATGTATAATTTAAATAATGAATAAATGTTTTATACCCACTGGGTTATTTACCATTACTTGGAAGTAGTTTTAGAAACAAGCTCTTGAAATTTTGGGAATTCAAATATAAAACAGTTAATGTGATAAAAAACACTCACCATTACTTGGTTTCCCAAAATGTTTGACTTTAAACATAGTGAGTGTAAAACCATTTGACTTGCCCTTTTCAAAGTACATGTGTACATTGAAAAGAAGAAATCAAGTAGATTTATAGCATGTTTGTACCGAAGATAATAACCATGTGCTTTGACTTTCTTATAAAATGAAAAGGTCGATGTATTTTCTTTTGATCTTTTGATCTGTGTCACAGGAGACGCAGTCCATGGAGTTTGCTCCCCTGCCCTCCATTGTGATCTGTCCCCCCACACTGATTGGACACTGGGTGTATGAGGTCAACAAGTTCGTGGATGAGGCTCACCTTAATCCCCTCATGTATGCCGGTCCCCCCGGAGAACGAGCCAGGTAACACATGTCTATTTCATTAGTTTGTTATGCTCAAAGAATAAAACTTGATAATATTAAAGATCTGTAGAGAAACAATTTTCCTGAAGAAAGAGGTACATTTAAAATGCACATAACTTCTTACATGTACCTTGCAAGGCAGCATTTGAAAGGAATTCTGTAAATGAACTGAGAGTATCAGCTCTGATGTTTGCTTTATTTTAGAATTCAGAAGAAGGTGAAGAAGCACAATTTGATTGTAGCGTCATACGACGTGGTGAGGAATGACATTGACTTCTTCAGTACCATCAGCTGGAACTACTGTATTCTGGATGAAGGACACATCATAAAAAATGGCAAGACCAAAGTAAGTTTGCAAAATAGGGCTATTTTTGCCTTGTTCACTCATTCTCTTGGTGAACTTTAAAATTTCAAAAGGATATTTTATATATTTTTTGTAATATTTTAAAAAAGCATAATTGTTTACATGCATGATGATACATTGCACATATACAACTTCTTTATCCACATAAAAACTTCATTTCTGCATGCATAATTTAAATTGTATACCTGAATTGAAAGTGGTTCTTCTTTGATTTCAGCTCTCTAAAGCAGTTAAACAGTTGGTCTGCAATCATCGTTTAATCTTGTCTGGGACTCCCATCCAGAACAATGTCCTAGATCTGTGGTCTCTCTTTGACTTCCTGATGCCAGGATTCCTGGGAACAGAGAAACAGTTCCAAGCCAGATATGGTAAACCCATTCTACAGAGCAGGGATGCTAAGAGTACTTCAAAGGAGCAGGAAGCAGGTATGAAATTCAACCCTGTATAAATAGTTCCTGCACTATACAGCTTCAGTGTTTTATGATAGGTTTTCTACACAGCATTATTGTTGGATGGAGTGTATACATGCTGTTTAGAGATTAGAAAAAAATTGTTACAACTTCAGAGTTTAACTGCATATACATGAAGTTTGGTTTTGTATAAGAAATTTTAAATGATATTGTATTGAATGCATTTGTCAATGTCAAATTGTCTCCCTTGAGGAACATGTAGTGCACATTTCAACTGCAAACATTTACCACTGCAGGTGCTTTGGCGATGGAATCTCTCCACAGACAGGTCCTTCCGTTCATCCTCCGTCGTCTGAAGGAAGACGTGTTGCAGGATCTTCCACCAAAGATCATTCAAGATTACTACTGTGAACTTAGTCCTCTACAGGTAATGTGGGGCAGGTGCTTTGTAACTTGGTCATTTATCAATTATCTTATTATACTGGATGATGTGAGGATTTAATTGTGGATACTTCGTTTCCAGACACAATTGTATGAGGACTTTGCCAAATCCCGAGCGAAGCAGGGTGTGGAGGATTCTGTCACATTACTGGAGAGTACGGATAACAAGGAGAGGAAGAGTGCTGGTGCTACTCATGTCTTCCAGGTGTGTGTCACAATCTTGCTGCTTGTACTAATCATAAAAAACAACAACTGGTATTCTTATTCTCACATCTAGTACTAAAGACTTTTTAAAAGGACCATACAGTATAAGATTTTGATATCTATTGCAAACGTGCATAGAATAGTTCTTGAATGAATTATGTTTTCTTTTGATTTGCCAGGCATTGCAGTATTTGAGAAAGCTGTGCAATCACCCTGCCCTTGTTTTGACAACTAGTCATCCTAAGTATGAGGAAGTTACTAAGCAGCTCAAGACCAGTAACTCCTCCTTACGAGACTGTCAACACGCTCCCAAACTGAATGCCTTAAAGTAAGAGCATTGAGTCGACAAAACCCAATAAGTTCATCTCAACTCTTAGTTCTCTATCATAAACACTGAACATGAAATGTTTTCACTTCAGACAACTGCTGATGGACTGTGGAATCGGTGTTGCCATGCCAACAGGCTCTGGGTCAGGGTTTGCAGCAGATCAGCCTGTTGTTAATCAGCATCGTGTCCTGTTGTTCTGTCAGCTAAAAAGTATGCTCAACATTGTGGAAGAGGATCTGTTGAAGTAAGTTTTGCACTATCTCGTAAGTTAACTGCAGATTAAGGTGCCTCACTACACCTGCAATAGTTTCTCAAATCAGCAGAAAATTACTTGATTATGATAGAAAGCATGATGTATAAGAAGTATATATGTCAAATAGGTGAAAAAATGTGCAATTTTGGATAAAAAATGATATTTTCAAAAATTTCATTCAGTAAACATGAACAAAAGCCCCAGGCGGATTCGAGCTCATGATCTGCGGTTCACAAGCCTAATACTTTAACCACTGAGCTATGATGATATACATCTGAATCAATTGATACAAACAGTTTAACAAAACATTTAAATCACCATCTTGTGACGTAGTGTCTTAAAAAGTGTAAGTCTAGGTGTAGTGAAGTACATGTACCTTAATAAAAATACTCAACACACAGTTAAAATGATCATGGTTTCTTGAATTTCAATTATGTATTTTACAGGTCACAAATGCCTTCGGTGACCTACTTACGACTAGATGGCAGTATTCCAGCAGGATCCAGACAACAGATTGTAAACAGGTAAAATCTTAACTTCCTGTAAATCCTCTCATTCTCTCTATCCTTCCTAATAAATCAACATAATAAAACATTCCTAACCAGGTATTGAATGAAAACTTTCTCTTTTATACCTCAGGTTCAACAATGATCCCTCCATTGACATTCTGTTGTTGACCACACATGTGGGAGGGCTCGGTCTGAACTTGACCGGGGCTGACACAGTTATATTTGTGGAACATGACTGGAATCCAATGAAGGATCTACAGGTATAGAACAGACATGTCCATATACATGTACATTCCTGCTCTCTATTAACATTACATTAAGAGCATGTTCCACGCAGTGTTGCCCTAAATTATAATTGTAACAAAGCTGAAATGTTATAAACTTTGCTATCTCAGCTATTACTCAGGTGTTCAAAGAAAACCAGACAATAGAGCGATGTTAATAGAAAATATATGTGCTATTTTTGAATGTTACTTTTAATGTTTTTATTTATAGGCAATGGATCGAGCTCATAGAATTGGACAAAAGAAAGTGGTCAATGTTTACAGATTGATTACGAGAGGGACACTGGAGGAAAAAATCATGGGGTCAGTATTTCGCTACAAATTACACAACACAGAAATAACATTGACATTCATATACCAGTAGCTTATAAGTGTTAAACCAGATGATAAAAGGAATTTTTATGAACTTGATAACATGACACATATACCTGTGCACAGTGCTTGTGTACATTACTACCTATTAACTCTTGTTTTTTCCACAGGCTTCAAAAGTTTAAGATGACAATTGCCAACACCATCATCAGCCAGGACAATGCTAGTCTCCAAACTATGGGAACAGACCAACTGCTAGATTTGTTTTCATTGGACGACAAGGCTAAAGGTCAAGAGATAGTGTCCTCTGGTGGCAGCAGTAGTGATCAAAACAAAAGGGAGAGCATCAAGTCCATTCTGGAAAATCTAGGAGATTTGTGGGACGAGAAGGAATACGAGTCTGAGTATAACTTGGATAATTTCATAAAGTCGCTGAAACGATAAAGCAATGGACAAAATCCAGTGTGCCAAGTCTTGGTTTATGCAATCTTGTTCACTGCACAATAATGTTGTTTAATCCAGATTGTTCTAGATTGAGTTTTAGAAATAACATGTTTGTAAGCTTGGGAATGAAGAAAAGAAGCAGTTTAGATTGATATGATAGATTAAAAATGTTAATGGGATATCATTCTTTAATCAGTTTATCAAAATTTTAGGAAAAGGTTTATTTGATAAAAAAAAATTTGTCATAATAATGTTAAATAAACATTTCAGCAAATACCTGCTGAGAAAGTTGAATACATATTATCAAATCCTATGTTATCAAGGCTCATGACTGCTGAATACATGTACTTGGATGATATGGATCATAAGGGTTAATGTTAATGTAATGGAAGTTAGCTTTATAAGGTGGGCCTTAGAGGGAATGGATGAAAAATACAATATCATTAGTATGAAACTGTCATCTTTCTGTATTATCACAGAAAGAGTTTCAAGTAGAAAGTAAGAAAGATACATTATAATTGTTGCAGAAACTAAGCCAATCTCATTTTTTCAATGTAAATTTAAACAAAACTGGCATTTGGTTTATGGCAGTGCTGTCATATAACATATAACTGTCTCAAAATGAGTCAAATTTAAAATGTATCATGGATGTATTGGAAACATGAGCATGCATATTAACAAAATAATCGTTATAGTTGGACATTTATGGAAGTCAGATAACATCAGCGTTCATGATTTGGAATGGAACATCTGTCATCATTCCCAAATCAAATTGTAATGAATTATGATTTACTATGACTGTATGTCGACACAATAATTTCTCTCATATTAGTGAAATTTTACTGTTTAGTGTATGAATGCAAAAATATATCAACCTTTTTAAAAATTTTATATTATGACCCCTAATTGTATTATTATTTTCACTTGATAGATTAGATTCATCTGTTACAAATTCACATTTTTTCATCAGTGGTCATTGAAATCCAGTGTAGAATTGGAACAGTGTGTAAATAGTATACCATATATCCGGAAATTTTCACGATGATCTAATTTGCACTTTTTTTTTGCGATCTCTTTTCAATCGCAAATAATTGGATATGCAGAAATTATATTCTGTATCATTTCCAATAACAAACTTTTTAAATCGCAAAAAATGACTGACGCAAATTAAAAATGTTGCAGATTTTCCTTGTTTTCGCAAATTTTGCAAAAAAAAACCCGGATGTATGGTACTTAATTCTAGGATTAAGATGGACATGATTAAGGCTTTTTGTCAAAGAGGATCGGGAATCCTGTTTTAAATTGTGTAAGTAAATAGCATTGCAGGCTGTCCTTTTTGACTTGATAGTGCTCAAACTAAAATTTATTTTAAGAAGCAAACGAAAAAGCCCTGTACTTACTTTCTTCACTGTAAAACCAGTGGAGACCAGTTAGTACTCTAACTGTGCTCCGACTAGTCGTATCAAATCTGAATAAATTAACAAGTCAAGTAACTTTGCTTATCCATGAAAATTGTAATGCATCTGAATTGATGTTGTTTGTATGAAGATCTATCATTGATATTACTTCGGTCAATTTTTGACAATGTGCTGTTGCTTAAGTGAATCTAAAAACTAAAAGTATTAAAGTAGTGTAACAGCTTGAGGACAAATATTTAATCAGAATAATAAGGTGGTATGGGACACCTCCATGTTGTGACGACCTTCCTACCAAGATAAACATTAAAATCAAGTATAATTTTACAAACTAATGTTTTCTTACCTAACAGCGTAGCGCAGTGTGTTAGAACGTTAACTACAAATCCGTAAGTCATGAGTTCGAATCCCCCTGGGGCTTTTATAATTGTTACCTTTCCAAAAAATTTTAAAACATATATTTTTTGTTCAAATATTGTAAAATTTGTAAAACGGTGAAAGTATTTTGATTATAATGTTCTTTTATCCACATTAATATCACCTGTCCCATACCACCTTAAGTATTTTATTAAATGATCAATGTTGAGACTGACTATTTATGTATCAGGATAACAGAATTAGTGATCATTTGTATTACTGTAGTACTTAACAGTGTATTTGTCATTGTCAAAACATTTTTCCTTGTTAGCTGTACTTGTAAACCTTCTAAAAAAACATTCTATATAATTTTGATACATTCAATTTGACTGTCATATATAATTGTATGAATTCTGCCTGTTGGTTTGCAATAACTTCAGTAGAAGTGCTAAGTTTTGTTTTACATAGTGCTCATTTATTGTTTGTGTATATTCAGAAGCTATATTTTTTATATGATTACATTTGAACCTTGGTTATTCTGTTCATTGGACCTGATATTATACTTATGTTAAGTGTCATGGCCGGAAGGCGAATGCTTGCTGAGAATAACATTGCTACCACTCATATTGATAGGTTTGTAAATGAGATTATGTACTTCATAGATCAAACTGTTTTGAATGAATTTGTTACTGTTTGAACGTGTTGATTATTTTTTCGATTGTTATTTCAATGGCTGGACTGTAGAAACTGAAATTTGCATGACCTTTCCTGGTATTGGCTTGTCACATTGTGTTGACTGGACCATCCATCTTAGTGCTAGAGGGCGCAGATGCAGGTTCTTTTTAAAACATATTCAATCCTGTTTTAGGAGTTAGGAGGAGTCTTTTGACTGGCTTCAAGCAGAATAACTTAATTTGCAAGGGTATACAGAAAGTTTCAAATTTGCAACCTTAAATAATGATGCCTTTCATAATGCCAAATAATGACGTAATTCCTAATGAAAAAATCCTCTTTATTTCCAAATGCAGTCTGACGTTAAATAGATTTTGTTTTAGATATGATAGAAAAATAAATTACAACTCGTCAAAAACTCTATTGCTCTACTGGCGATAGCTATCCACAATTTCAAGTTTTTATTGTTGAAGTATTGAGAGATGAACTTAACAACATGCAACATGCATTCATGTTCTATCACGGATTCAATTTCGCATTTTATTTCAAATGTGCAGTAAAACCCATCATTCTTGTGCAATAGTTACATTTACGAGGCCTTGTTTTCCATTTGAGGATAATATTGCCGCTTGTCATGCTAAATAAACATCCATCGGCTCGTAAAATTGGGAGGAGGATCTCAAAATGAAATCAATTTCTCTAGCTTTCACACTGATATTTTGATTTTATATCGCATTATAAAAATTATTTGTCACTACTGATCCGCCGCTGTAATTCAATATCTCAGCGCTACGTTTGGATTTCAAGTGTCATTCCATCAAGTTGTTGCTGTGATTTTTGCATTAAGATGTTAATATCGGGGAATGTTGCTTTCCCCGGAAGCCAAATTCAAGTACAAGAGAAAACGAGGCAGTCGATTTCAGCAGTAAGTCGCTGGAAGGTCAACACTCTTGAAATGTATCTTTTTTTTTCTTAAGCCTCCTAAGAGCATAAACAAGGTTTCTCTCTGATATGAAGTACCGCGCGACTAGTTATGAAAGTAGAATTTGTTGTTTAAGTCGTTGAAAAGCATTTATTCTTTGTTTGAACGACTCTTGTGTCCGTCACAATTAGCTTTGAAATGGCCTCTGTCAAAGTAAGCCTCTTTTCTCACATCCGGTAAAAAATAAACCGGAAAAACCTCTTTGAAAAGGCTCCCGCAATTCCAGATTAATAAGATTTATTGAGAAACCCGAGGAATTGGCCAGTCTACGGCTAATGAGACCCAGTTCGTCGCTGAAACTCTGCCCCTGGTTGATGAAGTGCTGGGGAAGCAGGAACGTAGGCAGAGACCATCCAATAATGCAATATACCAGTATCTTTTGCAATGTCATTTTCCCGAAAGCCCGATTTTTTGAACTCTTCAACTCGGTTTTCTCTCGCTTTCCCCCCGTCTTTTCTACATTTAGTGGAATATTGATCCGTGTTTCGTCAAGATGAAATGTGTATATGAGCAGTAACTTACTTATTTACACAGTGATGGATTCTTTTCAAATTTCTCCCTGATTTGCTTAAACGAAATTATGAATGTCCTCAGACGCGTGTAAATTTGAAGGGGGAAAATAGGAAATTATTGAAAAACTGGGAACGGGGACATGAATTTGATTTTGATGATTTTTTAGGGGTTGGAGATACTAAGAAAAACGATATTTACTTCACTCTATCTATTTGTAGCACCATAAATCTATCTTTAATTGTTCAGAATTCAAAACGCATGGGAAGTACTCCATTTACTAATTAAACCACAAGTCTCAGGTGGGTAATAAGTGTTCGATTCAGTCGCCGATCAAACCTCTGAAGCAATGTGCCATTACATCAAGTGCACTGGTCGCACTCACATTGCACAATTGTCAACATTTGGAATCATTTAAGATGCATTGTGATGAACTGTTTGAACACGGAATCAAGACGGCTCCTATGCATATACATGCATTTGATTTGAATACATTCGTGCATGGATTTAAAGGGAGGGGTCGAGAAGGGGGTTGGTACTCCCCTACCCCTAAAAAAATCAACTTAAAAATATCACATTGTAAAATTATCAAAAATAGACATCGGACCCATTCCCTGGCAAACAAAATTATCTCTCGAACCCCCCCCCCCCCCCCTGCGAAAAATGTCTGGATCCGAGCATGATATTAATATATTGAAAGAAATGACTATTGGTTGAGCCGCATCGCTCACCTGAACCATCACGTCAAACTTGCATGCATCTCTGACCCACCTCTTCACCCCCAACGGTTATAGTAACCTGTCTGACCCGTACTCATATATTTCAGTACTTCAAACTATCTTGTATTCGTTTATATTCACAAGGATTATTTATTCTACGTATTTCAGTGAAAATTGATTTCCTACGCGACCCCCTGGAATTCGTATTAATTTTACGAAATATTGTTCTGTTTTCTTCTGAATAATTGTATTTTCTTTATTTTAAAACACCCCAAATCATCCAACCCATATTATGGATAGTTTTTTTTATATAGTGCGTGGCGCCTACCGTATCACATTTCATCAATGTTGATTTATGCAATGTCTCCATCATAACACCTTTTCATAAAATGTCTGAATACTTTCTCTCCGATAACCAGCCCTGTTGGTTCATGTAACTTCTGGTCCACAGTCAAGTTCCATTGCATTGTACCATTTTGTTGAATTGTCTTGCTGTCGATAGCTTGGCGCAGTTGCCATGAAGGTTGTATGTAGTATTCGCGGGGTAGGATGATGGACACGTTAAGGTGGAATAACACATCATCACACAAAATGGCCGAACTTTGATCGAAACAACCTTTCGTTTTATTAAAAGGATTTTATCGACGGCAACAGGTAACTTACTCCATAGCAGAGGGGATAAAATGTCGGGCTTGTGATCCGTACATCCCGCGTTCGAATCCCGCGAGGGCTTTTGTTATTACTTACTGAATTTAATTTTTTAGATATTCATTTTTTATCCCCGAATTGCAAATTTTTGGCTTATTTAACATATGTCAGGTTATTTATCATTATATCTTTCATAATCAGATAATTTACTATTAATTTGAGTGACTTTTTCCAGGTGTGTTATTCCACCTTAAGGCGAACGTTAATTAAGGTCAACGGGCCTATTTGCGTGCTTTACAATTAGATAATTTTATAAGTAATGTCATGAAATGATAGCGAATATTTGCGATAAATAAACTATATAACGTTAGTTAAATTATTATAAAACATTAAGGGGATACTGCAAGTGTGAAACAAGTCAAATCCAAATAGTTGTTCACTAATGTATAAATATTTACATTTTTAAAGGACAAGGGTTAATAAGATAGCATAAACGCCAAATCGTTCAATGGTAAATAACTTTTTGAGTGTTTTTGAATGTATATTTATTTTTTTTTTTATATAATGAATAGCACAAAAGCAAAATTTCCAACGATCACGCCAATTGAGAGTATTTAAATGAAATATAATATTGTATACATGTACTTTGTCCATGAGTGTACGGACTGCTATTATTTTTCCAAACGTTCCAACGCTATGTTACAAAATTACATTTCTAATGAATTGTGGGCCATCACTCCAACTCTTGCTTATTGAAATCGGTTCTTTTTTTCATTTAAAATATTGAAAATCAGAAATGGATGACGCAAAACCAGTATTGCAATGATTTTTCAATGAATTGCACAAAACTCAAGAATATTTATGTCTGCCAAATTCACGACCAGGCTGAAAAAATGCTGGTTACAATCTCTAGAGTTTTAAAATCAAGTAGATGAATTAAGGCTTCTTTATAATTATGTAAATTCACAAAATAAATTAATAAATAAAAATGCTTAAATCAACTTTTGACATGAAAGTATTCCAGTTTCCTTTATGAATGCATAATTTTGACACTGACTCGATAAGGGAATTGAAAGTCTCCGTAAATAGGGAGAGAATATTTGATGTCAATAATGTCAGTTGACATTTATAATCGATTTTAGTATGATTTAAGGAAAGTAACGGTTATAAAGAATACTGTATTTCCAGCAAAGGTTGATGTAACACCTACTCTATTAACAACAATAGTTCATACCTATATCATTTGTATCAAAAAAGGAAACAAGCCCACGAACAAACTCATCTTTTATTTGCAAAGATTTTCTTCTTCTCTCTAATTGAAAAAGCTGAATGATTTACTGCGACAAAGTTCTTGATTAAGGCCGTGAAGCCAAACTCTGCCGGGAATTTCTGCTTTCCTTCCAATAAGTCTCCAATTATTTAGACGACTACAGGACGCAACAATCTACCAGGATATTGCATTATGCTACCTTTTTTTTCAAGGAAGAGAAATGATTTGTAAGGATTGATCAATAGACTTGTTTTTGTCTCCTCCAATTATATTTATTCGAACCCTTTGGTCACAATCATGAAGGGCCCGGCGTTTCCTATGCTTTACTAGTTTTTCCTCCCTAATGCATCTTTCTAATGAAAAGAATCCTCTACGTGATGCTTTTTACACTTTGCAGGGTATATGGTTTCTTGACCATGATCAACATTTCCCGCAATAATTCATTTAGAAAGTCATTACAAGACCACGTAAATTTGAGCGAGCTTTTAGCCGGATAAAATTTCCTTAATCCCGACTTTAATGCTACTTGTTGCCATGTCGGTAATGGCACCGCTATCCGCTGGAATGTAAAAGGTTCGATATTAATTCTTTCAACTGGCTGCAATTCATTATGGCGCTATTGATGAGTCGGGAAACGCTATTGGCAGAACAAGAAGCCTTGCTTGTAAATAAAAGCCGAAGCAACAGTCGGTGCCTATGGACAGCGCGTACAGTGTGAGTACTATATATGAAGCCGGTATAGACATAGGCCTAGCTTACTGTTCTTTTTAAACAAACGCTTCAGACCACGTCTGCTCGCTGTTTGGTGTCCATGGAATTCAGTATTGTCGTAAGTTGAAATTAATTAGACTATTTTATGTCTATTTCTCTTTTATTTTTCTTTGAAATTTGAAATTTGAAGACATATGTAAGGGTTTATATTATACGAATGTCAACATAAATTTAATACAATAATTGCTATGAACATTCAATTTATTTTTCCTTCATGTGTTGTGACAACGAACGGACACCAAAGAGATAAATCATCAATTATTCACTTCGAACTCATAGTTTTAATTCATTAACGGAACTCTCTCGTTTTAATTATCAATAACTTCTCTATTCCTGTTCTAAGTTCTAAATTAGGACCAGGGGCCACAATAGGTTTGGTGTTTATTTTTGCATTTCTATAATCCCATTTTAATTTCAAAACCAAGCTTCTGGTGTATACATATCATCAATATACATGTACATGTATATACCGACCTGTTCATAATTTGCCGGTTCGGTCCTCTGTTCTTTCAGTGACAACAATGAGACATTGTCTGGCATGAAAAGAACAAGCTGACGACGGTTTTTATGGGAGAATAATGTAACATTAACTTGTCTCCCTATTATCCATCGATTTTGTAATTTTAAGTTTGTCCCTTTTTTCAATGAAGCCAAGCCGGTGAATGTGGATTACTGTGTCACGGTGCTATATCTTTTGTAAAACCCCACTCCCTGGAATTGCTGATGAAATCTCGAAAACTTTACCTTAAATTTTTAAATGTTTCTCTGTGCGTCAATTGCCTAGAAAATGTGCTACCGAACAAAAGAGCCATTGTTCCAAACTCTTAGATCGTTTAAGTGTTAAGAAAGATACCGGTATTTGGCTATCGCTGAAGCAGTTTGAGAATATTGTTTCATATTTACACAGTTTAAAATCAGCTGCAAATCAGCTGTTTCTACTTGATTTCACAAGAGCGAGATCGTATGAAGTGTTTCCCGATGTAAATAAAAACAAACAACTCTAAATTACTGTAATTGTTGCCATTTTATGACAGTTGTGCATAAATTGCCGACTCCGAAATTCTCTCAAAAAGTAAGTATTGGTTTTTACCATCATTAAGACTGATTTTCTCTAATGAAAAAAAGAAGAAAAAAAAACCCCAACCAATAGTATCATTCACATTGTTTCAATTCGTATTGAAGGAACAACATTTTAAACGGAAAAAAGCTTCTATTTCCTTGGTAACGTACAATGAGATATATCAAGACAGTAGAAATTGACCCTAATTTTGTCTATGCATGCAATCTTGGTGATGTCTAGATCTTTCTACGACTCTGATTCAAACTAGATGTGACATTTTTATACACAGCTAATGAGCAATACGGCCTGCTGGACTAAGCATACAATGGCTATGAATAATTCTATATTCATATATCTCCAAAATTCGTTCTCGTACTTCGATGGTTCTATATATTTAAGCTAGTCCAATTAATTGCATTGCCTATGAACTAAAGTTAAGTAAAAAAGTTTGAATTATTTTGTTGCTGAGGATATGGTAACAAAATTTCTTTCTTTTCAATTTTAAAATTAACAAAAAAAGAGCGGTTATGGTGGGTTGGGGTGGGGGCTCATAGAGATACTAATACTGTATGCAGGGTTATTTTCGCCCTTCTACACTTACAAACAGTTTAGACCCGTCTGGAATTCGTCCAGACACAGCTTTGTTTAAAGAGAGATACATGTAATCTGCCACATTGGAATTCGCCCAGTCTTAAATTCGCCAGCTGACAACAAGGCGAAAGGGGCGGAAATAAAACGGGGCGAATATTTCCTTGTATACAGTATAGATCATTTTTTTTAAGGTGTTATCTGTTTAATTTGTCCCTTAAAAGCATTAATTTACTCTTTACAAGGTCCTTTTTTTAAAAGCACAGAAGGTCTAATACATGAAGATTTCAAGATAAAATAAAAAAGAATCTTTGAATGGTACGGCGATTAAAGTAGGTTCTCTACTGAATTTTTATATATTAAATAATTTACAATACAAGCATAGATATCATGAAATATTTTTGGATAAAAAAATTGCCAAGAAACCAGAAAAAAATATCTCAAGACAGAAAATATATATATTGATGCTGATAAACATATTTAATTCTAATTTGTTTCAACCCATCTATAATTTGGTTTATTTTGCGTTTTTGGAGCCAAGTAAATATTTTTTCAAGCGGGTTGGCGCTGGGGCTTTTTTCTTTCATTTGTTTCTCTATTAATCCAAATATTCTCGGAATTTCATCAATGTTTCATTTTTTTTTAAATAATGTAAAAATAATGGTCTTTTTTAAGACCGTAAAATGCTTCTTTTTTAATGTTATTATGCAATCATTTTATTACAATAAAAAGTTCCTGCAAATGCATCAAAGTACCGTACAATCAAATAATCAAAGTACTGGAAATGCGCATAGTGCGCAAAACATGCTTCTGCTAGTTTATGCATCAATCAAGAAAAACAAAATATACTTTAATTACAGATATATTTGTCTTTTAAGGATAGAGGTTTTAGGGGACAAAATAAGATGTTCATAAGTTTTCGATAAATTAATTGATTTGTCTATAAATACTCTATACATGTGAGATTTTTGGAATTTCATAACGCATAAAACAAAGATTTGTTCATAAATCGCCATCATCAATGTCGTCGTCATCACTATTATCATCATACACTATGAGAAACAAATTTTAGCAGTAACACTTTCATATTACATTGTAAATATAATCATGTACCAAGTATAACTTAAAAAAAATATTTGCGATTTCTTTGGAAAGAAAATATTAAAAACCATATAATTTTCAAATGATTTTTTTAATTTTCATTTCATATCTGTTTGAGATGATACCGCAAAATTAAGCAAAGCACCTAGTAATAAAACCCAGCTATTTAGGCATTCTTGAACAATTAAAATACCGGGAAAAGCAAAACTAATAGGAAAGTATAGAGAACAATGCTATTTGGGTATACACAAGAATGATTCATTTGGTTGACTTGTCAAAGTCATTGTTAATATTTTCCACGAGGCTAAACACAACGCATGCTACTATTTGTACAAAACAACTCAATAATTAAAAAGGTTTTGAAGTTCATTCGCACGATGTAATCAAAATGGAAATGAACGAGTAAAGCAGGGGTAGGGGGCAAGTACATATCAACAGAAGAGAAATAAATCTGTTAATTATTTAAAAGAAGTGCAAACCTGTAACAAACAGTCAATCGTACTCTAAAATTGGTTGCATCAGCAATGTCACATAAAGGTAAACCAAACTAGAATTATTTATCAACCCAGCTGATTAATGTTAAGGACTCAATGATCAATCACTTAGTATATCATTCACCAGACTTACTATTCTGTTTCATGCATTGGTCTGAGTATTGCTAAAATTATTGCTTTGTAGATAGAAGACTGAATGATGAAGCCAAATATCTTTTAAGAGACTTCAAACTGGAATAGCTATACTAAAAATGGTCCAACTATTTTATTACGAAAATCGAGGGAAATGTTGTCGAAAAGTCTTCAATTATGAGGGATATCCAACGAGAGTGATGCTGTTTCCTTACGAAGGATGGGCACATCCGGTTCCTGTGACGTATTGGACATTGAAAACATACTGGTGGAACCGGTCGCGATGCAAAATTGTTGAAGTTTCCGGAACCAAGCGGAGATCAACCAAAGGAAAAATGTCAGACAAAGGAAGTGGTGCCATGGTTATTTCGGGGAAATTCAAAAATACTCCTTCCCCAGACTTCCGGATGACGTTGACAACAAACATTTCTAACGAAGACTTTCAGCTGGGGTATTGTGTAACCGGTACCCTGGAGCGCGGTGACAAAAAGAAGGGCGACCTACAACTCGCGCAGTTTGCCATGGTGAAACGGCGTGGATACTGACCGAATAACGAACTTTCCTTCCATTCATTTTAATCAAAAAATCCCACCAGCTCTAATTCAGAAACACGAAAATCAATATCTACAATAACATATAAGTGCTGTATTAGACTACAATTGAAGCTCGGGAAGACATATAAAACTGCTGAAGACGAAGAACAAAGGCTTGTCCCCAGACTCAGACTTAAGAAGCGAGTCAGGTTTCACATTCCAATCTCATTTCTTTACAAACTCATTTAGTTTATTCCCTCTAAAGAGATTCTAATTTTGACTTGACACGATCTCTTCTTATGAAGAGTGTTTTTGATCTTCATATGAAATGAATCTATTTGTTGTGATCAGTTAAACGTGATACTGCATATCAGAAAGCTTAATCATGTCGCATGAAATGCACATTTAAGAATGTATTCTAGTTGATGTTCCCAACTGATTGTTCTTTTTTCTTTTTCTGTTTTTGTTATTCTACGTCATATTAACGTTTGACGTTGCCAAAGTACGTGTTGAAAATGGTGAATTATTTATCGCTTGACCTTAAAAAAAATCTATTCCATATTTACAAAGGAAAACCTCGTTCGCTAAATAAATGAAAGAAACGAGTAATTAACCCCTTCAAGAAACTAATGTGTTGATTGCTTCCGGAGACATCACCTTAATCAGGTGTCCGCATCAAACATTAATCACTCTTCGATTCCAATCTGCACTGTACTTATGCACTAATGGTTGCACTGCAGCGGTGCTTGCTTGCCGTCGATGGTAAATCAGCGAATCGTCATTCCATACCTGACATAAAAAAATTCACTTTAATTAAATGCTTTAAATCTATATAAGCCATCCGTTATGTGGCATCAAAGCCATGACATCAATAATTTATATATGATTTTTTTTTTCAAATCAGAAATTAAATGTACAACAGAAATATGAGTCACGGACGCAAACTCAAACAAATCATTAAATCATTTTTAACAGATACTCAAAAGTAGGACAACCCCCCCCCCCCCAAAGGAAAAGGTAAAATAATTGTAAATTTCCTGTTCATTTGTTGACATGCAAGCGTATAGCAATAATTGGGTTTTTATAGTTGTCTTGGTGAATTTACGTCCTTGAAAGAGCGGTTTTTGTCCGTCTTTAAGAATTGTGGTTCTTTCGTTTTCTAATCGATATGTATCGTTAGATTAATCAAACGCTCGACATCACTGATGTCTTAATTTCGCGCTTTTGCGCCCACATTATCTTCGAAAAAAAATCGCTTCTTTACACAAAGACTTCGAAAGCATTGTGGTGCGTTTTTCGACATTTCCGTTACTATATCAGATCCCTCTTAGAGGTCGCTGTATTCACTACCTTGTTTCTTTATATCATAAAGAAATAAAAAATGTCAATACGCGAATTACACGATTCCTTTTGATTTTTATATGAGAGAAAAGAGAGTAAAAGAATACAAGCTACACTTGAAAACTTTCCAGAACAGAAATGTCATAAAAGCAGGATGATTGTGAGCGAAAGCTAGCGTAAGTACATTTATTAAGTTTTGGGTGTATGTTTCCATTGGGTTGTACTGTGACAATGATCTTTGTACCTTCCTGTTGATATTTTGTTTAGCCCAATCGTCTTCCCCTGTGCCGTATCATGGTGTGGTATTAACTTTCATGTTCGCTAGATTTATTGAACTCTCCTATTGGGCATTGTAAATGTTTCCAGACTTGTAATATTCATAATTGAATAAACATTATGTTATCAATACTATTGACTTAAATGGGGAATCCAGTTGTTTATATTACGTAATATACAGACATTAGTTCCGTGGCATTTTGAAATTGGCCAGTAATGGATGTAAAACAGAAGTAATCACAGTATTAAAACGATTTATGCGAAGATCACAGACTAAACTAGCATTGTATGGATTCAGATAAAGCGATGCTCCAGTACAGGGCTTGGTGATACAGTATCGATAACATTTGACCGTATTTAGATTGTGGTCTTCCCTTGCCCTCTCTAAAGGATTCTGGGCAGGAATTGCATTTCTTATCATAGCGTTTCTGTTTTATGTCTCCAAATACTGCCAAATAGTATGGAGACTTTTGAATTATTAGCTCGAACCGCCTTTTTATTGGAAATTAATTTTAGAATCAAAGAATGAATTTACAAGTGTATCGAAATGTGCAAACCAAAGCATAAAATGAGGTAGACAATTGAGTACATTTTGCCCGCAACACTGTACTGGAAACGTCTTTTTGGGGTAAACATTCCAAACACTTAGACTAATACATTGAGCATTAATACTGGCACTTTCATAAATAAATAAGTGCAATTATCTCGAGATGTTACAAAATGGTAGATGGTTTTATACCTGTAATCTAAGAGAGGAAACTGATATCTGTCTTTTCCCCTATGAAATCAAATTACAACTAATTTCGAGATATGTGATACATACAATAAAAGTAAAAACCCTCTCCGGGGACACCGGACTGATCCGGTGGATACAGACACAGATATCCAGGAGGGAACGACTCTCCAGTGGAACCAATGGCCATGCTCAGCTGTCACCAGCCTCCAAGTCTGTGATCTGTCAGAATGGTGTATCTATGGTGTTCATCTCTCCGGAATTCTGGCTCCTTCTGATTCGTCGTTTGCTATGGTAACAAACCAAGGTCTATACATAGACTTCTTCTCCAATCAGAAACTACATTTTAGCCATTATTAAATTTCGGATATTTTTTTTTATTGTTGTTACCAAAAATGGAAGGATTAAATCTATCTACGGATTTGCAACTAAAAAACATTTCCTGAAATATGAAAAAGTATAACATCTTACTCATATAAGAGTATGCAAAATAATACTCTTGAAACGTATTACAAGACGGACCTTTCATAAGCATGTTCTGATGCAAAGATTCTATTGATTAGGTTGATACATGTATGAAGGAAATTTGTTACACTATGCAGACAAATCTGCATGTCACTTCAAATCATTTGCTATCTTGCTTTTTTTTGTGGCTTATCTGATCTACTTAGCAATGTCTTGCTTTTTTGGTTCTGTCGTATCGTATCTACTTAGCGAAATCGGATGATTGAATGAAAATATTGATCCGTACTACCTAATGACATCAATAAAGAAAAGGAAAAGCAAATGAACATCAGATATCGCCGTCAGATAGCACGCGCCCGATCATGTCTATTTACAGCATTAGGAAGTTTATCCTCGGAAGGAACCGTAAAACGCAGATAAAAAGTAAATAGATACGTTCCAGCAGACAGTCACTGCAACAGTAAGACACGGCCAGTAATAATGTTACAGCATCAATATTCATATATATGCTATTCGACGTTTTATTTACGAGAAAAGCAGAAGATGCAGAAATTTATACCACTAATAAGAGTTTAGTTACGGGCAATGTCTGGATTTTTATTGCTCCTCGGTGCATATATTAAGTTCTGCAAAATGGTTTTTATTATTTGTGTCTCGACAAAAAAATTGGACCATTACTTTAAAAGTACTATTTGATAAAATATGAGTTCCAATATATGAAACAAAGTTAGATGGAAGGTAGTTAAAAGTATGTTTGAAAGTTTGAAAATACACGTTTAAAAAAACCCACTTGCGACATCATGAAAAATTAATGCTTAATTAATTGAAACAAAATATACGTTTATGGCAGATACCCTTGAAATCAATATCATTATCGATCTGATGCAATTACTTTCTTCCAAAATTTAAAATTTAAATTGTAGTGCGAAATCTCAGACTCATTTAAAACCAAACAGAATTTATGAATGAGTACCAATAAAATGAAATGTATAAGCTTGAGACAATGAACAACAAGTTTCAAAACGGATTTTATAATTTTATACATTCAGACAGTATGTTTATATAACCGGTTCGAGCTAGTAACCAGGTTTATCCAAATCGAGTCACATGTACTTCCGGTACTGGCTGATTTAAACTGGGCGATTCTATGTGACCCGCTCTTTTGAAAAATTTGTTAATTTGAATAGGTTAAATTCGATAATTGGAAAATTAATTATTTACATGTAAGGTCGTATGGGACACCTTCATGTTGTGACGTATTATTTATCGAAATAAACAATAAAATCAAGTATAATTTTATAAATAGTTTGTCATCTTACAGCATAGCGCGGTGGCTTAGAGGGTTCACAACGGATCTGTAAGTCGTGAGTTCGAATCACGTTAGGGAATATAAAATTTTTACCTTTTCAAAAATTTCTAAAACTTTTTTTGGGGTTAAATATTGTGAAATTTGAAAATTCTAAACCGGTGAAAGTATCAATTATAATGTGTTTGAATCCACATTAAAATCGACAGACGGTCCATACCACCTTAAGGGGGTGGGAGGGTGGCTTTGAATTTCTCTCAGGATGGAATACATAAATCCTATAAATTAATTTTCCCCTTTATATATTTGACTTCGTTTTGCATTAAAGCGAATTTATTTACCTA
The DNA here is from genome assembly GCA_020458035.1 of Magallana ariakensis. Taxonomy (NCBI): domain Eukaryota; kingdom Metazoa; phylum Mollusca; class Bivalvia; order Ostreida; family Ostreidae; genus Magallana; species Magallana ariakensis. The sequence goes on along the minus strand of CM035817.1, from coordinate 47,131,736 downwards.
TATAAGCCTATAATGAAATATGTATGTATCTCATTCCAAAACATTATTTAGGAATTTTCTTAAACTCAGAAATTGGAAGTCCCTAAGGTGTTTGGGCCTTGAGACTTAGGAATGATAACTCTCACCAGATGAACTTTTAAATAAAATTTTTAAAAATTTGTTTATTTGTAATGATTTGCATTCAATTTTTTGGTCACATTTATTAAAATACATTTTTTATAACATCAAGCAGCTTTTTCAGATGGTTTGTCAACAGAGTTTTGGGAAATACTAAAATATTTGCAATAACAAAATTTTTGAATGTTATGAAATGCTACATTTTTTATGTGTCTAAAGTAATATCCATCATTTGACAAACAGTTTTCTTTCAATTTGTTAATAGTTAACTTTTTAAAAATTATTTTACAAAAACACGAGAAAAATTTGAAAATTCTTTTAAAATACTTATAGTATCACTATCATCATTTTAATATTTGATAAGTATATGTTTTGTGGTCTTCTATTGAAAATTGGAATAAACTGTGGGTGTATAGAGTCACCTTAAAGAGGGGAGATCAATTGTAAATTTCTGTACAAAATATGAAACTTGCGGGCACAGTGTTTCATTTGAGTGTAAATTATGTATGTTGTTTATTGTCTGAGTTTTTAAGTGCATGTTTCATTAGAAAACGAAAATTACCAAACGTAGTGCTGACGAAGCAGCCAATCAGAATCGTCCTAGGTGTTTCATCCAGGAACACGTATAAAACTGCAAAAAGTGATGAAACAGAGTTAGTAACGAAAAAAAAAAAGACTAATATGCATCAAAATTAGTAGAATTTTAGCGAGATTCTTCTATTATATTTTTTCCCCACAATGCCTTAGGTTTTATAATAACACAATTTTTTACCTGCATTTTTGTAATGATCATTTTCAGGGCACTTGTGTACGTAATCAATGCAATTTCTAGTTTTAATTTTAATTGGCATGTTTGTCTGGTAGGTATGTACACGAATTGACCAGACACTATGCAAATGTTCATAGAACGAGTTCGCAGATTATGGATTCTAATTGTCCTTTTCTAGGGTGAGCTACACAAAGCACCTGGTTATCTGATAAAAACTACTTTTTTGGTGACATATTTGTTGATTTCAAATAAACTTTATTCATACGTGCAAGAAGTCTCGATATACGTATTTTATCAATTCGTACAAGTTTAATGAGAACATATTTAAAAAAGCAAGAAAAAATAGATATATACATGTAACGAATGAACATGCATTAAATATCATGGACAAATATATTCCGATAGTCATGCTAGATTGTCACCTTCACCATAATCAGCACTTTCGTTACAGATTTTGTTCAAAAGTACTATCTGATCTATAACGACAGATGATAATCGGCTTCTGAGTAATCCGACAATGATGCCTACCGTTGAAAATATTTTTTTAGATTGATTGATAAAAAAGCGAGATTTGGAAACAGCACTTCATTTTTCAGACATACCATTTAAGATGATCAACGTTTTGCGTTCCTTTTCTATTTAAATATTTCGACACTTCACTTTCCGGTTTGTTCGGCTCGTCTTGAAACGCTTTGCGTATTTTATGGGGTTGTTCTCTCGTATGGTCTCGGACGCGTGCATTTGTGTGAGTTTTATTGAGCAGAGTGTGCATTTTACGATTTTGCCATCTAGTTATCTATTGAGAAATCGCCATGCTTGCAATGGCGTTGGGGGCGGCATGTTCACTGACACTGGAATCCAAGATTGACAAAACGGCGACAGAAAGAATGTAAATACATATAGTACTCAATAGCGATTTCATTGTTATTCACGCATGATTAAAGAAACGGCGGACAAGACAGTGTCGAGGTGTTTAAACAGTAGTTAGCCCCTAACAATAATTTTAAGATTTAATAAGCGAGGAGTAAATCAATTATCCCCAAATTTAAGCTCTAAACGATGTATGAAAATATCAAATTATGAACGTTCATAGCTCTAAATGTTGAATTCTTATAAAATTTTGTCCGGTTTTATTTTTATTCCGACTAACCGATTACAGAATTTGTAACCGGTTACCATCGTTCCGACCGATTAATCGGTTAATCGGTTAGCAATTGCCATCCCTAATAGATACCAATAATTGCAAAACGCTGAAAAGAAATTATTAGTAAAAGAAAGTTGTATTCAGTATAAGAATTAAGAAATTAAAAAAACATATTACCGGTACATATAAAAAAAATTGAGAAAATTAAGAGTCAATCTACTTGTAGATACTTTTTGATAAGCACGTACATGCATATCTATGTGACTAATGTTTAAAGCATAGGTTTTTACAAACTATTTAATGAAACTGTGAGATCAATACTGCATTTATTCATTTGCCAGCGAGTAAAGGAAGGTTCGTGACAAGTATGAGAGTGGAATTATTCACTTTCCAATCTCATTTCCACAGAGTAAATATACCTATCAATTGTCATCTAAAGACAGCCTGACGGCCGACATCTTGGTTCAATTTTTGCGCGGTGCTTGCAAAAGTTTATCAGAATTAGAAATCGCTCCCAAAAAACAAGTTTTCTTTTGAAATTGTGAAACCGTTCCATCTCGTGGTCGCCCGCAGCCATCGATCTCGCCGGAAGACGCCACCTCAATGTCCCATGGGGAATGTACTGTTTAAAAGAAGAGAGAATATCGTTATAAAGTCCGAAGATTACAAATTATGAGAAGTTTACTAGACCTGCAAGAAAACTATGCCATAAAAAGCCTAATCATTGTCTGGTTGGAGGATTGGGTCTGTGGATTGATAATTATCAGTCATTAAAGAAATAAATGACTTGTTAACTTGTGAAGAGACAGTCGGTTCATAAAAAATCGACTGTGCAATTTGAAATTGTAAAACGAAATCAATATTTCTGATTTCCGATAAAAATGTGTATTATGTTGTCATTAACTATTTTTGCATCTAGTACTCGGCATTAATAATTAATATTTTGTATTTGAAACTTGGGCCGAATATTTAAAATGAAAGTTCAATGCACGGAAATTTCTGGCATTTATTAAATTTTGATATATTTAATTTCAAACAGCTAGTTCAGAGTTGTTAACCGACAGCCGAGGTGAGAAGAAGCTATGAAGGATACAGTAAATAGGTTGAAACATAGAACACAAATAAATACCTTACGCGCCTGCATAAGGCTTTCGAGGTTTTATTGTATGTGTTGTGTCGGCTGATAACAGAATAATTTCTGTTGAGGAAGCGCGTGCGCTCTTGTAGAAAAAAGGGAATTGTATATATTACTGATTTTAATCTTTGATTGAGAATTTTGATTTTTATTATAATTGCTCAGGCAGAGCAACCGAATCTTCGAACCCGGAAAACGTTACAAAAGTAAAACTTTATAGAACCAGATAAAATGTGTACTTGAAAGTACGACATGGTTTTTAGGTAAATGGAACAATATACAATGCGTAGTTTTAATAATAACCTTCTATACCATTACGCATGCGTATTTACTGTAAACAAAACACATGCAGGGCTCGCGAATATTTGCTGATAGAAATATGTATTTTCTACTTTTCCAAGGTAATAATTGTTCAAAGTTTAAAAAAAATCACAATTATTATTTTGTGAGCATGAATTTTGCGTGTTAATCATAGGAGTTGCTACATTGAACCTAAATTCGCTTTTGTATGTGAGGCCCCTTGAGAGGTTATTTGACATATTTATGTAATAGGGGTCATATTTTCATATATATTTATTTGTCAAATACCTAAAACGTAATTACTGCCATTTCAATTTTTACTGTTTTCCCAAAAGAGTTATCTCTCTTTGATTATTGAGTATACCTGTAGATCGATATCAAAAAATATAAGGAGTTTTCCGATCACGTGATTAAAAAAAATTGTATTACGTATTTACCCAGAAATTACACCTGGTCAAACCAGTTTATTGTATTTTGCGCCATTTTTTGGTATAGTGTTCACCGCAGCGAGTGTCCATATTTTTGTAAGTATTTATATTGATAGATTTGTACATATGTCATATGTGTAAGCTATAAGTAACAAGTAATAATGTTATTTATTGTTATAATTAAATTATTTATATATGTAATACAAAATATAAAAGTAATTTAGTGATATATTTTATCATAGGTTACTTACATCTTTCATTGAAATTCATTCCGATCACCGGCTGCGGGTTTTCATTTCACAAATGGGTATTCATGTTTCTATGATTATTTTTACATTATTTGATTAAGATTGAAGTTTAAAGATGTGTAAAATTATAATAAGTGTAATTTAGATTTTATTGATTTAAATCTCCTATTAATTTATTAGCTAATTATAAGCATAAATTGTAAATCGATTATATAATTTATACACGGATTATTGCAAAATATTTAGTATTGCTTATATTTATTTTTAGGACCTGTTTTCTTCTTGAATAAATCAACGAACCCAGCAGTGCACTTTGTTTGTTTATACATGTACAAGTGACCCTGTTTTATTTATGTCTGTTCATTTTAAAATGAACTGAAATTGGTAAACCATTAATCAATTATCGAGAAAGTGATGATGTGTTCCGTTTAGAGAGTCCCTTTTACCTCGTATACCATGATGGCAGTAGTCGGGCGAAGATCTTGTAGTTTTCAGCACGTGTCAATTACTGTCAATCAAAATCAACGTGGTACAAATAACGATGTAAGATTATTCCGGTTTGTACGACCCTTAAATTTCCGGAAGCTCATAATTACATTAATTAGGACTGTATGTGAAAGGGATTTTTATATACTTAAACTGTCACAATCAACGTTATTTCTTATTTCCTAACGATACAATGGGTAAATCTGAAGTTATTCATTCATGGGTTTTCAGCTGTACTGTCTCTTTAAATTTCATTCCGGATATTACATGAATTTAAATTGTTGGCGCGCAAGTCGTGTCCCATGATTCCTTTTTATGCACACACAAGTGAAATTAAAGATGGCGAATACATTGGAGAGGGAGGACTACCTGTCCGATTTTCTTAAGTGTCCAATATGTCTGGAGACATTCAAGAGACCTAAATGTCTTCCATGTCTGCATACATTTTGCGAAGCATGTTTACAAGTATACATAGATAGTAACAACAGCAGTGAAGCTACCACCACGGAGGATTCGAAATCGAAAGTAGTGGCCAGTTCAGATCAATCTGGGATTAAATGTCCAACTTGCAAAAAATTTATTCAGATAGGTGAAGAGGTCGCAAAATGTACGTGGCTCCAAGGTCTACCAGATAATTTCTTCATAAACAGTTTGATAGACAAACAGTTAATCCAAGCCGAAAGTAAAACTTGTGACCCCTGTGCATCTAACGGTAAGAAAGAACTAGCACAAACATGGTGTGCAAATTGTTCGGAAGCATTGTGTCAGGAATGTCAAAACGATCACCAGAAATTTAAAGCACTTCGTAATCATTCGTTACTAGATTTGAATTCGGTAAAAACACAAGAAAAGGCTACCTCGCTCAGTGGTTTTATTCCGTGCACAGAACATCTGGCCTCACCTGCACAGGTGTTTTGTCGTGATCACCACGTTGCCTGCTGTACATTGTGTGCAACTGTTCGACACAGAACTTGCTCTGAAATATCAACTCTTGAAGAGGCTTCGAAAGATGTGAAAAACGACAAGACAACACTTGATTTGCAAAAGCAGTTAGATAATTTGGTAGATAGTCTTCAGAAACGAATTTCTCAAAGAAAAGATTGTCTTGTTAACTTAAAGTTATCGAAAGAAACATTAGAAAACAAAACGACTGGCCTAATTAATGATGCTATTAAACATTTAGAAACCCTTAAAACATCGTTTCAAAATGAGATGGAAAACAAGGTTGAAGTACTATCTGCAAATTTTGACAACGAAATCTGCAAATTAACAAATCTCTTGTCAAGAGTCATGCATCAAAAACACACACTTAGTGTCTCGGTCTCACAAGGATCCAACGAAGAATGTCTTGTTGAAAGAGAGAACATATTGAGAATAAAGGATGAAATCAGAGTCGAATCTGATGAAATTCCTCCCGATTCACAGTTTGGAATTTTCCCCTTTACTGTTGATCCTGATTTTCAGAATTTAACGTCGAATATTACAGCCTTTCGAAAAATTTCTTCGTCAAAAGGTTGCATGAAAAATGGAAAACTTATATTGCTGAAAAAAGAAAAACTTTGCACTGGTGTATGTAGTGCTGTTTTCCATAAAAATGATTTAGTGATTTCTTGGTATGAAAAAAACCAGGTCTTAGTTGTAGATTTTTCTCTGAATTTAAAGTCTTCAGTAAACTTAAATGGAAATCCAAGAGACATCACAGTAGATAATTTAGGCAGGGTATTTGTGTCATTACCAAATGAGAAAGAAGTGTTAGAAGTTGATATGATAACCAAATCTGTCAAAAAGCTATTTTCATCTGTAGTGATATGTTATGGAATACTATGGATGAATGATAAATTCATAATAACGAGTGGTGATATAATTGAATTATATCGCCATGACGGAATAAAACAGAAAGAAATTCCAACAAAAGACACATGGCATATGTGTTGCAAACAAAACGAGGAAACTCTGCTGTATCCAAAAGCCGATACTGTAATAGAAAACTATCAACTATCAAACGAGAAGAGCGTGTTCACGCAGTCCGGTGCCAATCTTAGGGGTATCGATACAGACGTTGAGGGTAATATCTACACTGTGGGGATGGAAAGCAACAAGCTGTATCAACTGTCACCTGATGGTATTTTACTACAAGAGGTAAATTTCAAAGAATTATTTAACCTGGAAAGTCTATGGAAAGTTTGTCTAAATGATAAAAACAACATTGTTGTTACTACTTGTAATGGAGATGTTGCTCTGTTTGAAATTGTGTGTACATGTAAACCATAATAACATTATGTATGGTAATTTGTATATAAAGTAACTATTTATATTTGTTTAAAAATGAATTGGAAACATTTATGCTGATCATTGTTAATCCTAAATAATAATATACCTACCAAGGATTTTGTTTCAAAAGAAAATCTGATAGTAGAAAATTTATTATGATGATTTTTTTTATATAAATGTATGTTAAAATTGATAAAAATGAAACTAAAAATGTTATAATGTGCACATAAGTTTTTGCCTTATTTATTCAATATATACAAACATATATTATTGTTTATTTGCTCAAGATATATCTTATGGCATAATGCACAACATGAGTGATATATATATATATATATATATATATATATATATATATATATATATATATATATATATATATATATATATGATTTACATTAGGTATGGTACAATGTCAGGTATGTAATAAAGACACAGAAGTATAGCAGAAAACAAATCATGGAATACCATTGCCAGATTACACAATTCTTAATAATTTTGGACACTTACTAATTGTATAAATTTATCAACAGAGGGGTTTTTCCCAATAATATTTCTTAATATATTTTAATAGGAATTCTTTATATTGAGGACACTTTAAGACAAAATGGAACTCATCTTCAACAGATCATTGTACTTTATAACATATAACATACTACAGTTATTGTCGAGTTTAAGGAAATTCCGCGGACATTATATTCTACAATATACCACAAACGTCATCAGTAAATTATCTGATTAGAAATACATATTTGTTTCGCACTGATCATGAAAGTATAACTTCAAACAGTAAAAAGTTAAAATCCATGTCAATTTTACGTGGTTCTACCCCTGCGAATGTGTTTGGAATGTTTTATTATCGTTGCTAAGTATGTAATAAATCCAGAGGTGCTCGAATGAATGTTTAGTTTCTGTAAAATTTCGAGCGGAAGTATGAGTGTTCGGATAATATTCTCAAAAAACGTAAGTACTGATTGTTTTTCATACCATATCTTACTTTGATATATGTCTTATTTCATCATCTAGAGGTTATTTAAACTAAATATGATACTCGGAGGTGCCTGTTTTGTGTAAACATTTAGTGTCCCTCGGATTGTCCTTAGGGATACTGTGGTTTCATCAATATTCGTTGAATACCAATTTTCGTGGATTTCGTTGTTAAGTTTATCCATGAAAATAAATGTTCATTGAAGTGCAATTTCTACTAACAGTTTATATTGATAGTGTCATTGGCCACGAATTTACGTATCATTGAAACTGTGATTTTCACTTTAACCACGAAAATTGATACCCTTGAATATTAATGAAACCACAGTATTAAAGATTTGTCATATGTACAGTCAACAGATTCCCAATTTTGGTACAAAAACAACAGCTCCTTCAAGGTATTAAAACAATGCCATGTTTCTCTCACAGATATATTTGCAGATTCTGATCCTATGTGTTCTATTTCTAAATGGTCTGCCAAAAACTGTAAAACCTGTGACATCTTGATCACAAAGACCTCTTTTACAAGTAATCTAACTGGGAAAAGTTTTAATACCAAAACGTGGGAAAATTTGAACTGTAAAACCTCTAATGTTGTCTACGGAATTGAATGTACCCTTTGTGGACTCATTTATGTTGGTGAAACCAAAGGTTCACTGAACAAACGAATATCCGGTCATAGATTTCAAATCAATAACGGCGGTCAGCAACTTTTATATTTTAATTCCCCTGATCATTCTGTTTTGTCTATGAAAGTTAGAATTCTTGGAAAAATTTACCATCATACCAATAGCCCATCGCTGAGTACGCCATTCCGTAGACAACAAGAAGAACTTTGGATAAGAAAACTAGGTACATCCTTTCCGTATGGATGCAACAATAATGTTGAAAGTGTTGTGAATCTTTCAAGTCCACATTGTACTCAAGTTAATGTAATGGGACTTTTTAACAACACAAAGAGACGTCGGCGTAGTCATGGACATCGGTCTTATAACAAACCAATTATACACGATGTTTCCTTTGATTCATTATTACCTTATGTTAATAAACAATTGGGTCTCCATTACATTCGCACCAAACTGTACTCTGTCCCTTTGAAAAGGTTAAACAATCTTCTTGAAAAAGTCAAGGAAAAGCCGCTTTTTGATTTTTCTACACCGGGATACAGACTCGGATCCATGATTATGGATATTGCTTATCATCGGCTTTTTAAACCTACACAAACAGAATATACTGCTCATGCACCACGTCATTTTTTCAAACTGCAGTATGCCAACAAGGGAATCGATGTTAATATCAGATAAAGTCAACTCCTTGTATTTCCTACAATTATACTTCAACCGTTGCTTCCAAACTCTTCAATTACAAACAAACTCTACAAGACCTTGATATCGAACATCTGAAAGATAATCCTCCAACGTGTTCATGTTCTTCTTCACCCTTCAACTATAGTCTTGCCGGACACGTCATTACTGGTGATGTTAATTTAGTTAACAACGATGACCTTCACGTATTATGAAAGGAGCAAAATTTAGGGAACCTAGATCCTTCACATGGCGTCGTAATTTTATACATATCATGAATGCTGTTGAAGATTACGCCAAGCGATGGACAAAATCTGAAAAAGAAGACTTTGATACCTTGTCAGAGTGGGTTAAAAGCATCAGATTTATATTAAAATCTCGTATTAAACGACTGAGAGGTCAAATGAAAACCATATATCATTCTGTTTTCAATAATGCAGAAGTGAGAAAAGAACTAGGTAGATTGCATGATCAGTATGTACTGGTCCCTGCTGATAAGGCAAGTAATAACATTGTCTTTGTTTGTAAGGCACATTATATTAATTGCATTTTCAAAGAACTAGGTTTCGATTCTACACATGGTAATCCTACTTACACCCATAGCAGCCTTTCCAAGCAGGAAATACTTCAAAATCATAAATCGGTTATGAATACCTTTAATATCCCCAATAAACAAAATGAATTTGATTTACCTTATTTGTACTGGATTCCAAAGCTTCACAAAAGTCCTTACAAACAGAGATATATAGCAGGTTCCAGTAAATGTTCTACCAAACCTCTCTCTTTACTCCTTACTAAAATTCTTACAGAAGTTAAGGAGAAGCTTCAAGAGAACTGTACAACAATATACTCCAGAAGTGGTGTGAATCAGATGTGGATGCTAAAAAACTCTAAAGAATTATTAGAAACTTTGAGGTCACAAAATTTTACCAAAATCAATAGCATCAAAACGTACGATTTTTCAACGCTTTATACAACCCACGACAAATTAAAATCTAGACTTTTTGATATCATCGACAGTTGTTTCTTCAATAAAAATGGAAGTCGCAAAAATGCTTACCTTGTCATTGGAAATCCAAAAAACTATTTTGTTAAACACCATTCTGATTGCACACACAAGTACTCTGAAGTTGACATTAAAAAGATGCTTGAGTTTCTGATAGACAACATCTATGTAGTTTTTGGAAATCAAGTCTTCCAACAATCTGTTGGAATTCCCATGGGTACCAATTGTGCCCCATTGTTAGCAGACCTATCTTTGTATTCTTATGAAGCAGAATTTATTCAAAAACTTGTACGTGAAAAAAATAAATCACTCGCTGTGGCCTTCAGACCGTCCTGCTATATTCACGAACACATAGACTGGTATAGCACTGGCGTGTGTGGATTATACAGATGCTGCAGAATCGGGTGAAGGGGATAAACTATGCATGCAGAGGTTAATGAGTCACGTCAAAATTATACTGATTTATTTCAAATCGTCATTGATTAAATACTGTTCACATATTTCTTTTTCTGATTTAAATAGTTATACAATATTATTTTTGTGCGTTTGAAATACAGTATTTGCTTGCTTCTTTACGGAAGCGTATTAATGCCACATTGTAATTTTTTTTCTTTATAATTCTAACTATCATTTCCAACTTTAAAGTTGATTTTTCCAACTAAAATCTTGGAATTTCCAACTTTAAAGTTGATTTTTCCAACATTAAAGTTGGAATTTCCAAATTGTCTTGAAATTTTCAACTTAAAAGTTGGATTTTCCAACTTTAATTTGAAATTTCCAACTTTAATCTTGCCATTTTCAACTTTAAAGTTGATTTTTTTCAACTTTAAGCTTGGAATTTTAAACTTTAATCTAGGAATTTCCAACTTTAATCTTGAAATTTCAAACTTTAATCTTGGAATTTCCAACTTTAATCTTGGTCTTTCTAACTTTTTTGTTTGATTTTATTTCTTGTAAATATAACAGTATACTGTGTAATCATTAGAATTCGTTGTGGCTCAATTTTCGTGGTATTCGTGGGTAGCCCTTCCCCACGAATTTGCGTCCTCAACGAAAAAAAATTAGAAAGAGTATCCTTTCTTACTGAAATTGAACACTGACGCATCCACGAAATTATTCCCCCGAATAAACATTTAATCAGCAATCCACGAAATTTGCCCCAAACGAATTTAAATGATTCCACAGTAAATTATATGACAGGCAAACTGGGCATAAACTTATTGTTGTATATGTCTGAACTAGAAGTTTTCATGTAAATATATAGATTAAAATGTTTAATTGCATTCAGTATCAGATATTAAATATCGAAATAATTTTGAATCAAATACATGAATATAAATATAACAATATACATAATATTACAGGCAAACTGTGCATAAACTTATAGATGTTAATGTCTGAACTAGATTTTTATATAGATATTTAAGATTAAAACGTTTGAATTTATACAGTATCAGATATCAAATAACGAAATAATTTTGAATCAAATAAATGTTATCTTGAGGTGGAATAACACACCTGGAAAAAGTCACTCAAATTACCAGTAAATAAGATATAATGATGAATAAACTGTACACATGTCAAATAAGCGAAAAATTTGCAGTTTGGGGATAAAAAATGAATATCTAAAAAAATTCAAACTAGCAATTTAGCAACAAAAAACCCTGCGGGGTTCGAACTCGGGATGTACGGATCACAAGCCCGACACTTTATCAATTTGGCTATGGAGTAAGTTAATATCATGTTTCCGTCGATAAAATCTTTTTAATAAAACGAAATGCCGTTTCGATCAGAGGTCAGCCATTTTGTGTGGTTTGTTATTCCACTTTAATATGTAAAACAAGAGGGTGTCGTTAAGTAAGTTTAAGTTGGAAATTCCAAGATTAAAGTTAAAAATCCAACTTTAAAGTTGGAATTTCATAGAAATTTCTTTTTTACAATGTGGCACTTGTCATAAATTCTTTCAACTTTTACGAGTCTTTTTCTTCTAAAATTCATAATCTAGTTTTGATATTTCAAGAGTTTTAAAATCCCTTATTTATCGTATATTGGTAATTGTTTGAAATGTCATAGACCACCAAATAATTATTAAATTATAATAAAACATTTTGAGAGTTCACAGTGTCCTTAAAGTTCAAATAAAATAAAAAAGATAACATGACTGTTAGCAGAAAGCTTATGGACTGTCCCAATAAAAACATCAGTGGCGAAGTTGCAAGAATATTAAATTTGGCATTCATATAAATATTCATAAATCAAACTTGAATGATTATAAAACTTAAATGAAATTTATTTCAATGTAGTCTTCGTCGATCATAGAAGTCGTCGCATTCCCAAAATTATATTTCAAATTAAAGGGACATTGTCACAATTTGAGCTGACCCCCCCCCCCCCCCCATGAACAACAACACCAACAATGACAACAAACAAACCCACAAAACAAGCATTCTGAGAGTATTGCATAGGCAACACACATGTTTAATACAAGAACCCCTTATTTATTTAAGAAATATTGGTTTATGTGCTAAAAAGATTTCGTAGAATGTTCAACAACACTGGATTTAAGTAACAGGAAAGCTAAACAAAGCTCTGCTGATGAAATGTTTCCCTAAAGGATTATGTACATATGCATGTACAAGAGAGTTTTCCTAACCTCAACTTCAACTGGAACTTGAAATGAAGTTAGCACTAACCTGATCATAAACACGAGATACGTTTTAGAAACTAATAACTTTAACAAATATTGAAAAAAAAGTTACGAAAGTTGAACTTAAGAAAGTAAAAACACATATGTTAGACGGAATGGTACTGTTGAGTCTGCTTGATAAATTCTTTACTTCTATTTTCTCGCCTTGATTTGTATAAGAATACTGATCGCGTGTAACACTCACAATAACAAATACGTGTCATATTAAGAAAGTTAAATACCAGTTGATAAATTTAAGATTAGTTTTTAGAAATCAATTTCTAATTTTAAAAAATAGTTTAGCAATTTAGGTATTTTTAATTGTCAAACTGATTCAAAGTGCTAATGTCAAATTAAGGTACATTTTTATGTTCTGTAAACAAGGCTTATTTCATTTCTATTTACACCATGTTTAAAACAATCACAGGATGTTTCCCATTCAGTTAATTGCATGCTAACTGGAAGATGTGGAAAGGTTACCGAATGGCGGAACTACATGTATGTCATCCAGTCACTTCACAGTAACCTTTGTCTATGCCACTTTTCAGTTGACTGATCCTGCGAAACTACAAAATTTAAAAAACCCCAATCAAACAAAATTAAACAAAGATGAAATGAAACTTTGTCAAGGCTAACGTTGTAAAAGGGGACGCGATGGATGAAGAGAATGGTTGATATGTCGACAAAAGAAGATCGTTGTTTGAATGTGCGATTGCCTTAGGCATGTACTAGTATGGTAGTAAGTTTCTAGCCAGTACTTCGCTTAAGGGGAATGTATGACCATCTTGTACAAATGTGGACCAACATGTAAACTTAAATAGACAAGCTTCGACCTTTTCTTAACAAATGGTTGTAGAGTGGACACTAATGAATCCCTTTTATTTTATTTTTTCCAGATTTTTATACTTCAAGATAAGTTTGTAGCTGCGCTGTTCTAGATGATTAAAAAAGGCTTTGTTCTGTTTTTGTATGCGTAATTTGCTTACAAAACAACATTTAAAAACCCTCATACTAATTGCATTTTTATCTTTTGACAACAGTTTTGGTCAGTTTGGGCAGAAACAAGCCAATTTAAGAAATATTTACGTTTCGGTCCTTAAAGGTTCAAGGTTACCATGCATTCCCCTTAAACTCTTGAATCACCAGGGTATATAAGGCACTTTATGGTTGCATGGTTGTGTGCACTTGGCGATATTAAATTTTTGATGGTGAATAATTTGAATAGGCATAACAGTTAATAAATTTGACAGAGTGTTTGTTTCATTTTCAAATATTTTAGAAGTTGATATTATTACCAAATCAGTCAAAAACTATATTCAACTATTTTTTGCATGTTATGGAATACTATGGGTGGATGATAAATTCATTATTGCGAGCCCAAGTTGTGATAAAATTGAGCTATATAGTAATGACAGAATAAAACAATGAAATTCCCACAAAGAACACACTGACGACGTGTTGCACATCCCCCCCCCCCAAAAAAAACACACACAAAAAAAAAAAACAAAGAAAAAACAAAAAACGAGAAAACTCTTCTGTATCCAAAAGACGTAATATATATATATAATAGAAAACTCTCAGTTGACAAACGAGAAGAATGTGTTTTTACAGTCTCAGGGGCATCGATACAGACAATGGCGGTAATAGTTACATCGTGGGAATAATGTAATAAGTTGATATGAATAAGTTATATTGCTAGTAATTGTATTCTGATGGGAGCCTACTGCAACCGTTGATTGCAGTAGTGCTAATTTGAAAAGACCATATACTCCGCTTTTGTGTGAATGACAAAAACAACTTTGTGATAACCACATGTAATGGAGATGTTGCTCTGTTTGAAATTGTGTGAACATGTAAATAGCAATATAATAAACCGAATAATCTAACACACTTTTACCATAATTTTGTTTAATTTTTAATGGTTAAAACGCTAAATACAAGTAACAATGTTATTTCAATAATGTTATACACCACTTGTAGGATACCAAATATATAAACATAAAATGAAGTAGAGATTACAAAGCTAATGACAAACAAGAATACACTTTTATTTTTTTTTTAAATCTTCCTTTTATCACTATTCATTTACTTCATTACGAAAAGTGCAAAAAGTGTCAATTCAAATTACAATATTACAATATTAATCAAAGTACTGAAAGTACTGTAAGACGGTGGCGTCGTTTGAATGTGGCATATTACATGTATGATAATTATTGTCGTCGAAAACCCGCGGCCAGTATCGCATACATGTACTAATGCTTAACGCTTACATGCACAACTGGTCGTGAGTTTTCTACATGGATAACTATGTGGAAATCGTAGTTGTGTAATCTCAATTTACACTTTACAAAAGCTACGTCTCTTGGCCGTCGTCTTTGGGGGAAAACCCGTAGATTTATTTCAGTAGCCTTTGTAGTATAGAAGTTTGCATATATATATATTTGTATTTATATCGTTTGACATTAAAATCCGTTTTTGGTATGTATTTTGTTTGCCCCAGAATGCCTCATTCGATATGTGGGTTGCCACCACATAGTGAATGAATAAAAAAAATTCAAAGCGATTTTATCACAATACGCCCAAATATTTGATTGTATAAAGAAGGGACATTTGTGGGTTTTTTTCTTTAGACCTTTGGGTTGACCCCGCAAAGGGGAACAACTTTTGAAAAGTGAGGATTGGACTATTGTGCTATAAAGGTATTGTAGATTTTTCAAAGTAACGAGAACAAATAAGGCTTTGGTATGATAAAATACTTGTCAGGTTTTTACTAACTATTTGGGCATACATGTAGTATGTTTATTTTCCCTCTCGACAGCATTTTCCCTCAATTTCTTCACAGGGAAAAAGTTGCAGTCTCGTGGGCCAACACACTTACTTTAATTTGTCTTCATAGCCAGTTAATACATGTAGGTGTATAGAAAACGGAATGAGTTTACATGAACATGTTTGATAAAACTGGAAAATGCTTTTGGAATGCACGTCATCATGAAACCGCAGAGTCAATCAATATTTTATCTTCGATTTCGAGTGGTTTATTTCCATTAGCTCACAACAAAAGTGAATGAAAATTTGAAAAGAAAAATCATACAATATTCAATCGCGTCAGTTCCATTAACCAACGTTTTAAAGTACATTTGTTCTATTGTATTTAGCTGTAGATTAATTCAAATCATTTGAATGAATTCGGGATAGTCACATGTATAATTATTTTATTGCTTCTCAGTACACTTTAAAACGCATAATTTACTTGCTACATTTAACTTTTTTAGTATAAATACAACAAATATTGATTAATTATTCACCAAAACATTTGCTTTACATAAGGTCATAATCAGTTCCTTTGTTTGGAAATCACATATTTGTTTAATCCTGCATTTAATATGCGAAATTTTGAAGAATCTTTTTTATATTTTCATTTTAAAAAACTCTGTGTAATGTCAGGAGTTTTGCACTAGTATGTATAATTTTTACAAGGTCTTCAAATTTGCATCCGATTTGATTTTTTGCAGTAAAAATAATACTGTTAATGGGACATGTTGGGACATGTCCATAATATAATAAGAGCGTACAAGCAAAGGACTTTTCATTATAAAGTTTGACCTATGACCTCTAGATCATTTGTGTACAAAGGTATGTCTTCTTTATCAAAAAAGGACTCAAAAGATATGGACCCTGAATAAAACTGTTTATAATTATACATGTTTATTTCCAAAGCTGTGTGATGCTTGACCATTTCTCCATCCCATAAAATTAATGGCAATATTGGTAAACTATTCAGATTTAAGCAAAATGAGCAAAGAAATAAATAACGTTTTGAGGGATCTTTTCAATTTCTCCAGGTCACGAATAAAACAGTAGTGGTAAAATGAAATCTAATGTTTTAACAGGATAAATCAGTTTTTAAAACACAAAACAAACAAAATTCAAGTTGAACGCACGTTTTTCTGAGCCGTACATCTGTGTATATTTTCATTTTATTCGTTGCATGTACTAGACAATAGATCTAGGGTTCGCAAATCTCGGCAATATTTCCGAAAAGCTACAGTTTAGTAGCTCAGTAGAATACTACAGTCATCTATGAAGCACATTCTAGCATTGCGTTGAGTGATGACACTATCTAACCGGTGTGTATTTCAATTGCGATTCGCAACAAGATTCTGATTGACGCATTTATATAGACCCACCCATTTAAAAAAGCATGTTGAGAACATGATGCTAACACACGGAAACAAATGCTGAAGAAAGCTCATAATAAAGTTGTACTCGCGAGTTAAAAATTACAGAGTTTATTTGAGAACAAACGGGGCGATGTTTACGTACATGTAACAATTCAAAAAAAAAAAAAAAAAGCAAGAACGGGCGCATATGGAGAAAAGTCACAGATCGTACCTTGCTCATCGTATTACGTTATTCAGTTTACTGTGAAAAAATTCGTCAGAAACTGTTTAGTGAACAAATAAATTTTACATTACCTTTCACAATGTACCATACATGTACATGTATATGGAATATCGCATGAGTTGAACCGATTGTTTTACCTCACAAAAAGCTAGCGCTTGCTGCAAAATGGAGATTCACGGGTTTACACGCCGTGAAATCCATAAGACGTTTTACAGCATATATCTTCGATTCCTTACAACAAATCTGTACTGAAAATTTTTGAAACATCGTCACCAGGTCCGTAAAATGACGAAGTGTGGTGTGTTTATATACATATAAAACTGTGTGTGAAATGGCGACTCGATTTGCTCGTGAGTTTTACAATCCGAGGTCGATGAGCGTGTTTGAGAGAAAGTCATTGTAGAGCGTCAACATCAGTAGTAATTATTGTCTGATGAATATTGAGGTGTATGTAACAAAATTAATGATTCTACAGACTGAGAGGGTTATAAAATAAGGTTGATCACAGATCAGTCCAAAATTGAACATGTTTGTATAGTAAATTTCAAGTTTTTTGCATGTTTGAAACACATGCACACTTGTAGAAGAAAGTGTGCCATCGATCGGTTGAAGTTCAATAAAATGTAATTTATGTAATATTCATTGTCAGTATATGTTGTGAATTCTTTGGAATAAGCTACAACAAAATAAATACTGCCTCAACTTAAATTGATGCGTTGAAAATGATTGATCATGAATTTATCGATGAAGCATAATTGCTGAAAAATGAAATGGCAAACCCGTTTAAATAGTGTGTTTCTGACAATTGTTTACACCATAAAAAAGACATGATTATTGTGAGAACTCTTGGTCAATTATCGCAGTGATTTAATTTTTGGAGCCCTGATACTGAGTTAAACTTCACATCTGGCACTTGGTGCATAAGTTATCAATACCGCGTAAGCAGACAGGGAAACGGCTCATTAAAAATAAGACACAATTTCATAAATTATTTAAATGTATGTACAAAATAATTAGCAGCTATAGTGCTTAAAATATCTAAATAATAAGATGTAAATTAGTTCTCAAACTGAAATCGACAATCGGTAAAACATCGCCAGTAACTCTGCATACCTAACAGAGTTATCGTTCCTAATCCGCTAGGGTCCCCGTGAGAAATACCCTTCCGGCCAGGACGATAGCAATAGACAGTGGCTATTTATAGCCACCGTCTAAAAATGACCATCAGTCGGAATTCATATGGGCACAAATTGTGCTCCTCTATTGGCTGACTTATTTTTCATATTCTCAGGAAGCAGAATTCATTCAAAAGCTTGTGCAAGAAAAGAATAAAACTCTTGCTGTGGCCTTCACGTCCACATTTAGATATATTGATGATGTTTTATTCATTAACAACTGTTACTCTCACTCTTATGTTAACTCAATATATCCAAGTAAGCTTGAATCCGAAACATCTGTTTCATATTTGGATATTTTACTAGAAAAATACGTTAATGGTAATCTAACAACAAAACTATATGATAAACGTTATGATTTTAATTTTTCCATCGTCAACTTCCCTTACTTAAGTAGCAATATACCATCATCACCTGCTTATGTCTCTCAGCTTATTCCTACTTACAAAAAGGTTGGAACAAGAATATCAAGAACCTCGATTAAAATCATCTTTACGCAAGTTCTACGGTCAATACAATGACCTTGACAGCAAGTACAATGTTTCATTGGGACACATGCTGACTGACGTTTTCATACTTGTAGACCATTATTTGTACACCGGAGTGACTAGGGATTCTTTCGTTTTTTTAATGATCTTGACAATGAGCACACGGGACCGGTCGGCAGGGGATGCTTACTCCTCCTAGGCACCTGATCCCACCTCTATCTTTTTAGAGGTCCTTGTTGCTTTGGTTTAAATTCGTATTTCGCTTATGGATTTTTGAGATGGTTGACAGTTTATTGTTTTGCCTCGGATTAGAATGTCGCGACGTCATTGGATGAAACGCGTCACGTGATTGCCTCACAAATTTCTTTAAGCTTCAAGCGTTAAAATTTATAGGGCAACATGGCGGACGTAACGTTATTTGCACTGATGTTTTTACACAAACGTTTGTTTACATATCAAACTTTAGTTCCTCGACAAAACAAAACACTCATTTGGTTTGTTACTGACTATTTAAAGAAATGTGTGGGGTCGGTAATCGAAATTATGAAAAAAATTATCGTCTTTTTCCATTTTTCTATAACGGGTTTTTGTTTTGTCATTATAGTTACGCATTTTAATCCAAATGATGGAAGAAAAAAATAAGTTTAAATCATTGTTCCTATCACGGGTTTTGTTTGTCATTACTTTTCTTTGAAAAAACGTATGCGTTACAACGCATTTGTGTTTATTTGTAAAAGTTCCGTTTATAATCTAACGCGTTCTTGGATTTTTATCTCAGAAGTTTCGCGTTATAATGCGGTTGAAGCACGAAAAGTTTATTATATATTTTTTGCGTTCTGTTTTTGTTCGTTAAAAATGTCTGGCGAAAATTTTTCGTTTATTTGTCAATTTTTTAAAAGCAATATGAGCTGTATTTTTTAGAATTTTATTTTGCTACAAAAACCTGCTAATATGCATGATAAGTCTGCATGTAACTTAAACTTTTATGATCAATAAGATTTGAAAAAATCATTAATTTTTGTCAGAGGAAAGATTTCTCTTCTAAGGAATATATGACAGATCAATTTCTGTACAGGACGACAATAATTCAATTTTGCTCCAATTAAGGCCTCTTAGCGACCTTTTTCACAAAAAAATAGCTAACAGAAATTTAAAAACCATGATATTTTTGTCATTTTAGTAGAAAATAATATTTTCGTAAAAAAAAAGTTCGACATGAAAATTGCAGCTCATATATACGCTTTAAATGCTTGAAAAGTTTAATAAATTTTATACTCTTATTTGTAACATGTAAATGATTGAGAAACCTGAAGCATTCTATGCTAAATAAAAATGAACCATTGTTTTACTACGTATATGTAAAAAAGATACCATAAAACTGGTTTAATGTGCTTTAAATCATTGAAAAAATATTGATTTTAATAATGATAAAATGTTTCTAAATTACAATCCTGCTAAAAGCAGATAAAAACTTCATGTATTAAGGTGATATTTTTGTTGTTGATAAAACGGCGCATTGTACCTATAGTTATTTGTCCCAAACACCAAAGAGCATGACTGGACACTTATATAAACCTTCACGAGATATTTATGGGGTTTTTGTATTTTTAGCGGCACTATTTATTAGAATGACAAATATTCACTTTTTGTTATGTAGTTGATAAGAGATTTTCAGAAAACAGACTGGTAAAGGAAATTCCAAATATGGCTTGACAAAAATCTGTAACTTGAATAAACAACACATTAATCTTTGGCAACATATTTATCACATATACGTATATATAAAACCTGAAACTACGTTCACCATTATTCATTGCTTGCAAGGAAAGGAGACTGCTTAAAGCAAAACAATAGCCACTTTTCGGTAAGTTTTCTTGTGTTCATTATATACTGCGAACTGAAAACATTGGATTTTTTGTTTGAACGATGCAGCCATACCCAGAACTAATTTTGAAACGTGTAGTATGCATATTGTTGAACAAAACACGAAAATCCGTTTAATTGAAATTAAAATTAAAAGGTACTAGATGATATCCCGCGCAAGCGCGGGAATTAACACTTGACACATTAATATGATACAATGTTAATATGTTGGACCCTTTTTTTTTTTGGTTCATTGTTGTATATACTGTGTACAATTTTTTTCTTAATTGCTTTCTTAACCTATTCTTTAAAATGAAAATAAAAAAATTAACTGCATGGCTGGATATTTTGAGGAGCAGACAGGGGTGACAAATCTAAACTGAAATTGATGTTATATATACATGTATGTTTTTATTTTATTTCAAACCAGTGGGTAGGTATTTAGTGCTAGGTAGTGCTAGGTAGGTATTTAGATTAATTAGAAATCTCTAAATTTTGTTCTATATGTCAAATTACATCAGAATTTTTATCACTGTTCCAAATAAGAATTTCAGATAAAAGATTTTTTTTAAAACGGGGACGGGGATCACCCCCTTCCATATTCAATTTCCCCGTTTTTACTTTTATGCATAACAAATACAAATTTACAAATTAATATCTAAGGTTTGCTACGAATCTGTCATGGTATAAAAATGTATGGAATTTAGAAAAAAAGCTAGTGTAGGCATATCTATTTGCATATTTTAAACCAAAGTTGTAAGATCCAAAGTATCTTCCCGATGGTTACATCGCCCTACACTTTCCGCCATGACGTTAATTAGTCAACCCGCGTTCCTGGGGCACCCCGTTCTGAAAAGTTTTTTCCATCAAAATTAAAATCGCTTTAAATTATGTATTTTATTTATTAACCTTTTTGTATTAACCATGGAAGTCCGATCCAAGGTATCTGCCCGCGATGCATGATAAACTCGTCCTACACTTTTCGCCATGACGTTAGTTAGTCAACTCGCGTTCTTGGTTACCCCGTTCTAGAAAGTTCTATTGTTCTATCCGTCAAAACTAAAATCGTGCATTCAAGAAACGAATTGGCTCATTTTATTAGTTCAACATTTGTCAAATCTTAATTTTTATGTATACTCTAAATAAGTTACCAGTAAATATATTCGTTCTTTACATAATAATTCAATATCATTTCATTGCAACTATATATTTTGATGCAAACTACCGCTGACTTGGATCCGCCAAAGCGTGTCCACCACCTTACTCTCATTTTTGCTATTTCGGGCCTGTTTATCGAAAATGAAAGTAGGTTTTTGATTAATTTCACAATAATTACTTATCAGTTAAAATTAAATCATACATGTAGCTTACGAACATCATCTCACACGTGTTGAAATACCAAAAGTGTAAGCAGTTACTCTGGTGCAGGCATTTTGTAGTTTATTTGCAAAATGTCTTAATTTATAAGTATAGATGTTTTGGACTCCAGTGAACATAAAAAAGATGTAATCGATAAGAAAGTCATAGAATGTAAGTTCCCTTTTCTTGCACAGTCAAGCATACTAACATTCTCAATAATGAATTTCTACATTTCTTAACATTTTAAATTGAAAGTTTAACTTGGCAGAGGCAAAAGACAGGAAGACTAAACACGATATTCATGTTTACTTTATTTTACAAATAAAAAAACCCAAACAATTCTCATTATTAAAAAAAGAAAAATTCATTTCTCTGTATAGTTAAATATTTTTGTAATTGTCAGGTCGTCATTTAAAAAAATAATGTAATAATATCAGTCGATGAAATAGCTTAAAGTTTTATGTTGCATTATGTCCCAGAATTATTTTGAAAATATATATCAAAACAGAATCACAGAAATAAAAGGCCACCATGGAAACAAAATCAATCCTGTGCGTTTTCTTTATTGTTCTTCTGGTTTCACCTGCCCCCATCTTGACCGAGACTCTGGAAGATATGAATGAAACAAGAAACAAAAGACAAGCTCAGGTTTTACTCCCCCTGGCGTCTTATGCAGGAATGACCGTAGCAGCCCCGGTATTTGCTGCTCTTGTTACAGCATATGGCATCTACGCTGTCACAAAATATGCAATCAAGAAAGGTATTTACTATTTTTACTTTCCAAATCACACGTAGTACACTTAGACTTCAAGACAATGTTCTGGTATAGTCCGATGCAATCCATTATGTATTAATAAATTTTGATATATTCTTGGTTATTTATTTGTTCAGTTACTTTATTTAAAATGTGTTAATATATTCGTTTATTTGCAACTGCATTTCTAACAATTATTCAATATCATAACCTCCTTAACCTCTTCATGCGCGGATCCAGAAAATTGTTCTAGGGGGGGTCCGAAGGATAATTGTGTTTGCCAGGGGGGGTCCGAGGCATATTTTCGATAATTTTACTATGTAAATTTAATAAATTTTCATTTTCCAGGGGGGGGGGGGGGGGTCGGGACCCCCCCGACCCCCCTCTAGATCCGCGCATGCTCTTACATTTCAAGTATATTATATTTGCTTCTTTTATTTGTTTAGCGAAATCAAATACACAAACGAAGAGTAATTCAGACAGTCATTCTTGTGCTAATAACAGAGGATGGTGCAGAAAAACATGTTTCTCCCATGAATACATTGACTGGACGAACACTGCTGTGTGTGGATCATACAAATGTTGCAGACCCGGGAAGAGAGGATAATCCATGCATGCAGAAAAAGACTTTATTTATATGATATGAGATTTGACTTTCAATAAACTGAATTTCATGTGAATTAAAACTTTTAAAAAATTGTCGACTATTGATTTTGATAAATTTGTATTGAGTAATCATGTCTGAAAGGTTTCTAAACAGGCAGTATATAACCGGATATTTTATAATTTATTTTAATAAAAGTAATCACTTATTTAGCTTGTTATTACATAAAGTTCTAAAGTTCTGTAGGCGATATCAGTTTGTAACAAAATGTGTGTTAAATGCATAAGAAAATTGTGCTTAATACATTTGTAACATTTTTATATATGAGAGGAAAATAGAAAACAACTCTAAGTAACACATGAAAAAATACTCTAGAAGAATGAATAGGAATACAAATGCTGCAGACCCGGGGGAGGGGGCAATCCATGCATACAGAAAAAAATTTCATTAATATAATGATAGAATTACTTTTAATAAACTGCATTTCATTGATAATGTAACGAAATCGGTTCTAATTTTAGTTTTGTTAAAACGTAAGACAAACATTTACTTAAACACTTTATTGTATGCTAATAATTAGTTATATGTCATACAAGCCAAATCGTACAGTGGACTGCGTTGTTTGTTTCATACTGAACCACTATATAAATAGTGCCTGATTGGGAGGGTACCAGTTGAAATTGACACCCCGAGAAAACCATTGTCAACCGACGCGAAGCGGAGGTTGACAATGGTTTTCGAGGGGTGTTAATTTCAACTGGTACCCTCCCAAACAGGCACTATTTATTTTATTATACTGAAAGTCTTAATTTTATAGCAAATTTTACTGCTTTTATATAGAAAAGACGTGAGTTCTACGGCGAACCGTACGCGCATAATTTACGCGCATGTAACAATTCGTTCTATCGGCCCGTTGCCAAGTGTGTTGCTAACGCTGAGGGTATGGGAACGGATTGTCAACTGCGTCTTAACCAATCAGATTTCAGTATTTAACATGAAAGTATAATAATACAAATTGTGTCCCTTAAAGAGAGAATATTAACAATCTATTGCCAATTTGAAGACCTGGATAAGACATTTTTGAATAGATTACTCTGTTCTCTCTGAGTTTTGTTCACTTGAATGCAAGTCCTGCATAAGGCGTTACACATATAGGCGCACCACAAGGAGAAGTGGAGGAAGTGCACGGTTGGCGCAGTAATTTGATTATTGTTTTGAAGGAAGGACACCAGTGGTTTTGTTTTTCGGGGAGCACCCGTCGATCGACCACAATTAGTGATTATCCACTCAAAAAAAATTCTTATATACTCCTGGTCAACAAACATCTGAGTCAGAGTGAACAGATTAACGGACCTGGTGCAACGCTTGGGTGCGAGACTTACACCAGTTAAACATACAGCTCGGCCGAGTTGCACGCTACAATAATACAAACAAACAATCTGATTGAATTATCATTCTGCTACAACAGGTGGCGACATTTATACCCTGTGAAAATGACAGTTTATTGTAATGCTTATATAATAGAACCATTTTAATAAGAGGTTGGACGTTGGGTAGTTGTGTCAAACAGCAATGTGACGTAGGCCTGTCTATTCCATTGCTGACCACTCAGCCATGGCTCTCTGAAATCAACAAGATTTGTCTGGCTTTTGAGGTAAGGCTATGCAATCTTGCAATCTGTGCAGTGTTTGCCAATTCAAACCACTGATTTCATGTATGGCAATATTCTGAAAGCTTCAACGCCGGATCCAGAGGTCTGTTGCAGGGATAGGGAGCTCCGGGGGCCTCCCCGGAATTTTGTTTCAAAATAATGGTTCAAACTGGTACGTTTTCCCCAAAATTAACTAAATATACAGATTTATTTCTTTAATTCTTCTTTGCTTTAATTTAGCCTTTTTTAAAAAATAATACTTTTAATTTTTTTGTTTCTTTATACTATATTGATTAATTTTGTTTCTTTATTTGAAAGTGACAATATAAATAAGTGAAGTCTAATGGTGATTGTTTTTTTTCTTCTTCAAAAATTCGGATTTTATTTATTAAAGGATTACTTGCATATAACAAAAGAATTGACCTATATGGCCGGTATTGCGACGCGCATTCAAAGGTCGTTTCATGCATCAATTTTCTTTTATTCTATTGAAAACATTAACACAATATCCTTTAAAAAATAAGGAATGTGTTATTTTCCTTTATTCCTGTATAGCATTATAATTACGATGATTAAATTTAACATATGCCATGTCCACAATGACGTTAAAAGCTGGTATTTATTTTTCGTATATCTCATTCAGTGTTGAACATAATAATTCGAAATTTATAAAACAGATCCATATCAACGAGAAAAACACATTAATTTGCTTTAATCAAAAGCAATGTTTTAAAAAGTTTTTTTTATTTATTTGAACAACAGTATTTCCTCGGCATGATTTTAAACGTGGCACCTGTCTCGAGTAATACATAGTGAATGATTTTTGTCCTCAAACAAAGCGGCCTTTACACTAAGGTATAGTTACGGCTGATTGCTTCCAGTTCAGGACATACTCTTTCATAACTGTCCTCAATTTGAAGAGCAAACGTGCATTAAAGGAAGAAAATCGGAGTAAAATACAAAATGCAGAATGATGCATAAAAAAATTTAAAGGGTGTTTATACTAAAATGGCGTTTTCCATTATTGGTATCTATTAGGGATGGCAATTGCTAACCGGTTAACCGATTAATCAACGTATTTTGAGTCTTCTTGCACGTAAAAATAAAGTTTTCGACCTCAGAGCACGGGTGACCCTTAAAAATCCTCTCTTAATCTATTCCTTTGAGCAAAACCTTTCAAAATATCTTCTTTTTAAGGGGCAGGTCTGACCTGTTTCCTATGCCAAATTTCATGCAGATATACACCGTTTTACTGCAAAAATTATGTTTTAGTCAACTTTGAAGGTTAATTTAAGAATTACAAGCCCTATATGCTAGGTTCTAAATGAAAATTCGAAAAATTAAGAAATATGCATAATAAAAAATATCAAAAGAACTTTAATTTTTAAAAGTGTTTTTTTCGGGAAATCGTTCTCCCCTATAGGTAAATTCTTTTGTTATATACAAGTGATCCTTTCAAGATGGGTCTGGTCATCAAAAACAATTTTTAACATCATTCTCGCGGTTCTAAAATGTTCGAATTTCTTGAAATTCAGTAATTGTTTTAACACTGCATAATTACATTACCACTATGTAGAAACAGTGCTTATATTGATTATATAGGTCGGATCACGTCTCTTTGCCAGGCGCGGATCATCAGACCAAACTCGACGCTTCGCGTCTCGTTTGATCTCAGGATCCGCGACTGGTAACGAGACGTGATCCGGCTCTTTGGATCATGTTACTGTTATAATGATAAAGTTAAAGCTGTTTGGTCCGATTTTATGTAAAATATTGTGTACGCTTTTAAGCGATGGTTATGTTAAGTATGTGTATAATAATATATAATGCTGAAGTTTTCCTGGTCTATTAAGCCATATTTCAACGAAAAAAAACGAGGTACAATTTGTTTTTAACAAAACAAACGATATAAAAAGGGTATCGTGTTATTTCGCCTCATATTAAAATTAGCCATTAACGTTGAGGCGGGGATGATTGTATTACGACTTTGACATCGCTGTTAATAAGAGCCTGAATATGGATTGTGTTCTGGAAAATCAAAAATAAACCTGTGTACATGTTGTTCACTATTATTTCTGAAGTTTGTTACCGTCTTCCTTGGAAGACGGTATAAAGAGTTGAAATAATTTACAGTCTTCGGGTTGTGCACATCCTCTCCTTTGTGATTGGTAGAAAATACATGATGTGTAAATTTACATTTATTTCATTGGTTGAAAAACTGTTCGGCGCAAGGGAGATAATTTTCTGTGATCTTTTTTACGTACGACTTAACAATTTCCGTAGCTTTTTAAATCTTAAAAAGTGAGAAAACGAAAAAAGCAATAAAATTAGCTATCAATGAAATTTCAGGCTTTAATTTTTCAGTACAACTAGTTGAAAGCAATGTTCTATAATATCTATTGAAATTTTTTGTTCTTTTCTTTTTGGATTGTTTATGCAAGTACAAAAATGTGAAAAATTGATACGGTATGTCTAATATCAGTAAAAAAAGACACGGTATCGGGTAAAACTAGAACCATTTTAACAGGAGCTTGGACTTTGGGTAGTTGTGGCAAACAGCATTGTGACGTAGGCCTGTCTATTTCGTTGCTGGACATACAACCATGGCTCTTTGAAATCAACTAGATTTGTCTGGCTTTTCAGCTAAGACTACGCAATCGGTGTATATTTCGCGTGAAACCAGCGTCATTTTTAACTTATTTTGACGCAAGAATAGATAGTTACGTCCTACTGAAAGTCCGAGGTCTTGTTAAACTGGTTCTAATATCAGAAAAACAAGTGCTGAATGCTGTGGTATTAAGTTTGATTTTATCAAAATAATACGACCCTTCCTAAGATCTCTTTTTCCTACTATAGTCGATCTCAACTCACAAGCACGTGGTACGCATTTCTCAATTTTAGGCACGCACGCTTAAGGTACATAAAAAAGTTTCAAAAGCCATTGCATGTAGAGGAAGGCGACCTTATATATGAAAAAAGAATTGAATTGTCTCTGATAACTTAATGCTGTTTAAAGTTTGCTCTAAAGACGGTAAGCTTATTTAAAAAGCTAAACTTGTTTTGTTTACAATCGATGCAGAAGCTCCTGGTTGAATAAACCCAAACATTCGGGGGACGAAACCAAACGGCTCCCTTACCTAAACATTCCGAAAGTCCATAACTTTATAAGAAAATTGGTTTGTATGGAAAATTATTTGATACTGTAATAGCCAAAATATCGGACCATGCAGCTTTAATATATACCCTTGTCCTTTTAAAAGTTTTAATTACAGAACTATCTTTTTAAAATCAATTTTATGACGTTTTCTTATATAACAAAGCTATTTTAAAACGAACTCTTTTAAAATGCGCTAAAATACAGACGTTATTTAATGTGTTCTATGTCATCAGTTTCAGACAGTGGTGATACGGAATCGGAAACCCACTCATGAATACACTAACTTAATTCAGAAGCTTGCAGATCTTTTAATGGTGCAAACCTTAATAAACTGATTTTCTTCGAAAAGAAGTTTCAATAAATTGCTTCCACATAGGCTTGACTCATTTGAAACCCATCTGATGCTTTTAAGTATCTTAAATTGTAACTTTTGTTAAAACTTATTTCAAAAATGAGGAAACATATGTTAAGCTAATGGTATAGTTATATGATAGATGTCTGATTAATATTGATTCAACAATTCGTGTCATTTTATTATTCATTTGATTGCAACAGATGCAAATATCGACACCTTGTGAACATTTAAAACCCTTGTTTGTCAAATAAGCATTTATTCCGTATTTATTCCGCTTCAAATAATTGTCAATTGACATGACGTTACACCAAATAAAATGTTTAAAGACGTGTCTTTATCATATGATTTTTAAGCTGCTAGCACTTAACGCTTTATGTCTTGTAACCAAAAATATTACTCAACCTGATGGGTAGTCAAAGTGCTACCTACGATTGAGAATACTGAAAGCTAGACCAGGTTGATGTATGTATAACACGTTTTAGACAAGAACGACAAATTATCTATTCTATAATAATAAACTGATTGTTCTTTTTAATGAAACAATCATTTGCTGATCCAGAGGTGGGCAATGAAACGACATATTGATTTATTTTTTATTGCGATAGAATAGAATATCCCTCTATTTAATGTTATCCGATGGTAACGATGATTTGATTTATTCAATATGCAGTTCAATACTGGGAACAATGAAAGTTCAAACTTGAAACACTTGTTCTTATAAATGATACATGTACTTCATAGTAATAGACATTAAAAAATTAATGTTTTTAAATTTGGGATTTTCTTTTTCAAATAATTTTAGAGATAAATTAAACACACTGGTACACTGGTACAATTCTCATTCTCATATAAATGAGCATAATAAGACTTAAAGGGGCATGGTTAGTGTTGTCACGATGATCGATTTTTAGTCGATGATCAGTTGGAAAGGTTGTCGATTTACGACAATCGATTTGAGATTTTATAATCGATTATAATCGGATTATTACATTAATACTATACTTATCATTTTGTTTATTATTCTGTATTTTATACAATTAAAAGTTGAAAACTGTTGCAAATCCATGTGTATCTGCGTTCGCATAATGTTTTCATCAGCCATTTTGAAATACTAATATCTTTTTAGTTACGGTAGAAGGATATTGTTTCGGATCAGACCAATGCTAGAATTTTAAACAAAATGTACAATGAAATTTAATAACGTCAAGATCTTTAATTTTCGATATAAATAAAATCAATTGTCAATCATTATTTTGATAGAAACTCGTTTTATTTATTATGGAATTATGCTGACACAGTTTCACGTTTTAAAAACGAAATGGCCGAATGTGCCAAAACTCTACGATCATCGAGGCACAAAAATAAAACACTTTGGATTCTTTAAGAAAACACAAGCATTTGGGCAACCAACCTCTAATAATTTTAATAATAAGTAAATTTAAATACTTTATTTGATTTTTATTGAAAGAAGTTATTAAAACCGAATTGTCTCATGAATGCCTTATTAGATTTAGTAAACACCGGAAGTAGAAGAAGAAAACAAAATGAAAGCATGTCAACCCATCGGAAGCATATTGGTGGATCATGCAATTTTCCCAGCTTGTAACAGTTCACTTTAGTTAACTTTATCCATGAAATTAACTTTTTTGAAGCATTAAAAGTAAAGTATTAGAAGAAATCATCAATTATTGTGGAAAGTACATAGTCTAGAAATATATAGTAATAATACATGACGTGAATAGGCACTTAGCTTACTGGTACATATTGAATTTAGCTGGGTTCGGTTATTATTATAGTCCGGTTAATGTCACAATTTTTCCTTACAAAATAACTATTATATTAAGCGGGGTCCACTTGAATATCTTAAAAATAAACAATACTTTAAAATTTAGTGACCCATTTTAATGAATTTAATACAAATTATTACCGATTCGATTATTTGCCGATCATCAGTTGGTTATAGTTAACCGATTATACCGATTAATCGATTATGATTTTCAACCGATTTGACAACACTAGGCATGGTCACGACTCAGGTCAAAATTTATTATTCCTTTTTAAAGGGGCATGGTCACGATTTTAGTCAAAAATTATTTTTTCGATTTTAATGATTACAATGCTTCAGTAAGGCCTTTTAAATAGGCAACCAAAATTTAAGTGTCATTCGTTGAGCTATAAGCGAGTTACAGAGCTTACAATTCTTTGCTATGTAAACAAAGCTTTTGTTTACATTTTGAATGTTAAAGTGAAAATTCCAGTTTTAGACCTAAAAATGTATGTGTTAAGCGTTAGGAACTGTTTCTTTATGCTTAAAATGAATAAGAAGATAGAAAACTCAACTTGAAAAACATTTTTTACAGGTTTATTGAACCCATGTAAACAAAAAAAACAGGGCACGAGCCTTGTTTACATGACAAATAATTGTGATCCCTGTATCTTGCTTATAAGTCAACGATTGACTCTCAAATTTCATTTTACCATTAGAAATGCATTCCTAAAGCATTTTAAATAATAAAAACAAAAAAATATAATTTGACCAAAATCGTGACCATGCCCTTTTAATGTTCACCATGCTTCGGTAAGGCATTTCAAATAGTCAACCAACGTTTGAGTATCAGGCGTCAAGTTATTAGCGAGAAACAGAGCTAACAATTCAGATTATGATTTTTTTTTTGACATTTTGAATGTTGAAAAGAAAAGCTAAAATGAATCTAAAAAACGCTAAGACTGTTTATTTACTTCAAGACGATTGGCAGACATAGCACGAGTCTTGTTTACATAACAAAGAATTGTGAGCTCCCTATCTTGCTTCTAACTTATCTTGCTTATAACTCAACGACTGACACTAATATTTTGGTTGACCGTTAAAGATGTATTACTAAAGCATTGTAAATAATATGAATAGAAAAAAAAAATTGGCCAAAATCGTGACCATGTCCCTTTAAAACCTGCAGAAAAAAGATGATCAAGAACATATTTTTATCTCTTTCAATGATTGCTTATCATGTCGGAGAAAAATCATGAAAATATCCGCAGCATAATTCTAACTTTACCTGAACTATAGAAACTTATCGTGGGGCCACATACATGATGATGTAATTTACGAGCCCTAATTTGTGCTTATTTGTTTAGGGCAAACTAAAATGAGACAAAAATATTTTTTGTCACTTATTTCAAAAAAATCTGAAAAAAAATCTTACATTCAATAAATTTGCCCAGATAATTAAAAAATATACAAAGTACAAAAACAAAAAACAAACAAAGACACAAAAAATACAAAAAAAAACCTCGTAAACGTTTTAAAAATACCAGATTGAATAAAGGCTTATCGAATTGATGATTTGAATACCGTTAATGTTGCTTCCAATTTCAAATTAAGGTTCAATGCTAAATGTTTTTACAAAATTTGCATATCTCCTTTGATCCTTGTACCTATAAGTGCATTGGATGAAAAATTTAAAACTTTAAGAAAAGTCTCGTTAATATTGAATTTAAAAACTTGGAATAGTTCATTGACGTGCGTTCAATTGAAAAATTGCAGTTTGACCGATCATGGTTATACATATTTCGTTTGAACTCATACAGGCAACAAATCTTTGATATTTCTTTTTGAAAACCATAATTTTAATAATATTCTGAGGCTTACCCAGGTTACCCAG
Source organism: Magallana ariakensis (assembly GCA_020458035.1). Taxonomy (NCBI): domain Eukaryota; kingdom Metazoa; phylum Mollusca; class Bivalvia; order Ostreida; family Ostreidae; genus Magallana; species Magallana ariakensis. Next base: position 47,099,386 of record CM035817.1, on the reverse strand, counting down.
GGTCTGCCTAACCAGTCGACAGAGAAGTTTGAACTCGAAGATTGCATTTGAATATCCGACATACTAAAATCGGCCAGTATTTATCTCCGAAATGTTATGAAGTACTGTGCGTTCTGGAATTAAAAACTTTATAATGCTTACTTTAATCAGCACACACTCTCAGTCTAGAAAGAGAGCGCTTTTATATCTATTGGGTTAAAATTCACAACGTGTTTATCATTTGGCGACATGGATTTTTTTGTTATTTCTGTTTGCATTGTGTCTAGTAAAAATTACTTACTTCAGTCCAACTTACTTTTTGGAGTGTTTAATTTATTATTAAATTACCATCTACCACAATTTGGAGTAAAGTTATATATGATAAAACACAAAGTTAAAGGGGCATGGTCACGATTTTGGTCAAAATTTATTTTTCCGATTTTAATGTTTACAATGCTTCAGTAAGGTATTTCTAATAGTCAAACAAAAATTTGCGTGTCATTCGTTGAGTTATAAGCGAGTTACAGAGCTTGAAATTCTTTGCTATGTAAACAAAGCGTTTCTTTACATTTTGAATGTTGAAGTGAAAATTCCAGTTTTGGACAAAAAACTAATGTGTTTAACGTTAGGAACTGTTTATCTATGCTTAAAATGAATGAAAGATAGAAAAATCAGCTTGAAAAAGATTTTTAACTGGTATATTGAACCTATGTAAACAAAAACAGGGTACGAGCCTTGTTTACATGACAAAGAATTGTGAGCCCTGTATCTTGCTTATAACTCCATGAATGACTCTCAAATTTCATTTGATCATTAGAAATGCATTTTTAAAGCATTGTAAATAATAAAAACAGAAAAATAGAATTTGACCAAAATCGTGACCATGCCCCTTTAAACTCGGAATTTTTATTTGCACATTTATATGAGAATGAGTGACCAATGATAGCATATCTACAACATATTTGAGTAGATTTAAAAATATCATTATCAAAGAATTTCGTTCTTCTGCTTTTGAATAGACATTTGTGTTTAGCTCGGGTCTGATAATTCTGCGACATATATTAATCATAATCATACATTAACCCCCTTCCCCGCAGTAACGCACGTTAACGCATATACCGTTACCCCACAATCACGCAATTTGACGCATATACCTTTTCTCCGCAATCACGCACTTTAACGCACTTTTCGTCGTTGGCTGTTACGGCTCCAATAACACGTACATGTAATTTATTGGTTTTTATTTATCAAAATATATTGATGGTATCATAATAAAAGATTAATGTAATAAAGTTATGTCATAAAATTTCGAAATCTTTAGCAAATAATTTTTTTTTAAAAATTTTTTGAAATGTCCTAGTTGCCTGATTAGTTCGCGAAATTTCGTGCGACAAAAGCTTTGATGGCGGCGAGTGAAGTTGATTATTTTAACGTAACCGATGGTAAAGGATTATTCATACAGCTCCCTTAACACAGCTGGTTTCTCAAATGACGTCTGATTTAGCCACAGTGGGCGTTTCTTTAATTTAATTTGAACACTCCCCACATTATAAAAAACGTATTTCATGCCAGTTACTTTAAATAATCCTCTCACACAATCAATACACACACATATAGATAGAAAGGGAGTATTTCATTCTAAAGATTTTGTAATAATGACACTGACTTCAGAGAATTAAGAATATTTTAAAGGATATTTATTTCCCTAATGGTAATTGTTTGGCTTATATTTATCACAAATTTACAAAGATAAACTCTCCCTGCTTGCGTAAATGATAACCCATCACGATAAGGTGATAGCTTCAATTATAAAGAAAACTGCTTCTCCGACGATTATGATTAAAATATTGCTAAAGGTTTGCACTTTTAGTAAAGAAAGGTCATGTCAAATGCACCGAAATGCCAAGATAATGATATAAAGACCCAATATTTGTTTTTGTTTTTAGCTTGGCTGGTTGTGTAGGTATGAAAATAATACTTTATACAAAAGAGACTTTTGATTGCAGGATCCATCCCCTTAAATTTCAAATCAATTATTCTATCTAATCCTGTTTAAATCGTTATAATTTCACATAGATATACATCAAATTATTTTGCAAACATTGTGTTACTCTCATTATAAAACTTATAAAATATTATATGTTCTGTCATTTTGTTTTTATCCGAGTGTCGTCAATAAAGAAATTGATTGAGTACATTTGAAATTGTGAGGAACCGTTTTGTTATCACATGGACTTCAAGGAGTACTGTGTAAAATGAATTGTTTTTATCTAATATGATTAATGATGGTCCGATATCAAGATCCCCTCCCGAAAACCATGCACTAATAATTATTGATACAAACCAAGTTCTTTAAAACATCACGGTCAAATGTTTTCATCATCAGGAAAAAAAAAATCACCCCGTTCATAGCAGGCCTACTGTAACATTATATTGTGTCATTAGGATGATGGCTATATGAGAAGGTTAACAGCTGCATAAATTTTCATACAAACTCCAATTACATGTACTTACTAATTTTGATATAAAAGGAAAGTTTTGTGGGTTTTTTTTTTTTAAATACGAGGTTTAATTCAACTAGCAAACGCCAGGTATGTTATTTACTTTTTTCAGATAAAAATAATTCATATAAAAAGAAATACAAATACAATACTTACATTTTCTAGTCTTTTGAATAAAAGTTTAATATTTTACAAACATAAATAAACATTGATTGACAACACTTTTAAGAGAACGACGAAGGATGCTAACGCATAGTTCCCCCCTTTTTTACAGTCAGTTTGATAATCAAGTCAAAATGGACAGAAAATCTTGTTTCTGTATTTTCTTCATTGTTCTTTTGATATCTCCCGGTCTCATTTTGGCCAAGACCATGAAGGATCTAAGAGAGTCAAAAAACAAGCGACAAGCTCAGGCACTGTTACCCCTGTGGTATTATACAGGAATGACCGTGTCTGCCCCGGTATTTGCTGCTTTGGTGGCAGCCTACGGAATTTACGCTGTCACTAAATACGCCATCAAGAAAGGTAATAAAAAATCTTTTACCTAATTTTATATATTATTAGCAATATATTTTTGTGTCTGATATTCATTATTAGTTCCCATTAAATACATCAAAATGTACTCAAATTCTGGCATATTGAACGTTATCTTATACGTATGTACCTTTGGTTTTATTTGTGATTTTTCTTATTTTCAGCAAGAACTCGAAATGACAGCCATTCATGTGCTAATAACAGAGGATGGTGTAGAAGCTCTTGCTTCAACCATGAATACATTGACTGGATTCATACTACTGTGTGTGGATCATTTTATTGCTGCAGACCCGGGAGGAGAGGGTAATCCATGCATGCAGAGAAAGACTTTATTTATATAATAATAGAATTGACTTGCAAAAAACTGCAAATCATTGAATAAAAATGTTAAAAACAATTGTTGACTATTGATTTTGATAAACTTTTATTGAGTATTCAGATCTAAAAGTTTTCTAAAAAGGCGTTATATTGCAGGATTTTTATAATTCATTTCAATAAAAGAAACCATTTATTTAGCTTGTTATTGCATGAAGTTCTGTAGACGATATGAAATTAGTTTGCAACAAATTGTGTGCTTAAATGGATAAGAAATTGTGCTAAACACATTTATAAACATGTCTATATATGAGAGGAAAATATAAAACAACTCTAATGAACACAAGAAAGAATACTCTAAAAGAATGAATAGGAGTACAAATGCTACAGACCCGGGAGGAGGGGGTAATTCATGCATGAGGAAAAAGAAATGACTTGCAATAAACTGCATTTTGTTGATATTGTGACGAAATTGGTTCTAATTTGTGTTTTGCCAGAATGTAAGACAAAACATTTCTTGAACTAGATTGTTTCTGCAAAACTGTTGTCTAAAGATAAAAAAGCAATAAAAATGAGGTTCTACATGTTGTTGTGTATGCAATAAAGTACAAAACAATGCTTTTTAATCACTTAGAACAGCTGTAGAACTGCGCAGCTGCAGACTTATTTTGAAGATTTCAAAATCTGAAAGAGTAACAGAGGGGTTAATTGATGTCCTCTCTATAACCATTTGTAAGGAAAAAGGTTGAATTTTGCACATTGATGCGGAAACTGTGCCTCAAAATTGGGTACCCTATTTTTCTCAGTCGGCATGGGATCTATTATTAGAACAAGAAAATTCCAGGCTATACTTTGAACTCCCGTGTCTATGGAGGCACATTGAGGTTATATTTTCATCAATAGAAATAAATGTCAATTCAATCTGGGCTGAATGTGACAGACATATCTATACCAGTTCCAATTGTTTTGTTTTTAGTTCTATAAGTATAAATTAAATTTAGTTCTTTTTAGAAGTAGGGTAGGGGTCCAAAATATTAATTGTCTTAAGTAAAAAAAGATACATATATTTTTCAATGAAAATATAACTTCAATGTACCTCCATAGTCACAGACAAAAGTATCTTGTGCAAATTGATGGATTTTTGAGACTCTTTTTCTTTTGAGACAAAGTTACAACTTAAATAAGCAAGCTTTGGCTTTTTTCTCAACAAATGGTTGTAGAGTGGACACTAATAACCTCCTTTCATATTTTTCATATTTTTAAATCTTAAATTTAAGTCTAAGTGATTTAAAATGCATTGTTCTGCCCCTGTATGCATAATTTGCATACAAAACAACATGTTAAACGTCATATTTATTGCTTTTGTATCTTTTGACAACAGTTTTGGTAAGTTTTGGACAGAAACAAGCCAGTTCAAGAAATGTTTACATTTTTCTTCTCAAAACACCCCTCTTAAGAGAATAATAGTGATCTACTACCAATCGTAAGACCAGAGGCGTGTTAAGCAGATAGAGCGCTCGCGAGCGTTCGCCACATTTTTTGTTGCGGGTATAGAGAATTTTGGCGAGCGCTCGCTAATGCTCGCTCTGTTGAACACGCCTCTGAATAAGCCACATTTGGAATAGGTTATTGTGTTCTCTCTGGGTTTGTGTTCACTTGGATGTAAGTCCTGCATAAGGCATTAAAAGTAGAGCACAAACATAGAGGCGCACAACAAACAGAAGTGGAGGAAGCGCACGGTTGACGCAGTGATTTGATTACAGGTATTGTTTTACAGGAAGGACACCAGTGGTTATCCAGTCAAGGAAATACTGCTTCTTATACTCCTGGCCAACAAAAGTCTGAGTAAACAGGTTAATGGACCTGGTGCAACGCTTAGGTGTAAGACATATACCAGTATAAACCATACAGCTTGACCACGTTGCACGTTACAATAATACAAACAAAAATCTGATCGATTTATCACCCTTACAACAGGTGCCGACATTTATTCCTTGTGAAAATGACACTTTATTTTAATGCTTATATAATAGAACCATTTTAAAAAAGGTTGGACTTTGGGTAGTTTTGTCAAACAGCAATGTGACGTAGGCCTGTCTATTTCATTAATGACTACTCAGCCATGACTCTGAAATTAACATGAATTGTCTGGCTTTTGAGCTAAGATTACGTAATCTATGCATTGTTTGCCAATTTAAACCACTGATTTTGTCTATGGCAATATGCTGTATGCTTCAGCGGCGGATTCAGAGGTCTATTGCGGGGAGAGGGGAAAGGTTCGGGGGGCTCCCTGGAATTTTTTTTTCAAAATAATGGTTTAAAATGGTACGTTTTTCACAAAAATTGACTAAATCTACAGATTCTTCTTTGTTTTGACAAAACTCTTTTTAAAAATATTTTTTAAAGCTATACACACTGTAATTTGCGTCAAGTTTGAATGACAGTGAAAACGCGTCTGTTTGTTTACTTATAAAAGTTAAGTATATTCTGTAAATTACAGTGGTTAATTTCTTCTAGTTACAAAGATATAGAATTTTAATTGTTTATTTTCCTGACATGAAAGTTATGCCTTTTTATGAATATTGATTAAAGAAGAGCGAAACCGACCTCATTGCGCATGTCCGCGGAAAATCAGGTAGCCGTTATTGTTTGCCTGATTACATATCCGTCTCGATTTTATATACAGTTTAATATATATAGAGCCTGAACCTCTGACCCAGGGGCCATGAATTTCACAATTTTGGTAGAGGGCTTCATGGACATCATAACCATGCATTAAGTTTTTAACAAATATATATGGGAGTATATAAGAAATTTTTTAAGATTTAATACATTTTTACTATATGACCGTATTGGCCCCACCCTAGAGCCTGAACCCCTAACCCAGGGGTCATGAATTTCACAACTTTTGTAGAGGGCTTCATGGATTATGATTATGATTATGATAATCATGCAAACAGTTTTTTCCACACGTGTGGTAGTAGAGAAGAAGATTTTCGAAAATTTGGCTTTTTTTGCATATTTGGCCCCGCCTGTGGCGCCCCGAGTGGGGAGGGGGGGGGGGTAGAGCCCTGAATTTGATTCCTCCTACCATAGAAATGCTTCACACCAAAAATATTAAAAATCGACTTGGTAGATTTTAAGAAGAAGTTAAAAATGTAAAATTGTTAAACGCTCGACGGACGACGGACGACGACGGACAAAAACAGATAGCAATAGGTCACCTGAGTAAACTCAGGTGACCTAAAAATATAATATAATTGCCTTTCAGGACAATCACATGTTTTTCACAAATAGTGATGCCACATTTTATTTTGCAGATACTGCATTGTTTAAATTATATAAAAGATTCAAACCATTGTAAAAAAAAAATCAAAACATTATAAAACATTCATTATCACATTAATATGAACTAAATGCAAAAGATTTATATGATTTACATTTATATGATTTACTAGGGTTGTTAGAAAAGTTCGCGGACAGGTTCGATTGTGAGCTGATTATTTGCGTGATACCAACGAAACTTTTCAGATTTAATCTTGACGTATGTTCTAAGAAATATATGAAGATTTGTTTTTTTTTAAATGCACCATAAAAAAATATACATCTTTAAAATTACTTTGATAAGATATGCTGCACGGAGCATGTCAGTTTTTTATTTTTTGTGGTATTTTTTGTGGTATTTTGTACGCATTTTGCCTTATTAAGAAAATGTACCGTTTAAGCGCATAAAAATAAATCATATTTCATATAACATCACAATAACATATGAAGGTCATTTTGTGGAAGTTTCAATTAAATTGAAGAATTTCTGACCGTTTTGTCGACAATATGGACGACCAACGCTTGAAAAATGAGTCAAAAACGCTAACGTCAATGAACATCTTGGAGCACCGGGCCGTCATGAAATTTTGAGTGTACGGAGGAAAATTTCCGATGGAGGTCGAATATTCGTAGATGCTGCTTTTTTGTAGCACAAAGATTTACAGTTGGAATCACAGAGATTTAAAGATGGAAGAACTGATATTTTGAGCTCTTGTAGCACCCCCACCACCCATACATCCCGGATATTGTTCCTATGGATTTCGCTTTATTTCCTTAATATCTAAACTCGAAACTGAGTGTCAGATATTTTTGGACCTAAATGATCTACGACATACCACAATAGGCATCATACAAAACAAATAATGGTATGAACGTGCGTTTTATAAATGGGTTAAATGACATGAAAAGAGTGTGGAAGAGATAGGTTTAAACTTTGAAAAAGAGTGACAGGTTTAATTTGCCTTTCAGTTGTTTGACGTCACCTGACGTCCTGGTACTCCAACTATTAAATGGTGCTCCGTAAATCTAGCTCTTGCAAGGTAAAAATCGCTGTATCTTTTTAATTTTTTTTCCAAATCATAGTATTTTTTGCATAATAGTACTTTAATATTTTCAATTCGCAGTTATTTAATAAAACATACGTCATCCTACAAAGTACACAGTATTTTTGTCGTAAATCACTTTGTCCGCGAACTTTTCTAACAACCCTCGTATACACTACTTACTTTGTAGTAGACAACAAATGCAGCAAAGAAAAGTGATGTTTTATTGTACAGGGTTATCCATAAATTCTGATACCGTTTTGAATGCCCATTGAAGTTAAATGAACAAATTAAAATTCAATGAAACGCATCATACTGTACAAGGAATACAGTTTTATTCTATGTAGGTAAAGTGCCGTTTGAATGCCGTACATAGCAGAACAGAAAAAATAAATGTTAACATCAAAAAGGCAAAATTACGGCGTACTGGTACTGTACCAGTTATCGGCTAAGACCAGTTATCGGCTTAACTGAGAGTTCGGGTTTATCGGGTTAGCGACTATCCGAGATTTGTTAATTCAGTCCTCTGTTTTGAATAAAGAAAAGTATGTTTGCATGTAAACTTTCTTGAATATGTTTTATAAACATGAGCTTAAACGATCATTGTTTACCGCTGATTTACATGTTTGCAATTTCAGCAGTGAGGGAAGTGACGTAATAAGTTAAAAATAGAATATAACCCATTTGTGATACATTATCATATCCCTTCTTTGATTTGACATACAATATCACTACATATAACATGTAGAAACAAAAGGAATTCACTAAATTCTGAGAGATTCATAGCGCAGTTGAACGCCCGATTGCACAATATTATGCATTGAATAGTCTACGATTTTGTGTAATACCGCATGATAACAAACGAATATTTTTATGAGTTTTGTTCATGTATCATAACCCCTATGACCCCAAAAGGGACATAATTCAAATTACATTTTTTCAGAGTATCAGATCAACATGTACAGGGATATTACTTTGTTATCATCGCGAAGCCGATAACTGGTACAGTAAATCGTAAAATCTCGGCAAATTCGGGGCGTGCTAAAAAGCCCACAAACAAAATGTTTTGGGTTCTAAATAATGATTTAACCTAACAGGTGCATAAACAAGGAGTTCACCATTTAAAGTATGCCAAGTTTTATTTTAAAATATCAAGAAAAAATGAAATACGAACAGAAAACGTTAAATTTTAGCCGATAACTGGTACAGTGCCAGTATGGTTTATTTGACGTCTTCTCTTATGCAGGCACTAGGGGTAGCTCTGTCAAAAATTCTAGGATATTTTATGTTGGATCTGAATCTATTGAAACAATAAGTTTTCCTAAATTATTGCATGTATTATCAAATAAGGAATATTCAATTTCGTTGAATTGAGTAACTCCTCTCATTTTGGTCATTTTATCTTTCATTGACCAAAATAACGATAAACCTAAACAAAATATTTAACGTTTAAAAAAATATATCTTAAATCACAGCTAAAATTGTACCAGTACATTATCTATATATCTTTTTTTTAGCTGAAAGAGTGTCTGACAAAGACAACCACGCCTGTGGGAGAACTATCGGACGGTGTAGACCAAAATGTTTTCCAGGAGAGTCCCTGGACTGGGATGACCCCGTATTGCGTGGGTCCTATTATTTCTGTATGCCTGAGAGGGGGGGGGGGAAGCAGAGGAGGGTCTAAAGGGAAACGCAGGAGAAGAGGTTAATCAGTAAGTGGAGAGTGAAATGAATTAAATTACGTTATGACGGGTTCTATCCTAATAAATCAAATGCAAAAAGTTTGCGTTTTTTTATTCCACTTGCATATACACATTTAATTCTAATCATATTAATATTTAGATAAAACCTCATTTTCAAATACAGTCACTCTTATATTAAAAAACAGCTAGCTACATGTACTGCCTAATACACGGTAATGTTTATAAAGTTCAATTGCAGTGTTAGATTGAATGACGGAGTTGTCCCTCTTTGTATTTGATATGCATCGGAATATACTATACAGATATTTCGCTCACTCTGAGTGTTTTCCCATTGTTTCTACTGATTTACTCCCAGACTTGTCTGTATCGTCTACAACACACTTTGTGCCTCTTTGTAAAGAAATCTTTATAACTTGAAGAACAAAATTGTAAAATGGAAAGTATTATTAAAATGCAAGGATTGCAGATAAACAGAGAAATGAAATGTGCTTTTTGTACTCTAAAATAACCTGTACTTTAGTTATCTTAGGATTCTAATGTAATACTCATATTCTTATATCTGTCAGGTTTTGACGTGGAAGTGGTTGTTGAACAATAACGCCAGACAATGCACTAAAGCCCCTTTTCTCCAAAACAAATTTGAATGTCATTATGTAATGGTGAACATCTTTATAAACTAACCATCTAAGTTTAAATCGAGTACCTGTTTTGTTTTCTGTTATACCAGTTTTTCTTTGTTCTTACCATGTACCGGTGTTATAACCAATATATCTCAAATACTAGTATATATTGTTTTATCTACACTCTACTCTCATTCTACTTAAAAATATTTTTGTTTATAAAAATGATATGAGTATATTTAATAATATTGTGCAAAATTTCGCCCTTAAGTTTATGAAATTAATATTCTACAATTGTGATAGCAGAAGTACGTACATACTTCATGCATGATTGAGTGTTGATGCCAATGACTTTCATGGCATCACTTTCATACTGCCAATAGTTAAAAGAGTCCGACTGTCTGGCGTTGCCTTTCAGCAATTCCTAGACAACCCTTTTATTTAGCACCCATCTTGTTCCACTTAAGGTCTAAATATTTTTTTTTTATTTTTTAACCGAATGAGTTAATATTCATAACCTGTCGATGATTTTAAATTGTACTGAATATTGTATTAATCGTTGATTAGAAACATTATTTTATAATGACATAATTGCACCAAACCGACACATCTTTAAAAGTGTCTGGATACTCACTCCTTCAGAGCACCGATAGTACTTTACACTAGTTTATAGAGTGGCACAGAACAGTTTTGGTGCAAGCTACCATAGCGAGGAGAATTACAAGACTTTAAACATTTGTCAAAAGAATTTCCTATTTCAGCACCAATGCCTCATATTCACTCTTTAAAACATCTAGCATCCATTTCTGAAGAAAATCGTCAAATAAAAATTTATAAAATAACCTATAGTTATATATATTTGTGAAAGTTTAACCTTTCATATTTCCACATAGTTTTAAGAGGCACATTATCCAAAACTTTCCAATTTATGATATATCAACTGATGTTTATAATGTGGTTAGAATCTTCTTTTTTCAATAATACTTGGTAATTGAGTGATGGACAGCTACATGTACAAGTTTTAAACAACCACATTAGCACACTGATTTTAATGAATTTCACATTTACAAATGACCCCACATATGTACCGTGTATATTAAAGATAGTCGCAATACATGATAACGACAAACAATAAATAAAATATTCATAGGAACCAAGAAATGTCTAGAAAAAGAAGAAAGAATATAGTGTTTACATAGTTTTCGCACATAACAACTAAAATGAATTATTGTGATAAACAAAAACATCGCAAAAACCATGGAAAGTACAAAAGCCCGCATTTTAGACCTAACTGCCCACATTTGGACCTACAAATGTAACTGCCCACATTTGCTATTCCAACATGAATGTGGCCTTTTGCGTCATGTTTGTGACAGAGAGTATAGATAAATTACTTATCTACGTGTCCGCTTTTCGTCCGACACAAACACTTCCTTTTACATCGTCTGGTATTTCTGGATTGTTTCCCATCGTTCCCTCTCTTTATAAGGTACAACTATGCTCGGCACCGTGGAATGCTTTAACGTGGCTTGTTCCCCTACGTAAAAAACATATTTTAGCTACATTGTTTGTATCTAATATTGACATAATGTCTTTTAATTTCATTCCAATTTTGAATGATGGATATACCGGTATATTCCTGTATTCTTTGATATATCACAGTGTTTCGACTTAATAGTTTCTAAAACACTTTAGGTTATTTTAAATCATGTGTCTTATGAGAAAATTTCAACTAATGCAAAATCATCATTGTACTTCAACAGATCATATTTTATATAACTTAATCCATCAATTCTAATGTCTTATCATATGAAAAGTCAAGTATACCCGCTTCCAACCCACTTAAATGTTTTAATCTATGAAAAGTTCTTCCCCTCCATCTGGTTTTATTTCTAAATGTTAATTATACCCATTCTCAATCTCGATTCTTTGAAATCAATTTATGATCAGTTTTCTGTTCATTGCATAGTCTGGACATTCTCTTTATTTTCGAAAGTCAATGTTTTATATATTTACGTAAAAGGACATTTGATTTATGTAAAATTTACCTGCACTTTACTCAAAGGTACACGAGAGGATTATTCTAAGGGTTATTTTAAGGTTTTGGAGATGACAGCCACATGCTACAAGTTACAAATATTCATGATATGTCTGAAGCAAGACAAAGCCCTTATCTAAAACTGCTTTTAAGTGAAAATTTAAGAATTTAATTATCAGTGAGTTTTGTGAAATTTGAATTATTTTACATCTGGCAAGTACATGTATCTATAAATTAACACACATTCTCTGGGATAGGCCTATATGTGAAACATTCGTGCTTCAACAAAGTGATTCTAAAATTAAACACTTGATTATACTAGTATACGATAACTATTTACTAAACCTGTTATGTCCACTGATTTTAATTTATCAGCTACAAATTAACCTGTGTACTTGGTGCAAATATATTGTTTACGACTACCGTTTAAAAATATAATAGGGCAGCCGGCAGACAACCATTGTGACGTCAGTGAGTGGAGCCAACTAATTATAGTACAGGTATTTGTAGGTGTTTTCATACAATTTTCAAGGACCATATTGACAGTTGACGAGAGAAAACATCAATATGATTTTAAAAAGTGATCGGAAATATTATTTGACACGTAAGGACAAGACAAATTCATTAAGTGTACATTCTATAGTGTTTACTTAGCTTAGCAATAGTTTGTTATAGATCAGGTAATTACCACGAATTGCTCTCTGCTGAAGAGAACAACTTCTCAAAGTTTGGTCCATATTTCGAATTCTGTTAATAGATTAGACGTGAAGGATAACAAACGAAGAAACATATCCGTGTAGTTATAAGTCAACTGATCCTGTTATATCCACAAATCTTTGTTTGATCAATCAATCAAACTTTCTGGAGCTTAATTTTTGTAAACTTTTACCAACTGTCTTTATTATTATCTGTAAACGATCCCGCTATAAACAAAAAATGTTAAATCAATTTGTGAGTATCAAAATAAACTGAATACAAAGTATGCAATGATGCTCAAAATCGTATAAGGGGAATTTTTTTAAAGCACCTATTTGGGACACATAACAGTTTTATTATTTAAGTGAAAATAATTGAGTATTGTTATTTTAGATTTTAAGTTCACGAGGACCAAGGGTCCAACCAATTTATTTGAAAAATAAATAAACTTTTATATGTGTTTTAAGTCTTAAAACTTATAACCTCCAATTCATATTGAAAACAAAGAAGACAGTTTGGAAAACACTCCTATACACAAGCTCTCTATTGTCAGGACAGGCAATATCTGCGATTGTGATCCTGGGTTGTTGGAGGGCAACAGTCAATCTTAATTCGGGTTTTAAATGTGTGCTATGGTTAAGATAACCGTTTTTCATACAACTGCCAAATGAAAAAGAAGTGGGATGCTGTATTTTAAATGAGAGCCAATGCATACCAACAGCCTAATTACTAGGTTTTACTATCCCATTCTGCGGTTTCTACAGACCTGTGGGTACTGATTAAAAGATTTTAAAACTCCTATATACTTGTATAAAATCTTTTTTCGTTTCTAAATGAAACCTAAATGCACGAAAAATTTGACCAAAAGTCGGATTTTTTTTACGTGACGTTATTTAGGAAGGAAAGTAATTTATTTCAATAAGAGTTATCTTTCTTTTAAGAGGGTCAATGAACTTTAAGGAGTTCCCCGCTGGACAAGGCGTCAGTCAGGACAGCTGACAATTCACTGACGCTAATACTACATGTTATTAGACACAAATCGCCGCCATTGACAATCGTACAGATGTATATTTTGAGCTGCTAGTTCTCGAGTTTCTATAATTACGAGTAATTGTTGTAGGTGAACCAAATTCAATATGTTTAGATAAGGCAAAAGTATATGTTGTGGTTATGTCTGAACGAAAGAAAGTCGTGGAAACTACGTATCTGTATTGATAATGTTTGTAATTACACTCTGTCATTTGTTTCTAGGGAACCTTTACTATCTGGAATTCTCTATAAGAAATGTAACATCAAAGACCCAGAGTTTACTACCGTGTCTCTCACCGACTTCATTTTGACTGCTAGTTTGACAGGTGTCGAGAAATGTCCGAGAATTCAATGAAAACCGGTGAATGTACCAGTTGACAAGACTTTTCCTTCGACTGCTAAGACCCCTGGGGTTGGTCGTTACCATTTATCAGATGGGAAAAAAAGAGAGAAACCTTACTCAGTTTGTTCACGGCCTTTTCTAATTTAATTGACAGATTTAATTCATTGTTCATATTGTTGATGCCAAACAACACTCCAATAGCTTAAGACCTTGAATCTTGGAACATTAAACCAGCAAACACATTCGCCTGTTTGCTCGTTTGAATGAATAATACGAACATTTGTGCAAACCTGCAAATAAACAATTTAATAAATGATGTATGTGGTAAAACCTGGCAGAAAACACATGCAAACATACAAATCAACATTGAATTAACTGGCCTTCAATCAGGTATACATGGGAACTTGGAGGGATAACAGCTGGATGTCTTAAACAAGGTGCGATAAAAATTCTGCGAACCAGAGATGAATTATTTTACACTCTCTGCAGATAACGTCTGAAGCCCTCTGATCATGCTACCGTCTGACAAATGTTGAAAGTGATGTTATGTCAATCAAAAATCTTTCACTTTAAAGCTTCCTTTCTGTATAACAACATACTCAGCTTGAGCAAAGTATCTTCCGTTCTTTTGTGCCTAACTGCGTGAGAAAATTCATTGAAAAATTTCATCATCAACCTACTTTAATTTTGCACACATATATTTTTGACTATTGTTTTTTTGGGGGTAAAAAATCGTAGTTTTCCTAAAAACTTCGTTTCTTTTTGCAAGAACATTGAGTAAAATTGTAGGAGAAACAATGTACGTACAATGTAGTATACTACACGAACCTTTGCTATGGGAATCGTACTGTCCTTTGTGACAGATTTTATTTCTTAAATAAAATCTATCATATATAAGTCTTCGGGAGATTATTTTTAAAGAAATAAAATGTCATAAAGGACAGTAATTTAAAAAAAAAAAAAAGTTAACGCGCTCAATGCAAAAATATATCATCAAATTCTTATTCTAAGCTTTATATTTGTTTTCGTCCACATAACATAAAACACACAACATTAATATTAAGCTATGAATCTGAAGAAACTAATCTGATAAAAACTTAAATTGAACAAACTATTCAAAAGTGTTATGAGCAGTAGATAGTCTTAAAAGAGAAATGACCATTCTTATAATATACAATGTCTTTTTTGATAATCATTATCATTATCACCATTTTTTCTGTCCAAAGAAACTCTATAAGAATCCCTTTCAGACAGCTCGTTTTAATCTAATCATTACGCGCAGACTTTTAGTCCAGACATATTAATTTCAATTTGCAATGTAAAATAAACAGCGAAAAGGTTCATGTGCATTATCACTTTGTCTGTGCACCATTTACCTGATGCCCAAGAGCGGAGATTAACTTAACGCCAGAAGACGAATGCAATCTTTTTTATTTTGTGTGCAAACGTGCACGGATGTAATCTTAATGACATGATTATGAGCAAATAAACTCTCACTCTTAATCCGCTTCTGTTTAACACGATTACCAGCGTTTTCAATTCACTCGTTGACTTGGAAAATACGGAATTTCGTCGTCCAACTTTCAACGTAAAATGTTCTCTACCAAACGGCAAAACTCAATCATCAAAGGATAAAAAAAATGTCTACATACCTTTTCGCTTAGTGACTTGTGGCAAAGATTACGATATATTTTGCTAAGGTTTATCCCTGCCAATCATTGTTATAAGAATGAAAAATTATGTATAATTCCATTATCTTAATTAAAAGATAGGTGGAAATGCTAATAGCTAGATTAAGGTTGTGTATATAGTTACACAAAATAAAACGGCCACTATGTTAAAAGTACTAGTGGTATGTATACATGTGATCAACTAAAAATGATTTTCCGTTTATTTTATTTCATCACAATGAAAACTTTATCATTGGCGACGAAGTATTATTACTTCCTGTGTTATTATTATTTCATTATAGTAAGAAATAAAATATACAATTAAAGATAAGCAAAACGTCTTTATTTTGACCGTAATTTAAACTGTATATTAAACAAAAACAAACTTCTAAATAAATATTTGTAGGTAGGTTGAACAAAACAAGTCGATATTGTAGCATCAATAGTTTTGTTTGGTTTGTAAGTGGTTGTGTTCTACGAGAAGACAAGATAGAATTAGAAACGAAATTTCAAAGATTGAAGAACCCAGCTTCAGTCCGCATAACTACCGAACTGAATGCCAAACGTTCGCTGAATTGGTAGAGCTTAAGAGATTAGCGGATTTTCTACATTTAGACATCAGCTATATTTACACAAGAGTTAGTCTGTATGCTAACATTCCGACACTCTATCCGTGCTCTCTCAAATCTACGACAGAAGGCAAACTTTAATTAATGGGAATTAGCAATTTGCGTACATAGTTTCAATTGATGAATATTTAATTAATCAATGAAATTGTAAACAAACGATTATACCATCTTAAAAGCGTCAATACGAGTAAGTCAATTTTATAACATGTTTCTTTTAATGTGCAAATGTTTACTACTTCGAAAAGTTTCTGCGCAACGAATGAAGTTAGCAAGCATGCTAAATAAATACTTTATCTGAAATATTACATGCCGAACATGTTTTGTACTTATAAACATTAAATTATACCCGCTCGAATTGAAATAAAACATATTTTTAACAAAACAGTCTTCAAACAGAAAGTTTAAGTAGCAAATTATAAAAAAAAAATCCTTAAAGACCCATTATTGTATCCTGTGCAATCAGCACTACCACAGAAAGGTGTTAAACATTTCTGCTAGTGACTGCGAAGACAACTTGAAAATGAAAAAAATGTCTATCAATTATTATGTCAAGAACGGTCAGGAGATTAACTCGAATAGTGTTCTGAACTAAACGCACTCTTTTGCTTTGTTTGTAATTCTGTACAATATCTTGTTAAAGGATTAATAGAACATGGCTTTGTTTTTCGCTTTCCATGGCGAACAATACACGTCAACTGGATGAAGAATTAGCCAGCTTACAATGTTAGCTCTAACACCACGGAATTCAGTCTCCAATTTCTATCACTCTTATATTAGGTTTGGCACTAAGGTGACAGTTAATTTTCTCATCCCGTTGTCTTTGGAAATCCGTGGCATCACATTACGGCCCAGTGGGTGGTAGAGTGCTGGGTTTTGTAAATTATCGTCAAGATGTCATCGGCGTTACCAAAAATGACTTGCATCTATCTACATTCTATCTATCTATCTATCTATCTCTATCGAAGTGATCGGTTGCGCGTTACAAGAATATATTTCAGTACACATTACATATAATTTTAAATATCTAAGTTACACAATCATATCCTTTTGATTGGATTGCATTTTTCCTAAATTGGGGACATGTTCAGTAAACCAATACAATGGTCAAAAGCTAATTTATAGCAGTTAATCAGAGCCAATGAGTAAGACAGGAATTCTTTATAATATCTTAATATAGTATCAAATTCTTTAAAGTGCATCATTGATTATTTTAAAAAAGACGTTTAACAGCTCTTAAAAGTAAAATATTTTGCTTCGTACGCAAAGTATTTCTAAGTAAAGGATCAGGTCAACATTTTGTGTACTTTGGAGTAGCCACACACTACAAATGATGAAACGACGTTGTAATAGAGTCTCTAACACGCAGGTGTTGTTTCTCCCTCGCATTATGTTTACTATAGAAAGGTAGTACCAGTTTGGTTAATTTCGTTATGTAAGTAGCAGACAAAGGCAAGGAAGGTTCATGTGAATATGCTTGCTTCGCGCTAAGCTGTGGGTAAACATTAGCTTTCCACTTTTAAGTTTCATTGATTTTTTTTGTTTTGACAGAAACGTTAAAATTTAGAATTGAAAATAGCCATTGAAATTTTGATTGCATAATAGTTATACTTTTCCTATATATTCTGTTTTCAGTAGTTTTGCTTTGTTAAGAGTCAGTGAGGTGGTGGCCCTTCAGTCAGATTGCGTTCAATAATTTCCTATATATTCTGTTTACAGTAGTCGTTCCAACTCACTTCTTTCTTTTCTCTCTCTCTCTCTCTCTCTCTCTCTCTCTCTCTCTCTCTCTTTCTCTCTTTTTTTTTTTTTTTTTTTTTTACAAATAAATCGTGAAATATTTTATATCTTTAACCACATTCACAAATATTGTATCAAAGAAAATAAAAAGAGCAATGTATTGTTTTTATCTATTAAATTCTAAAAACATGTTGGGCATGATATAGGCATTTTAATCAAGCAACAACTTCATGATGTTTTATATAAAAAGTCTTTAACTGTTAGAACACAATTTTATACCAAAAAAAAAAAAACTTTACAAGTGGATGATATTCAATGTTTTGGGGTTGTTGGGTTTTTTTATGTTTGTTTTTGGGGTTTTTTGTGTGGTTTTTTTTTTGGGGGGGGGGGGGTGTCAGTCTCAAAGCATCCATAATGGTTAAAAAAAAAAAAATTGGTGTGCCATCAATTGTTGCCCGGGAAATATATTCAGTAATTTCTTTGATCTTTTGATCATATGTGTAAAATTTTAGGTGGATATTGTTGAAATTTAGTATTGTGAAAATATGCAGTGACTTAAAGAATAGATATACAAACCACATTTACTTCTTTCCTATAAAACTAAAAGACAATAACATACCGTATAGTGGATAAAAAGTAAAATTAATAGATTCATTCTAACCCATTAGATGTACTTTTTGCATGTGTAAAGTGTAATGCATAAGAAGAAAAAAGGAGTTAATGACATTCTTGGTAAACTTAGGAATAAATCTGATACTGAAATCGGGTAGAGGGAATTACAAATTCGATCAAAACCAACCCATTTAATTGGCATACGATATACTTATCATTACCTAAAGTTGTTTCTTTTGTACAAACGTAACTGCGGCAATCCATGGCTCCAATTTTCAACCTATTACGACCTTCACTGTATTCATTTACTCCATTCCCATCAGATTAAAGCATATCTGTGAAGGGAACGTTACGAATTTCTTTAATCATGGTGACTTAACAAAAACTGCCTTTACGAGTTTTGATGCGATATTTAGAAAACACACAGTCAAGAGAGATGGCAAGTGATTTCAGAACGAGGTCAGTGATTTTTTCCTGATATGCTTCCGGTGGTATCGACGTTTTATTACTCATTATCAATATGAAATTGACAAGTGATAACAGGGACTTATGTAAGTTTCGGGAAGTAAAATGTCTCAACCTCAAGGTTAATCTACCAATATCAAGGTCGTTGAATTCAATCCAAATAAATATTGTATGTTCCCTTAAAATTCAATAAATATAATATAGTTGCAGAATAGGATTGGTGCAGAAAGAATTTTTAAAATAAAAAAGGTTTGGCCTCTTTAAAGAGCGAAGATTTTGCAATGAAAAAAAACATTCCTTTACAATGTTGTAAATATATATTAAGCATCCACAAAAAGTTTGGATAGTAATGTTAAACCTCTGCTTGGATATAGCCACTTGTTAATAGTTGCATTATAAATACGCAATCATATTTGATATAGTGGCAATGCTTGGGGATGACAAACATACGACTTATTGCATATACCATCACTTACCAAAAGATATCTTATATATGTATGTCATTATTGTTCAAAGTAATTCTCATTCTCCTTTTTTTTTAAATCGGTACCCAACAGTTTTCGCATTACATATGTACATGTAATAGTTCTTTGTATAGTTTATTTTGTTTTCTTGTACCTTCTAGTGAGATGTCTTAGATGGACAAAGTGCATGTTTTCAAATCCTGTTATGTTTATATACGAATTAAAATATATTTTATATAGAAAAAAGTAAATACTTGTACTGTCCCTATTTTGATTCATTTTATGTATTTATTGGATTTTTTGTTTTTGAAATTAATTCAGAATTATTTTATAATTTAATTGAAACGATCATCTGTGTTACATGGTGTAATGTGAAACACTGTAAAAATAGTTCATATATTATGTATTCGATTTTTTTTAACATTTGAGTTTAACCGTGACAATACAGACGTTTTTTTCTTTGTAATGAAGGGTTAAAATTATGTATATAAGAAAAAATAAATATATTACAGAAGAATGTATAAAATTTAAAGAATTATCTATACGTTCTATTCTTTAATAAAAAGTCTTTAAAGTGGATTAGTTATTAATATCACTGTGGTTTTAGCCTTTTAATCCGTTCAAGCTAAATACACTAGAATTTTCACATCTCATCTTTTTAGCCCATGATTCTGAGGTTGTATTGAAATGTCATATTTTTTTTAAAAGATCTGTAATTTTATTTTGGAGCAAAGATAATCAGCGAAATGTATGTCAGAAATGGGGAAGCAGGGTAGGAAGTATCATAGATAAAACCCAATTATATTGCAATTAGAAGGAAATCCCTTGACTGGCGTTGGTTTGCGTCATTTGTTGTTTAATTACTCGGAAACGCTACATTAATTCATCTTAAGATAAAATACCTTATTTCATTTCAGATGGCGTCGAAGAATCTGTGTTTGTTGGCTAATAGTTCAGAAGGATTGTAAGATATTTCTCGAAATCCCTTTTTTTTTTTAGACACAAATTCAAAAATGAACATAGTTAACGACCTCGTGATTAAATATTCTCGATTTTGATGTTGGTACATTTAAAGTGGATTTAATTTTACGGTCATTGAAAATCTTTTATTCCTATCGATGTTAACAGTGACTTCAAACAGAACACATTCATGATGGCGTAATATTCGCGAGAGTCGTGAACATAAGCGTTATTTAAAAAATAATGTTATGTACTGTATACAGGGTTATTTTTCGCCCCGTGTATTTTTCGCCCTTCTGCACTTGCAAACGGTTTAGTCCCGTTTTGAATTCACCCAGACACAGTTTGAAATAAATACTCTTTCCAATTAACACAGCTATTCAGAAATTATTTTGAATTCGCCCAGTCTTAGATTCGCTGACAACGAGGGCGAAAGGGGTGGAAATGTTAGGGAGCGAATTTTTCCCTGTATACAGTATTTAACGGTTTATGTAGTCAGGTTCAATTGATCTACTAAAGGTGACTGGACAGGTAATCATTTGTGTGTACTGGATATAAGTTCCTGACAGATGTGAGCTGTCCTCAGCTATCAGGGTGCCACATATTGGATCAATTTACTTTTCAAGAGGTTTTTCATGAACCGAATTCTAAAATCATGTAGAGTATTATTACATCTTCGATAATCTAACCGAGTTCCTTATTAATACGAACAATTCAGTTTGGATCCTAGGTGTCCGGAATAACGAGGATCGACTGTCGTACGAATTTTAACGAAGATGTCGTTCAGCGTGTTATTTAACTTTGATATTAGAAGCATAAAACTATAATATTGTCCCCAGAGATCAAACACAGCTCCTAACGTACTAGTAACAGCCTTCCTCGGAGTTCTAGGATTGTTGATTTTCATATCAAAAGTTCCTAATTGATGAAAATGCACATTCTTTGTTGTCGTTTAACTCATGACCAATCAGTGCTTTGATAAATTATTCATTTTTTTTTAGAAAATAGATGAAAAATATAAAGTTTAAATCAAAGTATATAAAAACAAGCACCTTGATTATTCGTGATTAATGCATTCGTATTCAGTTATGATATTTGGAACAAGATATTGCCTTTCTTTGTCTTTCTACAACTCGCCAGCATTATGTTAGAAGTTCATTAAGTTTTTAATCGATGAACAGTTGAAAACGGATCAATTAGACACTTAAAATTGGCAGTTTTGTCGTCAATATTGAAGTAACAATGTTGAAATCAAAACAACTATAGTGATTTATACGGCATATCGTTGTGAATGTCATCTGATCACTTTCAACACAAAATAATGCACTTTAATCAAAAGGTTCCATATCATAACACTATCTAATGAGATTTCTGGGTCAGTTATGCCGCTTTCATCATGCAATAAGTCAATTTGATTGCCTGTGTTAATGAAATGCCCTTGACTGGTAATTTATTGTGATTTTCTTTCAGTAGTGTCGATTTTTTACAGTATCAGTATGCAGTGTAAATCGTGTTTTTCGTTCGAGTGTTGCTCCCTGCTTGTAACTTGAGCGGATTGGATTGGCAGAAAAAGACTCTACAATCAATAGAAACTTACAAACTGTGAAATTAACAACACATTGCGGTTACTTATTTGATATTTGTCAATATTCCAATACACGCATTTAATCAAATTTTGTCGAGTCTTGACAAACATCTAGGTCAAATATCAACAGCATTTTTTGTTTGCATAGCAAAGTATAGAAAGCATGGCCACATCTGGGTACATCTGTAGAGGCATCGCATAAAGCGAGTATCGGAGTATCCAAATACTGAGCCGGTTAGTTCTATCGATGGTTCGCTCTTACAAAGAAAAAGTCTTTTCGATACCTTTTTTGAAATTTCCAGCATACCTCTTCATGAATATACACATCTATCGCTGAATTACAAGATAACATTAACAAGATGATTTTACAACAATTGTTTAATAACATGGCAATTAAAAGATCAAAGTTAACTATCATATGTACAATAAAAATAACACAACAAATTGCATGGATATTCTTGTACAATTTAGAGTCATTTACTAACAGCCTGGAAATGAACCATGCAATCTTCATTAATGTAACAATAAAAGAAAATACTTGGTTGTTCCTGGCGAATGTTAGCGAAAAAATACAACCTGCAAATGGTGTTAATGATCAATTTATTGATGACAATGAGGAAATGTTATATTATGATAAATAAATAATGAGACAGGTGCGATGGAGAAAATTATCTGAAAATGACAAGACGGTGAAAACTAGCGACAAAAAATGCACGATAAATGTACAAAAATGTTCTAAAACGTTGATAATAAAATACGCTGCAGTGCAGGGTTCGGGGGAAAAAAATCCTGAGAAAATTTGGATTTTCTGAAGCTTGATGAATAGTTCAATGTCTAAATCGCCCTATAATTATAAGACAGTGTTTTTATAGTTAGCCTAAAAGTGCACAGAAAATTCTTCATTTTTTTCATTCTAAGAATTAAACCCTTTTGGGTTTTCGATAGCAAGATTTTCATTTAAACATTTAGATTATATTCAACCAACATCGTATTAGCATTGTTTCAAGAAATTTGTAGAAAATATGTTTTCCTGAGTTTTCTGGATATTATGGAAAGTCTTCAATCTTTAGTTATTTTTCCTGACATTAACATTACTTTCATTCGTCGTGCAACCAAGTAGTATAAAACACTGGAATATCCACGATACTGTACTGGACTACGAGTAGTGCAAACAATCAACATTACACAAAATTAGGATTCCCAAGGCTGTTACTTATACATATATTTCGCTAAAGATCTAGCGTCTCTTTCCAACGTCCCGTATCTCTCGGCTGGCTAGCTTTGAAGATGAGGTAGATTTCGCATACACACTGGCACTTACAGAAATTATACTCAAAAATCCCTGCGGTCCACTTCCTCGGAAAACAACTTATTTCCAGGACAATGGCCTGCTGGTTTATAAACCGAACGCAATGTTCACCAGCTCGAATCTGGCATTAAATCATCAACCTTTGGAAAAAATGTTTCAAGTTGCATTGCAAACTGCAAATTTGTAATGGATGAAAATCTCCACTAAATGTACCAAAGTTCTGAAAGGTCGGCGATTGGCGATCGGTTTGTTAAAGGAGAAACCGACATGGTCAAACTCGGATGGAATCTTAAGACATTGAACATGCAGAATATTCTTGAATCTGTTCCCATCGAATCAGCGACATGTCATTTTTTGGAATCTACCTGCATGCACACGAGTTAACTGTCATGCTTGGATAGTTTTTCAGCACAACATTTCTATTTTCATCAAAGTATAGAAGCGTTATAGAAGACAGAGAATCTGGGACACAGCACGGAGCTGGGACGTCGGTGTAGATCCCAATGGCATGAACCATACTCTGAATGGTTGCGTGGTTCGAAGGCTTCAGTCTCTGCAAAGAAATTCAGAATCATATATAGAACATCCATTAATAAAACGTCTGATATTGGAAATTAGAAATACTTCGTCCTTAATTTCTTGTTTTACTTTAAGCCAAGATACAGAGATTTTTTACGAAGTTTTTTTTCAATTGGACACGGTCACGCAATTTACCAATTTATATACACCTTGAAAATTCTGTTAAATACAAATCTTGACAGACTTTAGAGGCGTAAAGATTTTATAACCCGATTGTACACGATGTTAGGCTTTCACTTTTGGGGGTTGTAAACAAGAGAAACAACTTAGAATTTAAAGTAAACAAAAGTTTCCCAAGCACTGATTTTAAGTGCTATCTATAATAAACACTTTGATCAGATTTCGTCCATCAAGGATCCCGTGTCCTTTCTATCAGATAAGGCAAGACACTGGTGCCATGCTTTGCTGACACGCTTTGAACATTTTACTTTACATTTCAGATTACAAATCGAAACGAGGGTTGGAGAATTCACGTTCTCTTAATAGAAAGGTGATTTATCGATCAAAGAAAGCAAAAATATTTTTTCAAAGTAACGTTTGAACAATTTACTACCTAACAGTTTATAATGTATCCAATACTCAAACAGATTGTCTACTTTGGTCACCTTTGTATCGCTGCATGCTATCCCTAGTCGGGAACGATTAGGCGGTATCAAATTTCTTACCTGGGTAAGAGGAAATGGACACGACCCCGCACAGTAATGGGCTTCAAATGATTTGGGGGATATAATCCAGTCTCCCCATCCAATATCTGCAAAATCTACGATCAGCTTCTGGCGACCACACAGTTGGCCATGTTTTCCCTCCGTAGCCATATTTTGCTGCACATCTTTCCATTCTTTCGGAAACACTTTATTCCTTCGTCTGTTTTTCCTCCTCCTGTTTTTCCGTTTCCTATTTCTCTGCCTTTTCCCTTTTCCTGGATATGGTATAAGTCTTGAACCGGAATTTTTATTTCGATTTTGTCTTCGGGTTTGGAGAATTCCTGGATGCGTTTGAGGAATGTTAAATTTTCTTTCTATGCGTTGATAATCTACTGGATTCTCCGGAATTTCATTGTCGTATATTGATCTTTTGTCTCTTAATTTGACCTCAGTCACCTCGTCTGGTATCTTTTTCTGAACCGTTTCTTTATTAAAAGGGGCGTCACTTTTGATTTTGTCTGCTAGAGAATCTAACTGGTCAAAACGATTTTCTTGAGTATCGTTAGTGTAAACAATTAAAAATGGCATGGAATGATGGCGGATGAATTTTTTTAAAGCAATATCTTTCAATTTTCCATTTTGTTTCTCGGTTTTAAAATTCAAAGCAAATAAATGGGGAACCCGTCTTCTAGCTGCAAGACAACTGTCAATAGCTTCTGTTACGTCATACCACTGCCAACCAAAAGACTCAGCTCGCATCGTGATCTTTCCTTCCTCCGACATGTAGTGGGGGGCGACCTCATACATTTTCAATTCTATGTCTCTTTTATGATTCAAACGCTTTGGTTTTCGTTTGTACAAATGAATTTCTGCGCTCAAAAGCTGTTCTGTTCGACTAACTGAGGATAGGTTGAATACAAACATAGTCTCTCCGTTGACCACAGCTGAAAAAGGAGGAAAATACATGTTTAGTTTTCAAATAAATTGTAACATGTGACCTTAAAACCCCCAAGAAAACACTTTATCCCTTTATAAAGGCGTGTTCAAAATAAGAACCGTTTAAAGATTTGCACTAGTAAGTTATATCAAACAGCTTTGATGTTCTTAATTTCAATTTGTCATTCCAGATATAAATGGAAGCTTTTTACTAGATGTATAAAAATTAAGGAGAATAGTGAACAGTTTCAGATTAGAATTCAATATTAAAAAAACATTAAAGGTTCGACCAAAGTAATTTGATCCCACATTAAATCCAATTTAATTTACCTGAAAATACTAAATGAAAATGTATGTGCAATTTGACAAATACTTTCAACATCGTTGAATTTTCGGCATGATCTATCAAAACGTTACGGCGGTGCGCTAGATGTGTGTTTTCAATAAGCAATAACTTAAAGGATTTTTAGCCCTGTTGATGAAGTCAGTCAATTTAATGTGATAAGTCTCTGATTATTGTTCCAGCAACAGGGGTCTCTTTTAGAGAGCAACAACGTACAAGTTGCTTTTGTTAGGTCTGCAGAGATTCTTGTCAAATAGATTCGCGGCACCCTGTAATTGCCCGTTTCTGCCTTTTGGGGTTTTTCTATGGCATGTTGTGAGGTTGTTAAAACAGCCTAGGTGATTTTCGGTACAAAGGTCACTAATTTTCAAACAGTTGAGGAACGAATTTGAACCCAGGAAACCGCGGTTCTACCATGCCTTTTTAAACAAACAGCAAGTCATGCCTCGTCCCCAACATGAAATCGATATTTTTCGAGATCGTCGTAGTTGATGGCGACTGTACAGATTCCTTGTTTACCAATGGACAGGTCGTGCACACTTTTACCTATTGTTTTGAAGAATTTTTATTGTTGCCATCGCGTTTCTTGACGATAGGGAGGAATTTGAAACTAAATGCTTTAAAAAAAAAAATGTTGACACCTCTTCCGAGAGGGCATGCACGCATAATAGATGTTGCTCAATTTCATGCCCGATTGTCGACATTTTACTCCTTTTTAAAACCTCAACCTTTGTCTCGTATCTTGAAATTAAGTATTTGTGTTCACCGGGTTTTTTTTTTAAACAAATACATGTTGAACTTTAAGTGTAAATGTTTCATTGGCATTTAGAGTATCTCTTCTCTGTCGCGTTCCAGACATAATTTTAACAGAAAAGTTGCAATGTAAGGCAATCTTTTTAATGCGAATCGCTTTTTTTCCCTCTCCATTGAGTAATTTTGCGAATTCTTGTACACCAATATTGTAAAGGGATGATGGATTAAAAAAAGAAGTAATTACGCCCGGAAGTTCAAATCTGCGCCACTCTTGTTGCACGGCTAGTCGGTGGTTTGGGGATTTCTTACATCATTGGTGCCCCAATGTCCGGCGGTCTATTTCCTCGGTCGTGTTCCACAGTAACTGTTTTAATTGTACGTAAATCTACATAGTTAAATTGTAGTGAAGCACTATTTGGGTTTAGGTGCCTATTAGGAAGAGTCGCTCCAGAGAGAAGTGACATGCGATTAAAAAGAGATAAACATCTGCGACGTAATCCCCTTACATTTGTATTGCTATAAAATCTGGGACACTTAGTCTACCGAATGATAAAATATTATTGTTATTGTCTAATCAATCGTTCCATCGACTAGATATAAAACGCCAATGAATGCGGAAAAGGACGAACATTTAGGTCATATTCGATGGAGTCACGCGCAAAAGTTTAAAACAAAATATTGTTGTAAAACTGTCCGTTTTACATAGCGGAGCTTGTTCTTTCTTATCAATCGAAGCGTGCTCTCTTCTGAACGCATTCCTTTCAGAGATCAGTCAAATCAAGCGAGCGGTCATTACGAGCATACTACCATCGTACTGACCACTCGTGTTGGCGCCGTCTGTGACAGTGGTATCTGTGCTGTCAGCTGATTAAGTATTTATGTATCGTAATATTTATCTGATTTACAAAGTCATAGGCTCTAAGCTTATCGACCTCACTAAAATTTTCAAACAAAAATAAAAGGGCCGAAGAAAATTTACATTAACAGTCCGACCTCGTTTCAAAAGGTTACTTCAAATGGACGAGACTAGCTGTCCTCTAAGTTTGCAGACGGGAGTTAAAGTTTATTGGGGTGGTTTTGATAGGACTTTTATTGACAGGGGGAGTTATGAATGGGATTTTTGATTTATACTCCAAAAAGAGCCCCGTGGTACCCTCAAAACTCGAGTAAAATTGCTTAAGATCGCGGAACAAACAAAACGACCAAACAGTGTTTCCCTCAACAAAGTAGACAGTGGGGTTCATTATCAATTAAATTATTCACGATAAAAAGGACCATAAGTTTCGAAGACGTGCTGCAGCGAGGGTGGCGACGCGAATGCAGACAACAGGATTCTTTTACCAAACGACACAATTTCCACCCACCGCCATTTGTACCAGAAGGTAAACAATCCAGACATTACAAGAAAGCAGCGGAACAAAAGTGGAGACAGGAAATTGGTAGATGTGGAAAAAAAAGGTCTCCAAAGATGTATATAGCAGACTAGCGAATACTCGACAGGTATTAGAACTGTTAAAAACCAGCGCCTAAGAAAGAGACCTGGCGACTGGAGTTCGGCAATGAGAAGCCAGAAAGAATTGGTCCCGTTTGCTTGTAGTCTTTTATTAAATATATGGGAGTGAAAACGAGTTATATTGATCTATTTGTTGTCAAAAATATCTATACATACGGGGGAAATAATAAAATGGTATACAGGGCACAGACAGTTTATTTGCAGAGGCGCGGTTTGAGAGACAGAGAAATGTCAAGTCATAAATACTTCAGATTTAAGTCCTCAGTGCCGCTGGTAACTAAATAGACACCAATAATTGTGTACGTTTTAAGTGGCTAATAAAACAACAATACATTTACCTATCTTATGTCGATTTTAATTTTCCTGGCTGCTATTTATTTTTTTAAAAGTGCGCTTTCTTGAGTTTCTAATAAAAATGTTACAGTTTTTCTTTCTTCATATTCAGATATATTTAAATGTAATTTATTTTATGCCTTTTTTATTTCAAAAAGCCAGATATTTTTTTGTATTGATAAGAGATCAAGTATATTTATGCATTTACAGCATTGTTCCTACTGACAGCGATTAAAGGGTTTCTCTCAATGTAAACAAGAATTTGGGAATTAGGATATTCAGTAATTCGGCGACCTGTAATTGGTAGATAGGCATCAATGGTACAAGGTCCCGATATGCCAATAAACTCATGGGTGGTATATATATCACAGGAACAACATTAATGACATCTGGTTTCTGCCTTTGACTGTATAAACTTGCTTATCGATATTCTTGTTTATAGATTGTAAACTAATCGTTTGTTGTGTGTTATAAAACAATTAGCAAGATTATAGATCGGCTCTTGTGGCTTTTTGGCCGAAGGGCTTGCCTTCGTTAGCACACGGCTGTCAACTAGTTTATGTACGACATAATTTCATTTAGGACATCTCGTTACCCCCGCCATTGCCGACAGGTTGTACACCTTGCA
Source organism: Magallana ariakensis (assembly GCA_020458035.1). NCBI lineage: Eukaryota > Metazoa > Mollusca > Bivalvia > Ostreida > Ostreidae > Magallana > Magallana ariakensis. Next base: position 47,070,104 of record CM035817.1, on the reverse strand, counting down.
CGGACAACAATACTGGAAATTGATTATGTTAGAAAATACCCACAGGTTTCACCCCGCGGGAGGCGAAACAGGAGTCGGTGCACCTCACACGATTTATCTTAATTATGGTGCCACTAACGCAAGGTGCCATCACGTATGTCTCAGTTCTCCTGCGATTTGTAATAAACTTTTTTGTGTTGTATAGAAAGCACTTGGTTAAAACTTGGTTTCAGTCGTTTGTTCAGTTCAAGACGAATCCGTGAGAAAAAAAAGTGAGCCTAGGATGTAAACCTGTACTGTCTTCTAGCTTTCTTTGATTTATCTTTTCTGCACTGGTTTCAAACCACTGTTTTATTAACTCAGAGAAAATTAAGAGTCCATTGATGGTGGAGGTTGAGAATTTATCGCGACGCGTCTACCATTAAGGTTTGGAGCCTGTTACCATACGCCAAAACTAACATTCACATTTTTACCAATCACACAGAGTGTTTTACAAGCCAGCCCAAGAAAATTAGGCGCCAAAAGACAAGTGCCCTTTTTCCATTTCATTGTTAAAAACCGTAATAATATTACCGTCCGAGTTTATATATATTTACCTCAAAAGAAAGTAGCAAAACATTTTAGGAAATGGGTAGATTTTATAACAAACATTTAAAAATAAGAACGCCCACAAAAATGACACTGATTGGAAATAATTTGGCGCAAAAATAATTTGTTCGGTTAATAAGTGTACCGACTTTAACCTTAGTTGAACAGGTGCAGTTTGAATGGGTGTCTTTCACAAGATACGGGGGCCATTGGGTCTCGGTTCATTGTCACTCAAATAGATTTATTACAAATCTAATGAGTAGTCCTGTCATTGTGAAAAATCATTTTTGACATCAATACTAAATTATAACACGCGTAAAGATATCTAAAAAGTGTAATTAGAGAAATGTCCATGTAGTGTCGATCCGCGAATCATTTTCAACAAGTAAAGAGTACCCCTGCGGTTTATTATTATGTACTGTTATTTACCTATTTGTAAATAAGCAATACCTATTTGTAAATAAGCAATCATCGTTAAAATTGTACTTTTTTGTTATTAGAGACATGTTTATGAGTTTCGCTTATCGGAAATGATTTCTATTTTTTAAACTTTCTTGGATTTTCCTTACCTATTTCAGCGTGGATGCTTCTGACAGTATTTCCAGATAAGTGTCCTTTGGAGATTCGATTGTTTTTAAACTTCTCGTACAAATCCATCATATACTGGGGCGCCTGCTCCGATAAGACGTTAGGAACTGTCTGTAGTTTCTGATAGTGATCCGGAGATTCTTGAAATCCCAGCAACGTTCGAACGGCCTCGTGAAGAAGCACGTTTTTCTGATCAGCTTTTCCAAAAGTCACACCAAAAAAGGTGCACATAAAATACACTAAGTTACAAAATCTCATGGTTAATTAGAGGCAGTATTTTTAGTAAATTAATCCAACAATTTCTTGAAAATCTGGCAATAAATATCGATGGATATTCGATGCATTCAAATGCTTATCCGTAACGTTCCTTGATATAAAATCGAAGCCACAATATTTTCATCTTCTAAAATACTATAACTGTGTAACCACTCTCCTCAGGTAAATTCATGTCGCAAGTTGTTTAAAAATCCTTTGGATAAGAAACTCATGGAAACGCACTTCTAATAACGCATTGTGGTTAAGTCTTACTCCAAAAATGAACAAAAAGCAACTTTACACATCTAAATGATATAAACAAACAGCGTTGTTCTTTTATTCAAAAAATCGCTTTAGATTGGGTACAATCCTTACGAAAAAGATATGTCAATAGCTTGACGAGAAAACCCCGCCCCTTACTCTATCGAGCGTGCGCAACCAGCGGTGATTTATCAATTTTTAAATTGACGTCCTCTCATTCATACCTACATTCGCAGGAAAGCTTGATGTTCAGCAGAAATTGAGGGTAGTTTGTGTGTGTGATTCGATTTGTTTAGGTAATCTGCTTGTAATCCCGTTGATGGGTTCGGGACGGGTTTTCTGTTGCATTCATTGAAAGCTGACATCTTCAATGAGTGATAAAGGCCTTAAATTTTATCGCAGGGATCAGAGCTCTCTCAAGAGCAACTGTATACCCGGTTGCGTGATACAATACGACTTTTCACAATTTATTTTTGTTTTTTTTATTTTTTTAAAGAAGCATATGAAAATTTTGTGGTCATTTTAGATTTAAAAAATCTTGTTGTGAACAAACAAATGGTTTGTTGTCGTCGGGGCTCCGTCGTACCTACTAAGGGATTGTTCCGTCTAATACACGGATTTGTATTGTCCCTTTAGCAATAACACAGATCGGAGCCGATCGGAACAGTAAGCAAGAAGTTACAGTGAAGCGGTTGGCCACGAGGCACTGCGATAACAATTAGCGGCAACTAAGCCGTTTACATGGAAGAGAAAAGACTTTGCTAAACGGGTAGTGTGTGGTATTTATTGCTACGCTGAAGGCGGTTTAACTTGTAACTGATTAGCTAATGAAAGTCAAGTACTAAACTAGTCGCCAGCAGCCAATTAGCGCTCCCGTGCCTTTGTCAAAGTTAAGGTGATTGGCTCCAGAGGTCTGGACCGCACTGCCCGGTAGGGTCCGGTTTTTGTTCATTTATACCCTTGGTGTATTCAAGTAAAGGTTATTTCAGGCAATATTGCAACTGTTTATATAACGAAGTTACTGACCCATAGCAAATACCACAGTAGTCCAGAACGCAAAACATAGTGTATCGTAAAGCAAAGCATAACTAGCCCTGTATAGAATGAACAATTTTCAAATTCTTAATCCATCTTTTATTCAATTTGTTTATATAAAATGATTAAACTCTACATTTTCTCCCTTAGATTTTGATTCAAATAATCATTTAAAAATATTGAGACTTAATCGTTATATTTTTTATATTTACAAAAAATGTAAATTATTGCATTCGAGAAAAATATTGAAGAAAATATTTGACTTCATTAATCATGTTATTAGATTAAATGATGAATTGTTGTATAATTTTCTTTGATCACAGAGCACTTCCATGATTGACAATTCATAACTGTGCGAGACACCTGCTCTTACTGAAATATAGCTTAAAAACAATATATATCATTTCGTGTGTTCAGCTTATGAAGAAATTCCCAAACAAGATGAAACAATAAGTAGACAGATCCTTGTATATCTGTGTAATACCATGATGAATAAAATAAGATCTACCAGGAGTTCGGTAAACATTTGTAGGTCGGAGGTGGGGAGGGGGGGGGGGGGCGGGGGGATCCATGTATTATTTCTTACCGCACTCGTTCCACTAAATTCTAGAATGGAGTTGTTTATAAAATTAGTACAACTTGTATCTGTTGATTTCGAAATCGGTGGTGCTTTTGAGAGGTTAATCAATGTTTAGAATTTATTCATAAGTAATTCATCAGAATATTGCTTTGTAGTCCATTGAAAATCCTGGGTGATAGATAGAGTTCTGTTTCTATTATGAGTAAGACCATGAGTTGGTCATTACGCACCTTAAAAAAAATTAATTCATCATATCTTTTCATGCATGCAAATCTCATAAATGTGAATTATATTATGAAAGCATTTTTTTAATTATTTACTTTTGGTCGATTTTTTGAAATTTGTGAAATTATGCTAAAAATTTTACTTTCGGACAAAATTATATAGAGGATTAAAACTGCAATGTTGTGTCAGCAATGATATGAACTTGTCTTCGTTATAATTAGTGTTTCTTCGATATTGATATAACAAATGTAAAATTTTGTCGCGTATATTTTCCTTTAAAGAATTTCAGTAAAACTTTATCTAAATTTAACGATGTACATGCAATGGCCAAAAATTAACAGTTACCAAGAAAAAGCGCCAATGGTGCATTTTTGTTGCTTCTATAGCATGGAATGTGTCCTTTCATCAAAGAGTTGTTGACTGTTCTTTGCACTTTAGCCTAAGAAGACTTCTGGTACCAGTTTTTGTAAAACTTTTTGGAAATGTTAGAACGCCTATGTCATTCCAAATGTCGAACACTACAAATGTATGGCGAGAATTTGTTTCTGGGAACATTTACAAGAGCTATCAAATTCATGAACTCTTCGTTTGTACTATTTTTCCGGTTATTGTTTTCTTTCTTCAATTTTTCACTTTTTGATATAAATAACCCACAAAATCTTAACTTAAATCTCAACTTTTTTATATTACGTATATACGCCGTACACCAAACAATGGTTCTTGTGAAAAAACCTGAGTTTACTTATGAATTCACAAAGTAGGAGTTATATTCTGAAACAACTGTGGTTTATTTTAAATAATTTAACCAGTCGTATATGATTGAACGAGCACTTCCAGAACTTCTCATGACCAAGAAAATAAAACCAGGTATTAAAGCAGAAAATATATAATACGGATCCTGTTGTTCATTATGATAATTTTTCAGTTAGTCTACAGTATTCATCATAAATAGACAGGTGGTAATTTCATGCACGAAAGTACTGGTCAAATAGCCATCAGTGGCCGCCAATACCCAGTAGTTTACTGCAAGATTTACAACGGCATTCAAGAAATGATTGAGAAGGGGATTACTGTAATTAGCTTAAATACACGTATACTGACTTTTTCTCAATAATATCTTATCAAAAAGACACAAAGGTACATGTATATTTGATTTCATTTAAAAGTTGAAATTTTTACTCTTGCGCGTAGATGATATTACTATTAATTTTTCCAATCGTTTACTTGAATATTATCACTTCAGCAGAACGTTATGCCGTAAATACCTGGAGCACGAAGGGAGGAAACAAAGGAAGAGACGTAAGAGAAAATAAAGTATAGTAGACAGAATAAATGACGACAGACATATCCAGACCCTGTCGCGATCTGATAATTGCCATTCCAGGAAACCAGCCCCGATGGAGAACAAGATTCCGGCGTCAATGAAATTCATAAATGTCACAGAGGAATTATTAAGCGTGCCTCTGATGAATATCGCCGCTTGTACTACACGGGATACCCGATTCGCTGTTTTATCACGTGACCGACAGACTGCACCCGATTTGCATAAAACATTATACTTCCGCCGGAAAAGAGATCGTCTGACCGAGCGATCTGATATCCGACATCAAACAAACGGGTAACTATTTCGCGAAGAAGTTATAGAAATTAAATCGTTACAATACCTTATTGTTATATTTGATAATATCTGAGGGGAAAGTCTAATGTTATTTTTTTTTTAGAATTAAAGTAATCAAACATTGGATCTTATGTTGGGACTTTTTTAACCAGTTGACCATGGCAGCATATAGCTAGATATGCTGCTTCTTCTGTCTAAATCATTGTGAATTGTGTGAAGATCAATTTGCGGGGTGTTTTTATTTTATCATCAAAGAATTTATCTAAAGCGATGACTCACATAATGTTTTATTGTCATACACACTTGCCTCCACTATTTAGCGTTATCTGGGGTTTTTAGTACATCGTGCATGTTGAGTGAACACCATCATTACTTCAACTTCTATGCAAAATTAATGAATGAAAACTGAAGGTTAGCTACGGCCAAAATATCATATGATTAGATTTTACCTGATCCATTTATGTAAACTGCAATTTTGGAAGTTTTGTACCTTTGTAACATGTATACCCAAGCGATACTTTTATTTCATGGTGTATATATTTACCGTAATATAAGTCGAATAATATGATGACTTGAAAGAATGAAATCAAATAATTAATTAAAAAGGTATTATCCTTTTTATTTCAGTAGTCATTTATATCTTTTTAAAACTAAATGACTGTAGATGGTAAACGGTAAACTGATTAATTAGTTAAAATACTTATACTGGAAAGTTTTCAGCATCTTGTTTGATCAGCTCACACAACCAAGGCATATAGTTACATATTCTATTCTTAAGAGTATACAGTCATGCATAAGAATTTTTTGTTGTTTCAATGTACAAATAGTAAGTTGTTAATACTAAATTACTTGTAGAATTTAAAAAGAGATAGAGGAATGTACCAAAAGATAAAATAATTTGTAAACTATATTTCAAAAACGAAATCGGTGATAAATCCCATTTTTTGTTGATGATCCATAATTTTGCAATCTCTGCCTATCAGTGCATTGCTATACTGTGCGTTACATAGATAACATTTTGTATAATTTATAAAAATCCGTTAGCTCATTTTGTATAAATGTCTGTTCTAGTTTTGTTTCTACTTCTTTCTCCCGCATGCTTACATTTTGTGATTAAATTAATTGTCAATTAAATTTCGTAAAATATCGTTAAACTGACTGAGTTGAACACTCTGAGGGTTTCATCGAAACTTTTGTACGAAAGTGGTTCACGGGAATTTTGTAATGTTGCCTGTGCGTGTAATGTCCGATTATTTCCCCAGATTTTAAGGAAAATACAAGATATACATTATCGTGGATATGTAATACGTAATGTAGATGGAAAGATCATGATCATCATCGTACACGTCACAAGTTGCAATGTGGTAACCGTAAAACGTCCCGCCATCTTGTATCAGAAAATGATGAATGGACACCTGTTTTTCTGATGACGGCGACGGCTAACAAAATATTCATAATTATTTCGTACGTATATAACACCATTCAGCAAGAGACAAGGGCGACATGACAGTATGTCAAGGCTCGACATAATATGTTTATAGCCGATAATCAGCTTTTCATTTCCAGAAATGCGTCGGTTGTCGTAAATTAGTCTTGTTGCGATTGTCGTAAAATGATTTCTTCGAGGGGGACACTAATTTTCACTGCGCTGTATAAACCTTATCGCTGGAATTCATTACAGTATTTTACAATAGCTTAATCCATGGTGAGCAAATATTTAGAAACGCACTTTAACTGTTTGTAGTGAAACATCCATTACGATTAGAACTGAGATACATTTGATTTCATGCTGATTGTATGTACAGTGTATTGAGAGAGATGTTGAAAAAGTGTAAAATAAACTAATCGGTTAATGGGATTTACATGAACTATTTGTAAATAGCTTAAGAAAGGCAATTAATTTCAAAATTTTGATAACAGGTGTCAAGAAATAGACCAGAATGAAAATAAATCGGTTTCTCCATTTACGATGACAATAGTGTTTGGGCCGCTCAACAAATTATTTGTTTATTTCATTTTATTTTATTTTTTGTTTAAATATTATTATGTAAATTGATTAATAAGAGCCGAAGAATCTCGATTATTTTAAAAACAATATTATAAGAAAAGACATCAGCCCGAGCTCATCGGCGAATATATGGCGGGCTTGGATTCAGATGAAGAACATGGTGTACAAAATGTATTTATATAAATGTTGATTTGTTTACGACAAAAACATATGTTATTTCAATATCTAGTTGTGATAAGCATCAACACTTCAATATCGAGACTAGTATTCTAGCCAGTACAATGGCAAAGATAATTCTGGCCACTCGGTGTCTGAACAAGCCCTGTGTTCTATAGATAAAAAAAGTGGGGCTAGTCGAGGAAAAAAGAGAATGTTTTTGTGCGTTGTTATCTAATAGCCACACGATGAAAACGACTTAAGTATCCCCAGTTGTCTTTCAAGTTTGCGAAATTGTTGATTCGACGATTGATAGGAGACCAGGCAATGGTACGCGTCGCCTGCTGGATACGGCTTCTTTGCTTCAACCTTTGATGAAAGAAATGACACGAAAAGGACCCCTTCGCTCCTTCTAGAATATCCGACCTTAACTTGAAATTAGTTAACTAAGTCGTAAACATCGAAAGGAGATTCGATGAATATCTGTGATGAAATAGGCCTCTGAGTGTTCTCATTAACCAAGTAATACCTATCATTTTAGTGCCTTACATGACGATTTGCGATTCCTTTTTTGAGCCACGCTTATTAACTGAGATGGTCTAAAAGCAATGACAGAGTTGACTTGTGGTCTTGTTCGCGGAAATTCAAACCCCTTTACGGTGCCGTTATTAATATGCCCACCTACAAAGATCTTTTGATACTCGATACACTAGTTTGAACTATTAGAAATAATTTTGCGGTAAACTCGTTAAATTATCATATAGAATTATGTCACTGTGATTAAAAAAGGCAAGTCGTGTTTATTTAGGGGCGTTTTTAAGAGCCAGTGTTCCAATGTCGATTCTATTCAATGTCAGTGACCCAAGAGTCAACGGAAGTATTGTGAAACCACAAGTTGCTCAGTAAAGACATAACAGGAGAGAGGGTACAGACATGTATTTTACGTTACCAACTATATTGAAATGCATTGCAACACAAAAGACGTACCATTTTGTAAAACAAATTATTATTTAAACTTTTGAATATAATGATCATTAAAATAATTATGAAGACATATACATAAACTGAACGTAACACAAGGGTTAGGATTAACAACGTATAATCAATGTAGATGACGACATGAATGATAAATTAAATGACGTAGAGGATAGACAATGACAACAAACGAGGACAGTCAAAAATGTAAGAAGTGGATATTCAATGTGATGGAATGGAAGACAAACTATAAGTAGCCAAAGGCAAGAACAAGATGATAGGTTAATACATAATATAGAGAAATAGCCAAATACAATGATACAAATTATAACATAATGTAGAGGTTAACTAATAGCAAAGAAAGATGATAGCTCTAATATAATTATCTCATAATGATAAAAGCAAGATTGCAATTAATTTAAAGAACGTTGACTCCTATGTGGATATGGATTCAAGTTGGTCACGTGATTAGTGACGTTATAATAGAGGACAGTCAAAGATATTAATAGATATATGATAGATAATTACATACAGTAGAGGATATTCAAATGCATGAAATAGATGATGAGTAGTTATAGGAGGTAAAAGGATAATTATAGACATGAAATATATGATAGATAATTACACGAAGAAAAAGTGGATTTAGAAAATAGTAATAGATGTAAAGATTAATCATGTGGAATACCTTTGCACAAATACTCCCACGTATACTGAAATATCAAAATAAAGTTATCAACATTTGATTGATATTTATTTTGGATGCGATTATTTAAAGACCCAGGGAATGCATGTATACCGAAAATCAAATACTGTCTTTTTGGCACCAACGACCTTGACCTACACCGACAAAAAGTTTGTTTCAATTTCTAAGTGCGAAAATAAGCTTTAAAGGATGAATATGTTTGGTATCTACATTTATATCAACATTAACATTTAAAGCCCCAAAGACTTAATGGTTTGTTGTTGTTTTTTTACAAAACTAACTGCGGACTTTTTTGGGTTTTCTCTTAATTTACTGGGTAAATTTTATAACAACAGAACTTCCTGGTTGGAGAAGTCAGGGTTAGGCTTAGGCTTATTTACCTGTCAAAACAGATGAATAAGAACTATGTTACTGAAAAATGAAAAAAAAAAAAACTCCAAGTTATTGCTAAGCTATAAACAAATTATTGACAACTTGGTTACTTATTTCTATACATAGCTTACAAAAACGTCAGGTAAGAGGCGTGCCCTTTGGGACTACTCAGCAATAAGCCATTACATGTTTTTTCATGTGGATTTCGTATCTGACATCTAGAACTGTGAAAAAATAAATGTTCTCTCCAAAGAATGGTTATTCAGGAAAAGCACTTCGTGTCTTCCAAACAACGTGTTGACAGGAAGGGCCCTCGAACTGTGAGCAAACAATCCCTGCGTGTGGAGACCGAGCAGGGCCAGATTCCGTGTGGACCATCTGGTTACTAAGCTGTTCGTCCATTGGCCAAGCAATGAGGAGCCGACAACACGGACGAGCTGATCATGATGTGGACAGCGGAGAAACGCGGGGACACGCCCCCTTACATGGGTTCCCCTTCACACCCCTAAAACAAAGAGAAATCTGGGTCTCCCTGTTTGTACGACGAGATTATTGGTTTTTGTCAAATAAATGGAAACCTATGCCGTGTTCATCTATAGATCATTTATTCTTGGGCCCCACCCACCCATTGACACCAGTGTGATGTCAACTTTAAACAGTCGTCCGGGACATGGGGTCAAGTCCACCATAACCGCACTGGACACTGGCCGACAAGTGTGCTTCAAAGTGTTTGTCATTGACATAAATAATTTGTAATGTTTGTTCAAATATCCCGTCGCCTAATCTAAAGCTGATATGCCATTTTATGACATATTTACATATACAAGCGTGTTTATTGGCCATTTCCCTGTCGACTTGTCCAAAATCAGCGAAACTGTCAATAAAATATAACTTTCATTTCTTTTTGTTGATAATTATCTATTTTTCAGGAACGTTTTATAGAATGGTCTTCATGTACATGTATTTGAGCATAATTTTGTTTATAACACACACAAAAAAAATATCAAATCTTCAAAAAGCAAAGACACTGGCCTGAAAATAAGCTAAGCTTATGAAAATCTACAACATAATTCATAAAAAATATTTTTTTTTAAACCAAAACGTCGTTCTCGTAAGTTCAACGTGGTTCAGTAGATATCTGTTTAAAACCGATACTGGAAATATTGATATCGATGCCAAGAGAAATGGACAGCTAGTTTATGCTGTTCAACTAATTATTCATCTTAGTGTAATAATTGGGTCAATGCAACAATCACATTAAACATTACCAAACAGAATATTTTCCCTTATATTGCATAATCTAATTTTGCTTTTAGGTTCTGTACCAATGTCAGATACACCACTGTACACGATACATCGGGATTCTTCAATAACGACATCATCATATAAGGTTGAGTCATTTTATTTATATTAAAGGTAAAATGTACGTATCGAGTCAAATGTATTAGAAATATATTAATCAAAAGATAGTTGTGTTCCATTTAATACTCACATCCAAGAGTAACAAAAAAACTTTGACATAAATAAATCATAAAAACGTAATTACTGTGTTTTGTAAAACATCACAGATAACATTTGCCTTAAGAGTGAAGGCCCAAGACAGATCTAATTTATGTTGGCACATGACACGGAGGCACGTACGAATTCAAAATATACAGACAAAAATCTCCATCAGCGTAAATCACAATACAGCTTTGTATACATGCAGGAAAAGACTTCAAAAATATAGGTCCCTCTACGCATTCTTTTTGTAGATACAAAACTTACAAGATAAAAGACTTGTAAACACAAAGAAAAAAATGGATAAGATTACTCAAGAATGACATGAATCAAATATTCTGCAAAGCAGACTGAATATAGCACAGACCAAGGTAAAAAAAAAAACCCAGAAAGATGTATGAATATTAAGACCAGCTCTGAGGTATTTTCTGCAACTAATAATACAGCGATCATAACAAACGTAATTTCACTCTGTTATAGCCAGTACCCCGTCAAGTTGTGTGTATTTGAGATCCGTGCAAAAATTGTCAATAGTCTTGGGGTTTTTAAAAATAAAAATAGATTCTTAAGAATAAAAGTTTCAAAGTTTGATGATTAAGAATCTAAATTTGCAATGCCAGTTACTTTTAGTAGAACAGTGAGACGTGAGAGCTTAAAATATCAAATCCTTTCAGTAGCGTACGGATTCACATATCAGTCTGTCACCGGCTGGACATCACCTTATCCAGGGTTTGTGCCTTTTTAATACCTTATTCTGTATTCCACTATTGTCACATATGGGCCATATACCCTATTCAGAAAACATTTAATGTTGTCTTCTTGATTCAATTCATACATTTGTATTAAGTTCTATTAACCCATCAAAACTTTCCCTAGCCAAAAAATTACAAAAATTACGAAAGCAGCCACTTGAGACAAAAATGAATTGAGGTACACATGTATAAAGTTTAAAAATTGAATTGAAAACGTTATAAACATGCATCTTTGATTTGAATTCCAGGCCCGTTTAGCACCAAAATGGTTCCAAACATGTAAACACTTTACTGAATAACTGACAGACAAACGTTCCGACTATTACAGTAATATCTCTACCTGAAGGTGGGTTTTCTCACAATTCTATCCTTCTCAATTTTCTTTCTCCAAACACTTAGTAACAAATCTTTAAAACTTTGCATTCAGAGTTTGACAACAATCCTGCAAAACTGTCAAAGATCAAGTACAATTGTCACAAACAGACAATCCCTGCAACTCAAGTTCCAACATTTCACACTCTCCTGTCAAAAAAGGTAAAGATTTCAGTACAGCCATATAACAAAATTTACATGCTTTACAATTATAGCTAGATGTGGTGAATATAATACTTATATCATTAGCAGTGAAGTAGCATAACAATTAAGCAAAGGTTTGTCAAATTTCAACATCTTCTCAAGATGGATATGTGTGAAACAGCACAACTTCTCACTTTGATCAATTTACAAAATTATATGCCTCTGAACTTGAAACTGATACTGGATTGAAATTCTGTTATGACTAGAATGAAATTACCTTATTTAGATTCTGTGCTCCTTCAGTAAATATGTTATAAAATACTTATTGTTAGATTTTACAATATAAAAAACCTGCAAGATATTGAACCATGCTTATATAAGTAAAATGGGTACATAAATTACATAATGTTTTTCATACATCTGTTAAAACACTCATATGACCCTGCACCTTTCAACAAAACACTTCTCTGACCCAGCCTTGTCTGCAGATAGTGGGGATACCATCCTAATGAAATTGTAAGCAAAATGCTCTCATGACATTGTCACACTTTTAAATGAATCATGGGGCAGTCAATACAGTATCTAGCAGTATATCAGTAAGATTCAGTTGCTATATCTGTTTTGGCCCCTATTTTCAGGAGGCGGTTGTGCTCTCTTTCATGCTCCATCAAGATGTGTTTGTCCTCCTTCAAGATCTGTCGATGTTTCTGTAATTTCTCATAACTTTCCTCTCTCTGAGAATGCACCTGAAAAACAAAAGAAAGAGACTTTAATTCAACTATTCAAAAGGAAGACAGGTACACTTGCCAAGTATGTATGTTCAATATAGTGTAAATATTCAAAAGTAATAAACTATTGATTTCAGCAGATCACTAAATATAGAAATCATTTAATAATACTTATTTCAAAAATAGTAAACTTCCCATGAAGTCTATCATTGCACATTGACTACAGTAACATGAGGTATCTGAACAGAACTTTAAATATGTAGATCCACATTTCTTACTGTATATAGATCTATTGAAACAGTGCAGAGACTGTAGCTTTAGATTTGCTCCATTTAATGTATCAAAAATTTGAGAACACAAAAAAATGGTGTAACTTAAAATGGTTATCACACACAAGAAATATTCCTTCAATGAGCTCAGATAACAAAATATTGTGTCACTACATAATTTCTTACAAACCCATATTAATGTGTTCAGTCTCATTCACTCGAACTTCTTATTCAAAAAGGATTTCCTTTTCAATTTCCTATTCAGTTAAAACTTTAATACCTCACTTTGAAGTTTTGATTTTCTTTGAAACTGTTAAAGTGGTACTTAACTTTTTTAATCTTTCATAAACATGATATAATCGCTAACTATACGTATGTGCTACAGAAAAATCAAGTTGAATGAAGGATATTGAAATTATGCTAATATATTAAAGCAAATTCTGAATGGATTGAGAAATTTATGGCTTTAAGTTGGCAGTGTGTCTTCAATGAATTAAAAATTTTATGAGGAAAGCCATATCACTAACAGTCACCATCGACAGAATCAAAATGAAGCAAATCCCAGTAAGCTAATTGTTCCGTGGCACTGTGTCATTTCTGGAACAATCTGACACTGACTGTTGATCTCTATGTTTCCCTGTCATATAAATTTTCACAGAGTTCACAAAAAAGTGAGATAAACAATTATGTACTAGTACATGAATTATATGTTAGAGCAATTCATTTCTCAGTCTGAATGCAAATTTAATGCATTACATGTAAAACTTGTAAAAAATATTTATTTGATCTTTACAACCCTATTATTCCATATTTTCATTTTTTTTTTTTAAATCAAAAATGCCTTTCCAAACTAACAGTTTAAACAGCATTGCTGTTAAACCCTGTGTGTCCCTTTAGACGGATGCCATTAGACCTTGTGTCTAGGTTCAGGGATACGACTTGTAGGGTTAGGCAGGTTCTTATAGGCTACACTTGCTGATAAGCTGTAATTGTCCATGTTTCTTGGGTACAGGGGGAAAGTACATAGTTGTTACTGTGATCATTTCAAGTATGTGACCTGCTTTTCTATAGCTTGAGTGATCTTCTACAACTTGTTGCTGCCATAATCTATAAATTACAATACATTATACTGAGTTTATCACACTTCAGAACAAAATCCCCTCTTATCATAAATTTACAATATCCAAGTTATTACCCACTTATTCTTCCAGTAAATGAATTAAACATCGTAAATTACTCTAAATGTTTTAAAATAGGTTCACAGAAGATAAAGTTAAACCTTGGGATTTGTAAAAATCTTTTTACAAATAGTTTTTTGGCATTTTATCAGTGCATACCATCTATATATTTACGCAAATTCTTTTTTCTTTTTTATCCTCTTCCTTTTTGAAATTGTATATCTTTACACTGAAAAGTATCTTTTTTAAACCTCAAATAACAAAGCAAAACATATTTCTGAACAAATCTCATTATATCTGATGATTTAATTTTACACGTCAGGATTATACCATTCACAATCAGCATTAAACAAAAACAAAATCCCTTTGCTCTTGATCATCCCTTTGATTTTATTTTCTCGAAAGCCACAGTTTTATTACTTTATTAATATACAAATAAACCTGCCTTGACTTTGATGAGTGAGGAATTAGCTAGGAGATAAATCATAAATCATGTAATAAACTTCAATGGATGATTGCTTTTATATCTGTCTAGGTGTGTTAAAATTATGAAGGGAAATGGCAACAATGATTTTTATTACTTTCTATATCAAGTCACTTCAAAATTAACTTCAATCGCTTACATGCATGAAGATATTTAGTATCAGAATGATTTAAAGAAATGTTTCACTTTTTTCTAAAATTGAAGTGATACAATCTTACGGGAATTAGGAAAAGTGCATGACTTCTCCCTTTGGAGATTGAGAAGCAATGGAAGGGTATGGCAGGTACATGTGTGTACAGCTCTACGCTGATGGTCGGCAATTATCACATCCTTCCCATCTCCCTGAATAGTGGCAGGGATAATAAACCCCAGGTACAATTTAGTCCTGTGATCTCAATTTGGAAATGAGATTATATGCTGAATAAACACATCATTAGTTTTTGTATTTGTATATCTAAACGAAAAAATATTTCATAAAGGAAAATAGCAAAATGTAATTATCATTGCGGAGCTGGGAATCTTTTTAATCAATGGAATTTCCAACAAAAACAGTGATTATACATAACTTATCTCTATCTAATGTTTGCCGAATTTCTAGGTAATCCCCACCCTATAATTTAAACCACTTGACGCCATATGTAATTTGAATTTTAGATACAATTATGGTACAAGCAACTTAGTTCTCCACTTATTTTGAATTATTACTAGGCTGGTATCAAAAAAGAGAAGGGAGCAAAAACATGGGAAAAGGCATAAAAAATCTGACATTTTTAACATGGAAAACAGACTTATTAATTCTTTCACATATATTCACAAATAAGCTTTTTAACAAAGGTACCATACATATTAGATGATCTAGAGAATATCGATAATCATTGATATTCCCCCACCCTTTCAGAACCAATCAAGGCAATACAATTTAGAAAAATTGCTACATGTTTTGAATAATTGGAATGATGAATAACTGCCATCCAGTTTATATACATTAGAATTACACAAATGAGAGAGAGCACTGCTCAATCCTTTTGGCAGCATGTATATGTAATCAAATAAAAAATCAAAAAAGAAAAAAAAACGATGTGTGAAAATCATACAAGCGCATGATGAGAGCACTACATAAATCTTGTGTATTGCTCTCAACAGCACAGGTGCACTGCCAGTAGCAAAAAAACGTAACAAAATAAAGATCTGAAATTCAATCACTTATTTAATTGTCAAATTATCATACATTTGAAAGTTGTGAAAAGATGAATGAATGTTAAGTTTGTTTTCCTCACAGAAGTACAAGGTTCATTATTATGGAAATATTCTGATCCCATGATTACGATCTGATGTTACACATTCAAGTTTTATGTTCTATCACAAAGCCTACTGCTTTGTAGGATACTTGATGAGATACTCCTAAACACCTGTTGTATCTTATTTTCAAGGCAATTTCATTGTTATCTTGTGAAAAGTAGAAATAAAGTGATAATAAATTGATAAAAGAAGTTCTTGTCACCATTTGGAATACCTTTTCCAGCACAGAATACAATATATTGTCATTCAATATTCATGCAAATTGTGTATTTACATTACCACATCTAAATCTGTGTCAACTGAAAATCCCTTTTTTTTTCTTTCTTTTTTGGGGGGAGGGGATAATTTGAGGAAAAATACACAAAGATAGCCCTAAGAGAAAAACAAACACTAACCAGTAAGTAAAATTACCAATAGTAAAAATTCAAATAATTTAAAAAAAAACCCTGATGATAATTAAGTACAGTCTTTTCAATTTCATCTGTAGAAATTTTACGTTCGATGAAAATACTTTATAATAAAACTACCGTACTTTAATTTCAGTGTTAGTGATACCAAATAGAAAATCTTGATGAGAAAACGTAAATCTTGCTTTATATTTTATTTATGTGACACTTTGCATTTTATTCATTGCACCTGGACAATAGTAAAATTGACTGTGTGTTAAGTTTTATGATATCCTTTAATAGATTTTGATACTGAAATCTTCACCTACTATATAAATGCTTAGACATGGATACCTTCCATCAAAATGCCACACATTTATGTACAAGCATTCTGTTCTGTTAAGAGAAGGGTGTATATAGCCACTGAGGACTTGATTTACTGTTTGGTGAGAGGGGGATTAGAGTTTCCCATCACCCACAGTTACACACAATGTACTCCCATATATCGTTGAAACATATATGGATATGGAAGCTGAAAAATTTCCAAAAATGCAGATAAAAAAGGTGTTTGTCCTGTTATTTTATGAACTTTAGAGACCCAAGTTGAATGTTATCATATTTAGCCGTATTTTTCCCCATTCTTCAAACAACTTGAACATAGTTTTTGATTGGACAAGATGGCTTGATATAGTATCTCATTGTGAAAGATCAGCTTAAAAATCATTAACAGTTCAACATAGGGCATAAGATAGAAATCACAGCATGAACACTGAAATTCAAGACTAAGCCCCAGCTAGTATCATATGTGCTAATTGTTATCCAATTTCAAAGAACCCCATAAAGATTTAATTAAAAAGTTTGTTTTTCCTTTAAAGCTAGAATTTGACACTTTCGTTCTGTAAACTCCAAATAATGTGAGACAGATATGTATGTCCAGGACTTTTGTATTGGTTCTATCACTTTGTGATCATAGCTTTATCAGAAAACCTGAGCTGATGGCTTCGATAACCCGGCTACTTGTGAAGTTCTTTTTTCAGCATGGACAATTACCCCCGTGGGGACTGCACTATTAGCACCCCCAGAGGAAAAGAAGAACTTAAAAACACCAAACACAATGTCCATCATAGAGGTAGTATTTGCTTATTCCCAATTATTACTGTTAATCTAGAGTTGATAACTTTCTATCCCCTGATGTTCATCAAGGGAGGTAAAAAGGACAAAAGAGGATTCCTTTAATTACCCAATAATAATATTTCTTTTTGGAAAATGTACATTTTAAGGGATAATTAAACTTAAATGATCACTTAATGTGTTCAAATGCAGAATTTACGATAGTTTCTTCCAACATTTCTTACATATTGTTCTGAATTCTTTCCATGATGATTAACACAGACACAAGAGTCAATGGCACTTCATAAAAGTCTACAGAAGATTACCCCCATGTACTTGATCAACCCTGATACTACAGGCATATCACTGACTTCTACCGACTTCCAAATGGATTAACAAGAAACCAATAAGCCACACAACATAGAGCAGTAATCTCCAAGCAAATCACCACAGCAGGAACTTAATTCCACACTGATAAAGTTATTCCCTGTGGTATTTTGATATAAGTAACTAGCAATGTATTTGTATTAAATTAAAAAACCCAGATTCTAACAGGCCCTCAATTTTTTTCCAGATTTTCATGTACATCTGTGATATTATTTCTCTAGTATAATACAGCACATGCATCCTTAACAATCAGTCAAAATGAAAAGCCTTTCAATTTTGAATATTTACTAAAATTCTGTTAAAAGAAACAGAAGGTATCGATGAAAATGATAAATTTCTAGATTAAAAAAATTACATAAACTTTTCTTATCAATGACCTGCAGCATTCATCTACATGGCAGTAGTGTTTAAATCTCACCTTGTCTAGCTCAGCTTTTTCTCTGATGAGTGATTGCTCAAGTTCCTTCTCTTCCTTGTGAGTCTGAGCAAGCTCATTTTTAACTCGGACAGCATTCTTCCTCTTGAGCTCGGCCAGTTGTTGTTGCATTCGTCTCACGGTTTGTTCTTGCTTTTGTCTCGCATACTCAGCATTTCTCATTTTATTGTACAGCGAGTGTTCCATCTCGTCACCTTTTGTCACCATTTTCTGTTAAAATAATGAAGCTGAATATTACAATTGATCTGTAAACTAAACTTTGTTCGCAACATATTTATTTTGTGATTTACTAGTAACTAGTAGGTTTGCAGAGACTAATTATCTTGACTGAGATTGAAAGCAAGGTTTCACTGCAAAAAAATGTTCTTGCTTTAACCTTGTCAAATGTTTGGGTTTACAGTGTGTGTGTGTATATATATATATATATATATATATATATATATATATATATATATATATATATATATATATATATTTTTTTTTTTTTTTTTTTACCAGTATTTATTTATTTTACTAAACTTTTCTCATTTACCTTACAATAAAAAGATTCATTTACAAACTGGGCCAAAGAAATAGTTTGCACTCAACCAACATTTTTAATATGTATATAGTGATCTGAATTCTTGCTAACTCTTAAAGTTCAACTATTTTTTATAAACTTTATAAAAAAGAATGATTCATGCATCAAGTATTTTTATACAGCTTTAATTGCATTAACATTTTGAGTAACAATCAAAATATGTTGTGCCTTTGACAAGAAAAGCATGAGAATGTCCTTTATCATTATACTGTTTAGTCGAGATTGAATTGAATTATTGAGCTTGAAAAAGGACAGATATAGATATTAAAGTTGCTTAGAAGATGGTACCGAATATGGCAGTCACCGTTTCTAACGAATATTGTTCCACGTTTTTGTAAATCTTTATTGTACAATGGGATATATGTGCAATTGACAATGTTTTATCAATTAAGAAATATTGACATTTTTGTTGAAAATCTGAAGGTTCAATCAAACTCCCTTATCTTTCAAAAACATTTAAATATGGGCACTGAACAATGGAGTGATCATGCTGTGAAAATTAACAAATGGTATCCTTATGTCAAGAATATAAGAGCAAATTTCCCAACAATTAAAAAGAAATGCTGAATAATACCCTTTTTAAGTAAAAACATCTCTGGGTTAGAAAGCCTTTTTGTCCCATTTTTGTATTATTATTTTTTCCTCTGAAATTGTCAATCATTAGAGAATATTTGAATGGAGTTCTTGTTGAGACCACCTAGGAAGATTATACAGGGCTGAAAATTTGTGAATTAGGATACCTTTACCCTGTACGAGTTTCTCCTTACAAAAGCCTCACCACATTCAAATCTTATATTTTTAAACAAACAACTGACCTTACCCTATTTCATTTTAATAACTCCATAAAGAAATAAATATGGCCTTAACCCAGATTAAGCGGGAACAGAAATGTGTGATATGGATTGTTTGTAAAAACTTAAAAATATCAAGATAACTTTTTAAAAATGATCTTTTTTTATGAATGTGACAACAAAAGGGATGCATGTCTTAATTTGCACTGGTTCTCTCTCTCTCTCTCTCTCTCTCTCTCTCTCTCTCTCATACCTGGAAAAATTTGAGGGAATCTTCATGTTCTAAACGCTGCTTTTCAGTAAATCTTTTCTTAAACCTGGATTGGCAGACTTCTTCATGTTGAGCACCTTTTTCTTTTCTGGCTTTTAATGATGAATTCATTTGATGTATTCTTCTCAAATTATGAGTCTGAAATTTAAAAAGAAATTGTGATATAGAATTGTTCTTTTTAAAGGCATCTTTTTGAAGAATATTAAATGATAAGTTAAAGTATCAAAATGCTCAGCAGACGAACTAAGATCATTAAGTTGGCATACTCTGAAATCTATAAATAGATTTATAGAATAGAAAGATTTCAATTACAGTGTAATAACTGGTTATCATGCGGATTCTTGTTTTGTTCAGAAACTTCAAATATTTGTAAATTTTAAGAAACTTTGATGAAATCCCATTCATATTTTCTAAATGGTACAGAATGTCTTGTCATACAATAAATGGATCTGAATCAGTTTTTACTGATGACCTAAAAAGTTTTCCTCAGTAAACAAGCACTTATCTAACACATAAAACCCTGGCATGTGAAAAAGTTGAAATCATTTACTGAACCGTCTAATACCACCTGAATTGTGAATGAATTTTCATTCTACATGATGACAATATTATCCTTGACTGTATTAAATAGGAAGGCTGCAGCGAGACACTATACATGGGTAAGGCAACACAGAAATTGGCCTCATTTCAAAGTCATTTGTAGCAAAAGTGGGACCAAGTAAGGCCCAATATAAATTGTACATAAATGCAGTTGAGTGTAAATTAATTGCAAAATGAATTTGTCGAACATGAAGTTTTAAATCCTTTGCTTATCTGATGTTCAAGTCAGGGCAATATAAAACTGATTTTGTGCTTGTGAATGCCAGGTCTACATAGAAACCAACCACAAACCCTGAACAGAAAAATGTCAAAATAACAAAACAAGCAACCCGTCCTGTTTTGTCATATCATCTTTGCCTAAATTGACATTAACACATGTTTTGTTACAAATTGAAGGAATGGTCACAAGAAATGATCAATTTTGTTATTTATTTTGTGTCAAGTTCTAAGTGCAACCTTGAGTGTAAAAGAGGTTATGTTATCAGCTTAAAAATGATATCTGGAAAATAATAAGAGGGGGTCAGTTTATAACAAAGACCTTTCAACTGAATTTTTTCAAACTCTCATTCAAAATCACTGTCAAATACCTTCTATGAACCCCTGTACTATGGTATTACATTATGAAAATTTGTTCTCCTATATATACTTGTTCTTAAAATAATAAATGACAGTTGTACTCAATTTCACGGTTGTGAACAATATGTGTAGCATGCAAAAAACTTGATTTTTTTTAGACATAAATAAATCATTATTGGCTTATGGCTTATTATCATGATCAGACATATCAAATAAATGACATGTTTTTGCATTATAAATAATCATATACAATTCCTGTTTGCCATCTCTACCAATTAGCTATGACATCAAATTGTCAGGCATTGAACACAACAAACATCTTAAATCTCTTATTACCAAATATTCAGGCAATCATAGCCAAAAACTAGCAGCAAGAGAAAGGGCCATGTGTGTAGGACCAAGCTTAATCTTCAAAGATTTCAGAGCCTTGACTGTTAGATGCCTTATCTAGACAAATGAGAGTAATTATCATTCACAGAAGTGTATGTAGTCTGTCTAATGGGCATCCATTTATGATTACCACCCGATAGAATTACAAAATCCACTGCACCTGTGGGCCGGCGAAAACACAACTTGACTTTTCATTTTACAGAGAAAAAAGAAGGAGATGGTACCTAGGATAATGAACAAAAGTTCCCAATGATCAGAAAGCCTTCGTGATCTGGACATGTGACTCCTTTTAACTCGGTGCTTTAACCCTGGTTTTAAATCTAAATGCACCAAATGCCTAATCCAGTCACACAGGGCTGCTAATTAGAGCTTTTGTGTGTCCCCGTTCATGGTCCATAGTACAACAGAATTTCAAAGAGACCATACATCTGGGAAGTTTGCATTATTTATGTTTTCAACAAATTCAAGGTGAGCCCGAAAAGTAACCAAATAAACGCTCTCCTTGACTAGTACATTTTCTAATTATCACTTATGAAATCTATACTGTGAATGACCACATTTAAAAACCATTAAAGTTAAATATATCAAAATCTAAACTCATGCTTAGAAACATTGAAGAGTGGTACATGTGTACATTGTACTAAAATCATCATTCATGTTTAAACAACATTTCATTAACATTTTATTTCCCCTCATTACTGTAACTTAAATGTGACTCAGGGTAACATGCTGTTATCAAATTCAGTTTTACAGAGGTGGAGGGTCTTGATGAATTCAGGAATAATCTTTCTAATTTGACTTTAATTTTTTTCTTTTTTATCATTTAATACACCATCATGAAATTAGATGTCTTTATGTTTAAGGAAAAAGCATTCAAGTTTAAACAATAAGTGATTAATTTTGAAAAGAGTGAATGAAGGGAGTCTGAGCAAAGTTTTCATAGATTCCTACACAATCCACCAGGGAAAAAGAGATCCCACTTTTTACCTGTGATGCTTACAACTATACAGTGGACTAGCTACCAGTTATTCATTACCTTACTTAATAAATACAAATTATTATCCAACATAACAGAAAATGCTGGACCTTTAGACCCAACACAACACTTTCATGCATAGTGGTATCTGGCTCAATTGGCACCAAACTTTTACATTTCTACATTATAGACAGATACAGAAATATATGCATGCCACCTCATTAACTTAATGAAAGATTGAACAGTTCAAGTATAACAAGATATAATATTTAAGATCTGTGGACCTCATGCAGTTATAAAATGACATGCATAGTAATGGGAAATGTCAATTACCAGGCTGGAATATCCACACCATCTGTCCAAACCAATATATATTGATACATTTGTACAAAATATAATATATACATAAAAGTGAATGCAATAAAAATAGTTACAAAACCCTGTTAGCAAATGTGCTGATAAAAAACTAGATAGTTAGGAATATATTTCTAAGTGCTGAGGGCAATGCAATGAAATAAAAAAAAAATTAAAATCAACAGTATCTTATAAAGCTAAACTCTGCAAGCAATGCTTTTGCCCACCCTACTTTATAACCAATGCTGAAATGGGACCTAAGGAAGTCCATCAGTTATTATTTCAAAGTTATATTACAGCATCTGTTACTAAAGTAATAATGAAATATAACAATTCTAAAGATGTGGGCACACATACCTCCACATTTTTATCAATCTGTTTTGCTTTAAGGTCCATTTCTGCATATTCAGCAGCTTCATTTAACTGCTTCTGTATGTTAGAGTTGTCCACCAGTCGGAATTGAGTATCTGTTAGATGTCTTTGTTCTGTCAAAAAAAGAAATATCACATATTTAAAAGAACTTGTTTCTGATGTAAAAAAAAATATATAAAAAAAATCACACATTAACAAGATATGAAAATTATGATAACCTTCCAACATTCCAAAAAAAAACCCAGTTTAAAAGGAGATAACTTTGACAAAATTAAAGCAAGTCACAGGTGAATGTATCATGAAAGATAACTCATACCGTCACGTTTCTTAATGTCTAGATGAGATTTATTAACCGCTAAGTCTGCACTGAGTTTTCTTTTAGTTGATTCTGCTGCTTTTGTATCTCCATCACTTCTCCTATTAAGAAAAAAATACCCAAAATATAAGCATTATTTTCTACTACAGGGCTTCAAGATGCTTAATCACTTGATGCATGTATATTAATAACATGTCAATTAGGCAACTAAAGCATGTATTAGTACACTTACATTAATTTATTTTCCACTGTTCTCTCAGCAGTTAAATCCTCTTGAATTTTATTAGTTTGATCCTTTCTTCTCTCTCTGCAAATAGATGACAGAAAAATAGTTATCAAAGGCAAGAATTCATGCCTTAATCTTTTTTAATAAAAAAAAAAAACTGGCATTAATTCTATTCTTGTACATATTCAATCTACAATTCATTATCAGAATCTAATTATGAAATATCTCTAGGAAACTTAAATGCACATTTTTACCTTTCTGTATCAAATTTTTGTTTTCTCCCTTTTTGGGCCTCCATGTTTAACTTGATTGAAAGATCAGCTAACTCTTGCTTTAATCGAAACTGCTCCTCCTGTAATGAAATAACCATCAATATCATTATTACTGTATATCAGTTAAGGTATAAAATAAAAGTTTAAAAAGAATTCTAGGCAATGAGAGACTTTATAATTAACAATAATTGCATGCATAGCAACTATTTAACTAACTCTAAAATAATATTTCTAGTGTAATATCTATCAAATCTTTAAAATGTGTAGAGTATAAAATTCATTGTCATATCATGGGTACATGAACTTGCTACTTTGGAGTGATGTAAAATTGAATTTTTTAAGAAGAAAAAATATTTTCAAATATGCAGATTTAAAACATCAAATAAGGCATACCTCCTTCTTTTTCATTTTGACTTCATAGTCTGTACTCAATCTCATAACCTCCGTCCTCTTCAGATCCAGCTCACTCATCTTAGCTTTGTATTGTCTGGATAAGTCAGACCTAAGGGACCAGCCAAAAACTATATATATGCAGTCAACAAAATCATGCAATACCCAAGGTATTTGTCTGGTATTGTACAACAGTTGAATATGTGAAAAAAAAATTACATGTAATTTTCCCAAGATGATAAATAATTCTAATCGTTTTTTTTTTTAAATAAATGAAATATTAAATACATTATGCATGGATAACTGGTATGATAATTAATAATAAATATGATACATGTACATGTAATAAGAGATTTTTTTCATCAAGCTGAATAATGGAAACCAAAAAGGAATGATGATAATAATATATGTTGGGTACCAGCTACATGTAGAACATATATGTACACAAATTTCTACGCTATTTTGGGGAGAACTAATATAAACATGTCTTTCATCATTTTCATGGCTAAGAAATCAATCCATACACTATGCTCTACAGGGGGACAATTTCACATCATGTTTCTACATAACAGAGGTTGTTAGTCAAAATTCATTTTGATGGGGAATACAAGTGGGGCATGGTAAAATTCAATACCAATTTGTTATATATGCTATGAATCATATTACTAGATTATTTTGTCATTACATCTCTTTCAATATTTTTTTTACTCACTAGTAAAGTAGCAGACTTATGTCATACTATATCAAGCGCATCATTGCTAAGTTTCTAACCTGCGTGATTTCTTGGTTTTGGTTTTTCTATCAATTTAAGATGATGAAATCCGATAAAATTATGTACGAGACAAGAAATTTGACAGTTTTATGATGATCCAATAAATGATGTAAAAGAAAAAATATGAAACTCAATTAATAAAATTGAGCAATGAAACATAGAAATATATTCACAAAAAATTGTGAATTATATCTAAGAATAGATACACCATGTATATATACAATTCAAAACTCTTTGGGAAGTGAATTTAGGTCTTGTGCCAAAAGTATAATAGTTATTTTTCTGTGGAAGACCTTCACCTTAGCTCGATAACACAAACTTACTTTGCAAGTTGATTTTTTCTATCCTGATCTTTGAAAGACTGGTAAGCATGTACATTATTCTGTGTACGAGTCTTTATTAACTGAAATTTCAATTGCATAATGACAATAGTTGTTAGTTAAAACATTGACATGCATTTGGACACTTACGAGTGCAGAAATGCCTTTCTACTCTCTCGTTTATACTCTTGATTTTGCATGACTGTTTTCATAGTCCGCTCTTTAGTCCTCTAAAAAGAAGAAACAAAAAAAACCATACAAACAATTTTTTTTTGTATGTTGACAGGTATACCACTCATTTTGGTAAATTGACCGCTGAAAGAAAATGGAGGTATGTCCAATGCACGATGTTTTATCAATATTGTCGACATCGCAATGTTGGCCAATATCAAGTAGACATTGTGTTAATATCATATTAGCCTAATTATTGAATTTGCATTTGCAGCGTACCCTTTATATCCTGTTTACATTTTCGATATCGCAATGTTGACCAACATCGAGTCGACATTGTGTCCACATCGTGTGTCTTGTTTCCTGTTTACATCGTCGACATCGCAATGTTGATCGATATCGGGTCGACATCGTGTCTACATCGTACCTCTCATATCCTGTTTACATCGTCGACATCGCAGTGTTGATCGACATCGAGTCGACATCGTGTACCTTCTTTCCTGTTTACACCGTCGACATTGTCGACATTGCAGTGTTGATCGACATCGTGTATACTTCGTGTCTACATCGTACCTCTTATATCCTGTTTACATCGTCGACATTGTCGATATCGCAATGTTGACCAACATCAAGTCTACATCGTGTCTACATCGTACCTCTTATATCCTGTTTATATCATCGACATTGCAATGCTGATTGACATTGAGTCAACATCGTGTCTACATCGTACCTCTTATATCCTGTTTACATCGTCGATAATTTAGCAATATTTAGTAGAGAATGTTTCTACATCATGTGCCTTCTTTCTTGTTTACATCGTCGATATCGTCGACATCGCAATGTTGATCGACATCAATTCAACATCGTGTCTACATCGTACCTCTTATATCCTGTTTACATCGTCGACATCGCAATATTTAGTAGAGAATGTTTCTACATCGTGTGTCGTCTTTCCTGTTTACATCGTCGATATCGTCGACATCGCAATGTTGATCGACATCGAGTCAACATCGTGTCTACATCGTACCTCTCATATCCTGTTTACATCGTCGACATTGTCAATATCGCAATGTTGACCAACATGGTGATTTTCTATGTCTTACATTGTATTTTTCTACGCTGTTGTAATGTTAAACAAACATCGTATAATGTTAGGAAATGATAAATAAAGGAATTATCTAATCTGTAGGTAATTGGTTTGCTTAATTGACTACAATTTATCATTTTGTCTTTGAGAAAAGTCCCTTTGGCTCTGCTTTACTTGCATTGTTTTTAACCAGTGGAGTGATAAACATAAAGTAGGACAGAGTTCCGTCCTAGACCGTTAATCTTGTCCCCTCAGTTGAATTTCACTATAGCACCATCGCACGTTGCGATGTCGACAATGTCGACGATGTAAACGGCAAAGAAATATCGACAATGTTGACGATGTAATTTCGATATCGGTTCAACATTGTCGACGTTGCGATGTCGACGATGTTAACGGCAAAGAAATATCGGCAATGTTGACAATGTAAAATCCATATCGTATCAATATTGTATACATCGCGATGTTGACGATATCGAAAAAGAAATATGTATTGGACATGAATGAGAAAATGGGGACCAACCATCACAGTTACACTGATTTAAGTTACAACCTTCTGGATAAAAATGTACTAAAGTCAGGTTTATAAAATGGTTGCCCTCTTCCAACTCTGTAGTTAAAATATGGGTCAGTTAGCAAGGCAATTAAATTTCTTTTTTCAAAATTGTATTGAATAGAAACTATTAAAACACCTGGATTTCAAAACAAGTTAATGCTAAGATTCTTAACAAAATATCTTGAGTCTGTACTTTTTGTCTGTCAGTAGGAAGAGAGCAAACTCTCATATTTTAATAGTTGGCCTTACCTCCTCTTTCTTATGAATGTGGTCTCTTCTTAGCACAGTGTATTTTTCCAGACCTTGACTAAGTTTCTTTTCCTCTGCCATCCTCTTCTTATTTATAGCTGTAAAATATCAATTGCTGTTTGCTTTATTCTGCATGTAAATGCTAGTGCAGTTTTGTACTAAATTCCTACTCATTAAAAAATATTTTACAGTTTATACAGTACTGTACATACTGTATACAAGGTTATTTTTGCCCTGTGTAATTTTCACCCTTCTTCACGAGCGAACAGTTTCGCCTAGTCTTGAATTTGTCCTGACACAGTTGTGTTTAAAGAGAGATAATATGAGACATTGGAATTCGCTCATTCTTAAATTCGCCCGCTTACAATGACGAAATGGGTGAAAATATAACGGGGGCAAGTATTTCACCGTAAAAGTGTGATTGAATGGAAAAACAAAAATAATCCAGCATACAGTATATGAGTATTACATGAAAAACCTTACCATTTTCAAAGTCCCTCAGAGTGTGTCTGACGGCCCGCTGGTTCTTTATGATATCACCCTCTGTTCTCTTCAGTTCTCTCTCTTCTTGCTTGTGTTGCCACATATGATCCTAAATGATACAGAGATATAAGAAGTATATTTTAAAATTGCTGAAATTTGCTGTGATCTCGTGCATAAATCTTTATAATCAACTGATAAACTTGAATTAAAATTGCCAGTTTAAAAATATATTGATATACCTATTGTCATTTAATATTTTGAAAATATACTACCATGAGAAATAATGATTGCTATGGTACCTGGGTCATGTAATACTAAATTAAACAAACAATTTTTTTCAGTGAAAGAAGAAGCTGCGAGCATATTTTATGTACCTCTATCACTTTAATTCTTCGGTCATAATCTTTTTTGTCTTGGTGAATACGGGAAGTAAGGGAGACCACTGAGGGTTGCCCAGCAACACTTGCTGCCCTTCTTCTTCCAGTGGCATCTTTTTTCAGAAGAAATGAATGAGAGTATCTGTTGGAATCCAAGAAGCCATCCGGCCCTACTTTTCTCTCCTGATCTCTATAATAGAAAATCAAAACATCTGAATTATAGCACAAGTATATCAATTAAATGCATACAAAAATAATATATCAAAATTTAAGATGGTTCTATACACCACTTTTTGGTGACGCAGTACGCAAAAAAGTACTGGCTGATTTAAACTGCATGGGGCTACTTGTTTGGACCTTGGGATTTTGAAAGATAACTCTTACCCGGGGAACTTTCATATACCGAATAAAATTTTTAAAAAAAAAATTGTGATGGGTATATTTGTAATGATTTTCATTTAATTTTTTATGTCACATTTATCAAAATATATCAAGCAGCTTTTCTGATGATTTGTCAACAGAGTAAGAAGATATGAAAATTATGTTTTGGGGAAATACTAAAAAAATTGCAATAAAAATATTTATGAGTGTTATGAAGTGGGGTTTTTTTTATGTGTCTGAAGGATATATCCATCATTTGACAAACAATTTTCTTTCAATTTGTTAATAGTTATCTTTTTAAAAATTATATTACAAAAACATGAAAAACATTTTAAAAAATCTTTCAAAATACCTATAGTATCATTATCATCATTTTAATATTTGATAAGTATATGTTTTGTGGTCTTCTATTGAAAATTTGAATAAGCTGTGGGTGTATAGAGCAACCTTAAGTTGAGTAAAGACTTCACTGCAGAATAAGCACACATATATTAATTCAGTTTCACCCATTTATCATCTACAATTCATGTTTTCATCAAAGAAAAGACTGCAGAGATCTTTTGATAATTAACTTTGATACATGTAAGTAAAAGATGTTTTATTAGGCCACATAAAATAAATCTTTAGATTCTCATCCTCGCCCAACCCTCTGAATATGGCACGCCCTGGTGTATTTTATTTTACATTAATAAAAAATAAAAAATTGTGCTAAAAATAATTCTGGGAAAAAAAATTGGGTTGGTATACAAAAAGTTCAGAACATTTTAACGGCTGCTTAACATGTGGATCATCATTTGATTCCAGTCATGCTTGTTATACGGATACTACCGGTAATGTCTTCATGCATATACAGTTAAATTGAAACAAAATGGAATTAAAAGATTACATATTGGTTTTTGTACTCATGTTAGCATTAACAATTTAAAAAAGATAGAGCAGTTGTTATTTCTAGAACATGAATGCAGGTGAAAAAGATGTTTTTAAAAAAATAAAATTCACCCACCCGCCCCATATTTTATGCAAATTAGGATGAGAATCTAATTTATATCAAATTTATTTGGTCTTATTTATTTATTATAAAATAAATCAAACGTACTTGAGGAAAGCGGCATAATCCTTAGAAGTTGTTCTCTGAATGCCTTCGTCTCCTTTTAATGGAGGAGCACTGCCTGGTCTGCAAATTGCATTGTATCTACTATGTATCAGAGCATTTCTCTCAAATGGGAGGTCTGTGAGAACCATCTTTTCCCTTTCTTAATTTGATCTAAAAATTAAAAATACCACATGCAGTTTATGATTGTTATGCGTGTTCAAAAAAAAATGTTACAATTCATGTAATACTAAGTCTGATTTACCACTGAATGATTTGGTTATAGAAATTAAACTCACCTAATACAGAACTGACACTTCTTGGAATTGGGTGATCCTAGGGTATACTACTTGCTGAAGTGTAGCCTATTTAAAAAATGGAAGAAAAACATAAAAAAAATTAAGAGGATAAATTCATGAAATATCAATAGGATAAGAATAGAATAGAGAATTGAAAGAATTATTTAAGCATTGAATCATTATTTTTTGAAAGATATAGTCTCATAACTGCAGCAGTGTGTGCATACAAATTGAGTAACGTGCGTTAGCGCGTTATGAAAATTTGTATGCACACACCGCTGCAGTTATAACACTATATCTTTAAAAAAATAATGATTTAATGCTTATATTTACATTTCTTTCTGCTTGCCTTGTCTGCAAATGTGATTCATATCTTAAAAATCCTATTTTATCCTAAGGATAAGTTCATATAAATGGAAGAGCCACGGTAACAGCCACAAGCGTAAACTTTGATTTTCGCTTATGACGTTGCATTTTACAGCGTTTAACGTTTGTGACGTCATAATAAAACTCGACATTTTAACCTTCCTGTGTGTGTGTTACAGTGTTATAACTGCAGTTGCTTTCAACACACTTTACATGCAAAAAATATGTGGAAGGTAAATATTTGCACATATAGAATGGTATATTGAATTTAAATTACCTAGGAGTTTTGAATCCATTACCAATTCTGAAACATCAGTAAAAATATCCTGTATAGGATACTGTATGGGTCAGACTGACCTTTATATTACCTAAAGAGATCTACATGTATTTACGTTTATTTATTTAAAAGAAATATTGCTCTTACATTACCTCACACAGGAATATTCTTTAGGTTTTTTTTTACATGTATAAGCAGATTCAAAACGTCTTATATCTCAACAAAATTGTGGCATATGGGAAATTAAAGAGCTGTTAGTCAGAATAAAGTCATCTTCACTAGCCAAAAGGTCTACAATCCGCTCCTTTCCTCTACTACTAGGAGAGGAGTGCATCGTAGACCCTTTACTATATATATAGCGAAGATGGAATTTCTTCAAAGAATGTTTGATAGTGATTTTGACACTGCAATTTAATTAAGTATTTTAAAGAAATTTAGAATGGAGAATCCATGTATGTGATAAATTGAAGAATCAAATACCATATAGAAGCCTTGAAAATTACGGAATTTTGGTTTAAAATACTGTCCATCAAAAACCTGCACAAAACTTAAAATCATCAACAACAAAAAATGATTCTTTGGGTTTTTTTTGCAGCTTGCATATTTAGAAACAATTTGAAAATGCATTTTTTTCTATGAAGGTTAGCTGCAGTTCTGTAGCTCCCAGTCTGAAAAATATCAGATGGATGACTACAGTTCTGAACATGTTAAAAAGTTACAATTTATGGAGCACAAAAAATTGCACTAGTTTTGGACTAATTAACCTTTTTTCACTCAAATTTTGTAGAAATAATTAGCACCATTAAATTCTTCAGACAATTTACTACTGATATCGTCACATTACTTGCCACAGACTTTCCCTTGAACACACTAATCAACCTCAGAAAATGAAGTATGTTAAATTCATGGGCAGATCGAGAGCTGCCATTTTTTCATGTAAACAAACTACACTACTTCACTTTACAGGGCTGATGATGCTGTTCAAAAGAAAATCAGATGCAAGTAAAGTGAAGATATCTAAAATGTCCAAGGATTGTAATGAATGTGTTCGAAAATAAGATTATTTAGTCTAAAATTAGGTTTTTGGTGCTGTATATTGCAACTTTTAACAGGTACAGAACTGTACATGTAGCTCCCAGGTCATCCATTTGATTTTTTTTAAGATCAGGAGCTACAGACCTGCAGCTAATATGTAGGTGTAATGGGATGGGAAAAATAATGACAGGCCAGACTGGGATTTGAACTTGGGCTCCTGAACCTCCAGTCAGCTGAAACTATCTTGTGCCGTTGGTCTATACAGTCTGGTCCATCGTTATTTTTCCTGTTACATTTGGTACTGTGCTAATCCCTGAAACTGACAGGTCAAAACTCCCGCCTGGGAACATATTTGATCTTCGAGGGTTAAAATCATAATAGTCGAGGGAGTAATGTGAAAGTAAGACCGGTTCGATCACTGATGCCAGATAGCTCAGCACCTGACTTGATATTCAGGGGCCACAGGTTTGAATCCCAGTCACCTTCATCATTATTTTTCCCATCTAATTTTATTTGATCCTGATCACACAAATGAAACTGCATAGGTGAAATTATGACAGACCAAACAGGGATTAAATTAAAACATGGGCCTCTGAATCTCTACATTAGTTAGATGCTCTACAAACTGAGATAACTGGTGCTGGTAATTGAACTGGTCTAACCACCAGAAAGGTAAAAATTAAAGTCAACATAACTGTATACAAACAAATAAGATACTAAATAGTCTAGATCTTTGAAAAAAAAACTTTAACCACCTCAAGTTCAAAGCTTTTGTTTGTAAGTCAGACTGAAGAAATATACTACGTTCCTTGTTTGTTTTTCAACTTTTCAAAAACTTTGCTTAACTTTTACATACAAATCTGGAATGATGAATATCATCAAATAGAATCAGGCAATTTAGAGTTGATTCGTGCTGAAGGGTTAAACAGTTTATCAGAGGATGATTATCAACTTTCGATATTAAATTTCATCATTTGTCGTTGGTTTAAGAAATATTTAATTGGTGGTCAAAACACAAAGTATCACAAAAGCAGCATAATTTACACATATTGATAAAGTTTTATTATAAAGGGCACCTGTTCAACAGTTCAAAGTGCTTCTCTTATGTTTTACAACATGCAAAATTCACACATACTTTGTTCATGTGTAGCAATATACTCTACCTGTAAAACTGGCTTACAATGTCAACTCCATCAGCACTTACAGCTTGAAAGTCATCAAAGATTAAATACTGTCATTCATTCTCATACGTAGGCCGCCATTATTGTTGTCTAGGATACTCACGTCTCGAGCCGAGACGTGAGAGTTGGGAAAGAAACAATTTTGTCAAATTCAAAATTTTATTACCCAAGAATAAACAAATAAGGAAAATTCTTTCTCAATACTTATCTTTAAAAAAAATTATATAAAAATTTATTTGTACAATAATTTCCCATAGAAACTATATTCATACGCAATTTCCAGATTTTTTTTGTAATGGATTAATGCAAAAGTCAATTTTGTTTAGAATTGTTTGAAACATTTAGAATAATAATGACAAATAATAATTAAACTTGATAAATCTTAGATATTGGTTTTCAACAATAGCATTGCATATATTGTAGCGCATTACATTTTGTAGCGGAGTGATTGACATTGCGTAAAAAGGCATGTAAACAACATGGAGGAAGAAGTACCCAGTGGAAGCGACAATATTGTTGCAGAGTTTGCATCATATGAAGAGTTTCTTGACTCTCATATAAAACCGATTGATTTGTTTTATTTAGAGGTATTTTGTTGTGGTATTTTTCTTTTAGTTGTATTTACATGTATGTTAAATGCTGACGGATAGTTTCAGCGTACAGAGAAAATTCTAGTTAATTTGTTAAATCAAATTCCCGGGGATTACTTTGGTATTAGTTTGATTTTTTTCAGAAAAAAATTGAGCAATAATATAATCTGTGTGTTTTGTGCAAACTTCATCAAAATGACACTATATACACGGAAAAGTACCTTAATTTACCTCAATCTTTATTAATGATGACAACGTAAAACAAAACAAGCTAATCTTTTAAAAAGATTGGTGAGCTAGCGCTATAGCCATTATATAAAACAAAAGTAGATTTCTAAACCATTGGTTTAATTTTCTGAATCGATTTATTATTAATAGGAAGGCACAGTGGTGCACTAGAATTGTATTGGGATGGAGAGGGAGGGGGTCTATTCAGAATGGCGAATCTAGAGTTGGCTTCACATCAGTAATGAGCTAGTCCATTAACTGCGCTTAAATCATGCATTCTGTATTCATTGTTATTTCAATTTTGACGTGAAATATAAGAGACAAGTAGAACCAATGGTACTCAAGATTCGGATCTTCTTGGGACTTTCCGGCAAGCTCGGAAAATATATCCGATGTTATTTTACGAGCTTGAAGGTAGTTAAGAAAACAAACTATTTATTATAATTTTAGAAATAACTTGGCATATAAATCCTAAACTACTGTTGTAAATTGACATAGTTTATGTACAGTAGAATTCCCAGAATGCCCTACCGTGAAGTTGAGCATGCGCATTCCAGTAAAAAGGACTAACGTAGTTGTTAGCGCTCGAGAGCGCTAGCAATAAAATATAAAGCACAAAAATTATATTTGTGAAACATCATAACATAAATAAAACCATTCTTGTTAAAGGACCAGGAACTAGCCAGACAAGTGATTGAGCTTGGATATAAAGGAAGTGGAGGAGAAGTGTTAAGAAGGGAAGAATTTGAAGCCAGAAAGCAAGCAGCTGAAGCTAGTAGATTGTCAAAGAGAAGTCAACAAAAGTATGTGATTTGTAGACATTTTAACACTTCAGATTTTTTGTTGTTTTTATTTGATTAATTCTTTTTATTGTCACGATTTTGGACTAAAATTATTTTTCTGATTTTAATATTTACAGTAAAACACGCTTATAACGAAGTCCCAGGAACGGGCAATTTTACTTCGTTATAAGCGTAATTCGTTATATCCGTCAAGTTTACAACATGTAATTAAGTCACAGGGAATGAAAATCACTTCGCTGTAAGCGTCAATTCGTTATAAGCATGTTTGCTATAACCGTGTTTTACTGTACAATGCTTCAGTAAGGCATTTTAATAGGCAACCAACATTTGAGTGTTATTCATTGAATTATAAGCTAGTTACAGAGCTTGCAATTCTTTGCTATGTAAGCAAAGCTTTTGTTTACATTTTGAATGTTGAAGTGAAAATTCCAGGTTTAGACCTAAAATGAATGTGTTAAACATTAGAAACTGTTTATTTATGCTCAAAATGATAGACAAATCAGCTTGAAAAAGATTTTTTACTGGTATAATTGAATGTATGTAAACAAAATCAGGGCACAAGCCTTGTTTACATGACAAAGAATTGTGAGCCCTTTATCTTGCTTATAACTCTGCGACTGACTCTCAAATTTCATTTGATCATTTAAATGCATTCCTAAAGCATTGTAAATAATAAAAACAGAAAAATGGAATTTGACCAAAATTGTGACCATGCCCATTTAATAATGGAAAACAAATATCAATTACTATTATTTCTGTAGAACTTTGGCAAGTTCTGGAAAAGATATTAAAGATCCATTCCTCAAAGCACTTGCTGAAAAAGAAGAAGCAAACAGAAGTGGAAAAATGACAGTAAGAAAAAATGAGTATGACTTCATCATCAATGTGACTTCATCACTATGGCTACTATTTCTATTTGGCATCACAAGGATATAATTAATTTGTACACGTACTACATAGATATCTAATAAATGGGAGAAAAAAACATCAAGATGATTAAATGTTTATTTTTTTTGTGTCATTTTAGAGTGTTATATTCATCAGAGACTTCAATGCAAGGGGACAAGAAATCTCTGGATACATAGATTATGCACATAGATTAAAGACAGAGGACTTTGAGCCATATTTTGCAGAGAAAAAGAAACTTTTACCAAGGCCATCAGATTTAAGGTAAGTTCAATAGATATTGAAATGTATATAATGATTGGAATTTTAATTACCAATATGTGTTCATTGCATTTAATTCTATTTATATTATTTGTAATGATAAAACTTAACAGAGTGAGATATGCGAAATTTCTGTTCTGGGGTAAATAAAACTTTATTTCCTATGTAGCTTGTAACACGAGATTTGATTGGCTAGTGAGCCAGGTGTAAATTTCCGTACACCGACTTAAGCCAGGGATAAATAACATGAGGTCACAATGCACTAAATGTGACGTCAAAATGCATTAAATGCGTAAATGGCATATCTTAAAAGTGTAGTACACCCTTGATTGGACATGGTAAACAGATTTATTTGGTTTACATAGGAAATAAATTTGTTATCCAGGTCCAATCAAGGGTGTACGGGGATTTACCCCGGGTTGTATTCCATACACCCTGAGGTTTTTGTAAATATGAACCCGTGAACTGACTAAACTCCTTCTAATATTTTAGAGAAACATATTTTATGTATTGCAAAATCAACACATTTGTGAATTTTTAAAAATTTTTACAGAATTGCTTGTCAAATTTAACTCCCTTGTAATTTAGTTTGATGTCCATTTCAACTGCAATTTGAATTTTCAAAATCTATTTTTTATATAAAATAAAATAATTTTGACACTGTCTCATAAATATCTTATCCATTCTAATACATGTACTAACTACTTAAGATTTTAGTTTACAGTTTCAGTATATATTGCATAGTGTTAGTCAGCTAAGTTTGCTTCAGTGTTATATGATAAACTTTAAAACGCAGTTTTTTTAATCAGGAAAGTCAATGCAAAGGATTTTAGATCAGTTAATTTACCATAAGTTGAACAAAATCTGACAGCAATAAATAATTCTGTTTTTTAAAGAAAATTTCATTTTTTGTAGGCTTTGAAATTAAAGGTACTTTAAAATAATGTTTTTAAGTCACATGAGTCACTCAAGTGACCTGTTATAATCTATTTAAATTTTAGATTGTGATTATATAGTTCCATTGTTGTTTAACTTGTTTCACTACCCTTGTTTCTGTGTAAAGAATTTATATTGAAGCACAGGGCAACTGTTTACAGATATTTTAGGCATATCATCTACACAATACCCACCACCAGTTTTCTCAAATATTCTTAAACCCATACATTTTATTCCTTGTGCCCAATCTGATAATGTGCCTTTTTGTTTCATTTTCATAATCTGGAAATTTATGTTTTTTAGTTTCTATAATTGGGAAACTCAGACCTCCACATCAAATCCTTCTCCAAATTACCTTGTAATGGCACAGAATGCCACAGGCCTCATTTTCAAAAACAAAAGGGATAGAAAACAACTGATTGTTGATCCAAAGGTAATGTATTATAGACTGTCAGCTTAAAAAATGAAACATTTCTTAGCTTATTTTTACATTATTAAGGATTTAGGAAATAAGTCTCTTATATTCCAATCATGAGGGCTGGCAATCCATAAAAGAGGTGCATGTTTGTTTCTTTCAGGCCCCAAACCCTGGAGATAATTCTTACCGCTATGTGATAGAGACTCCTAAGTATGTACAAGTCGTTATATATGACCACATCACCAGAAGAAAAACATAAACTCTCCTGTGATATTGCTGTATTTTGATGTATCATGTTATTCCTTTTTGTTATACACATTTGTATATAAATTATGTGATTCAATACAATAAAAATAAACTACAATTATTTTATCTAACCAGTCTTGGTATTTTATTTACAAATTGATTTATTTACCTCT
The DNA here is from genome assembly GCA_020458035.1 of Magallana ariakensis. Classification (NCBI taxonomy): domain Eukaryota; kingdom Metazoa; phylum Mollusca; class Bivalvia; order Ostreida; family Ostreidae; genus Magallana; species Magallana ariakensis. The sequence goes on along the minus strand of CM035817.1, from coordinate 47,032,397 downwards.
AGGAATAAGACAGTTAATATGATGACTTTATAATATATACTGACATCTTTATATGTTCTATATAAATACATGTAAACCAAACAAATTTATAAAGAATATAGACATTTAGGTTCACTAGAATTTTGACCTGCGTTGATACCTACATGATAGATTGTGTTATATAAATAGTGCTTGTTTGTTTGGGAGGGTAACAGTTGAAATTGACACCCCGAGAAAACCATTGTCAGACTCATAAAAAAAATCTTGACAAGCAAAAAAAAAAAAAAAAAGAAATGAGACAACTTATGAAAATCTTCAAAATCCTGATCCGGGAGGGTGGGGGCAGCATAATTTTTATATGTCCCCTAAAAAAAGTGGGTGGGGGGGGCAACTCCATGATAATTCAATTTTCTATGAAAATTTAAGAAAAATGGTTGCTGCGAGAAAAGGGGAGGGGGCTGCTGATGCTACGTGCCTGCATTTTATTGCTTTTATTTAAGGAATAAGGAATCATTCTTTGAGTATTATGAGGTGATAATTTCGGTCGGGGCGTGATCAAATCCAATAAAGCCCGAAGGGCTTTATGATAGATTTGATCACGCCCGGGCCGAAATTATCACCTCATAATATTCAAAGAATGATTCCTTATTACTTATATAATTTTAAGCCATCGTACGATTAAATATTTAGATATAAATAAGCAAACCCCGCTGGCGCCTCTATTTGGCCTTATTTGAAGTTATGGGTTATATAGTACAAAATTGATACGTAGTGTTATCACAGGCAAAGACACTGGAAAATGTAAATATTTAAGGAATAAGGAATCATTCTTTGAGTATTGTGAGGTGATAATTTCGGTCGGGGCGTGATCAAATCCAATAAAGTCCGAAGGGCTTTATGATAGATTTGATCACGCCCCGACCGAAATTATCACCTCATAATATTCATAGAATGATTCCTTATTACTTATATTTATATAATTTTAAGCCATCGTACTATTAAATATTTAGATATAAATAAGCAAACCCCGCTGGCGCCTCTATTTGGCGTCATATGAAGTTATGGGTTATATAGTACAAAATCGATACGTAGTGTTATCACAGGCAAAGACACTGGAAGAAATGACGTGAATTCTACGGCGAACAGTACGCGCATTATTTACGCGCATGTAATAATTCGTTGTGTTTCCCATTGCCAAGTGTGTTGCTAACGCTGAGGGTAATAGAACGGATTATCAACTGCGTCTAAATCAATCAGATTTCAGTATTTAACATGAAAGTATAATAATGTACAATGCTTTTCACTGGTTATCTGCGTTTGACTGCTTTTCAGGAAATATTTTCTGTTAATGCTCACTATATCATGGCTTTTAAGCTCTTTTCAACTGATCTGTAAATTACATTTGCACACATATGTATGGCACGCCAAATTCACAAAAATGAGCTAATAATAGTTTCACAGTCGATAAACTAGGTTTAACGGTTGTAAACTATAGTTTACGGACAGAAAACTATAGTTAACGACGATAATTAATCTATATTCTACATCTGTAAACCATAGTTAACGCGATCATCTATGTTTCAGAAGTGTAAAACTATAATTAACACTGAAAACAACCATTTGCGATTGCAAAACATAGTTTATCTGATAAATATTCACAATCGTGAAACTATGATTAACAGCTCTAAACTATAGTTAACGAATGTAAATTATAGTTTACAGATGTGAATCTATATTTATCAGCAAAATCTATCGTTAACGTTATTTGCAGACAGATAAACTTAGATTATCATTCGTTAACTATAGTTTACAACCGTTTAATATAGTTTTACAGATGAAAACTATAGTTAACGAATCGTTAACTATAGTTTGCGGTTCGTAAACTATAGTTAATAGTCGATAAACATAATCTATCAAATGTGAAACTATGTTTAGCTCAATTTTGTGAATTTGGCGTGCCATAGATATGCTCTATATGCTTGTACACAATCCCTCTATTTGCTTTTTATACGCATTCAATTTAAATGCATTTTGCAAACGTTCAAATTCATGTTCAAAACAAAATTTACACAAGATATATTGCGCGCCTGATATAAAACATTTCAAAGCATATATAAAAGTTTATTGAAACATTTGTATCTTTTTAAGACAAAGTCCATCAAAATTAATTTAGATAAAGCAAAGTATCTCTATATTACGACAAAATTATCTCGTAATTAATTAAAAGAGGTCAATGCTGTTTAAATTGTGAAAAAAAAATTCGTAACTACAAGAAAATACATCTTTATTATGACAGTTATCTTGTACTTACAACATATTTTCTTGTAAATACGCAAAACCAACGCTGTTATATCAAACTATTTTCCCCACACAAAAGTGTCATTTCCCCCAACAGCGAATCTATCATTCGAAATATTTTCATTAGATTTTCGTTGAATGTATCCATTTTCAAATACTAATCTATCAAATGATATTTTTTCGATTAATAAATTGAAATATTATGTACAATTTAGTACGTAGTCAAAGACAAGGAGCAGTGGAGAAAAGAACCTGTATTTCGACAGATTTCAGACTGCTGAACAGATTTCCAGTCCCACTGAGTCGGCGCAACACGGATGTTTTTAAAAAAGTAAATTATGAATAAAACAAATCATATAATGCAAACTGTAATAAATGTACAAAAACCTTAAATTTTTAATGAATTAGTTTAACAATGACCAGGTGTTAAAGAAAGGTCATCAATTCCAATGTCACTCTTAGAACCATGTCCCGTATGTCCTTCCACTACGATCTGCAAAATATACAATAAACACTTCACTAAATCAATAAAATTCTTTCCTTGGTGGTTTTTGTGCTTTAGAAAGCAGCGAGCATTGCAGAAAAAGATAATTAATTAAATTCGTCAGCGGGAAATGTTTTTCCCACAGAAAAACTTGTACTGCTTCAAAAAACAGAACAAGCCGCTAGATCAATGTGTTACAACCATGCAATTCTACTCACCTGGAAATGATGGTGGATGTTGATCTCCATTCGCACGTGATTCCAGTGATTTCCGAGGTCCCCTCTAAATGATTTTAGGGTGTGGCTATGTCCATGCTGAAGAACATTAAAGCTTAAGGTACCTGTGTCGGTCCCGTACATGTGGTAATAAGCGCTGAAACAGTAATGGCCGCTGGAGTGGAGTGGAGAGATCAGCTGCGCTGTGCTGTCGGAATGAGATGAGGCCTCCAAATACAGGTAATTACCTAAAAACAAAGGTAATGTCTCACGATACCATTTAGTAATAAAGATACAGTAAAATCTCAATGTAGAGTTACGGAACTGTAGTTCTACCAGGAAACTCGTAAAATATACAAAAAAAAAAATGCAGTTTATAAGTACAAATCTACGGACTTTATCGTACAAATCCTCAGCTGTCCTGTTTAGAACCATTTCAACAGGAGCTTGGACTTTAGGTAGTTGTGTCAAACATCACTGTGATGTAGACCTGTCTATTTCGTTGTTGGCCACTCAGCCATGGCTCTTTGAAATCAACACGATTTGTCTGGCTTTTGAGCTAAAACTACGCAATCGGTGCATATTTCGCTTGAATCCAGCGTCATTTTTAACTTGTTTTGACGCAAGAAATAGATAGCTACGTCCTACCGAAAGTCCGTGCAAGCTCTAAAAAAGACTTGTTAAATGGTTCTACAAGATGATTCTACATTCATACAGTAACAACATTGCTTTAAAATACAAAATCTAACAAGTTTTGACCATTATTTTCCTTTATAAAAAATTGAATATTCAAATATTCCGTGGATGAAATTATTGTATAGTTATGAAAACCGTGAAGTGATCTATAACAGTTGGTGATCTTAAAATCATTTATAGTTCATATTATACATGTATTCATTTCGGTGTGAATCAAGAAGATGTAGGCCTTGACACTATGTAGAACTGTTATCTTGTACAATGTATATAGCTCAAAGCGTGACCAAGGTATAAGGACTGAACTGAAGATAAAAAAAAAATGCAAACTCCAAAGAACCAGAGTCTCAATATTTGGGACAAAAATGTTTGACTTAGACATATCATTTACACCTTTCAGATTTATCTACAATGTATATAAAGTGAAGTGGAATGAAATTATGATGTTTACCAACAACCTCTGCAATTTGATAGACTGCATATCTTAGCAATAGTAGCAACGAGGTACTAGTACTAATAAATAAAAGTACCAGTAACATCGAGTGACGTATGATCGAAATCGGGCCCTGTGTTGTGACTGGGGGTTTTCCCATGGAAACGTGTCCAGTCCAATGAGTCGGACGTAGACTGAGTCCACCCACAAAGTCCGTCCTCAAAAGCACATGTAGCCGCTGGATAAAACATGAGAACGTTAAAGAATACTCCAGTACTAAATCATGCTAAAATGAAGTAAACTATTTATCATTATTAGTTAATATTGACAGGAGACGATATAACTAAAAGACCCTTTTCGGTAACTGTTCATCAAGTTGTTTACATACCCGGATTTGAAGGAAATGTACCTAAAATTAAAATTAAAATTTCAATCGATAGAATGCAACAGATCTTTAGTTGAGTTACAAAACTCAAATGAATGACAACGCGAGTTTTTGGAACACTTTTCTAATCTTTATTCATGGACCAAAATGCTTTTAATTTGAATATATATAGTATTTAAAAAATATATTATACCAGGGGCTCCAGTGTGTTCAGTCACGTGTACATCCGGGGCCTGGGTAGGTCCCGTGTGACTTCCGGAAGGTACAGCCGTCTTACGAGGAATGCATCCGTATCGTATTTTGATCTCCTCAATGTCGATGTCACTAAGGTGCGTTCGTTGCCCAATGGTCACCCCCGGTTGGAGGACTTCTATGGTGACCTTGTTTCTGTCAATGGCGAAGGAGTGAGCCGAGTAGTGCATCACCGAGTCATAGTCGTACGGCTCGTTCAGAAGATCCATCTCCGACTCGTCGTGCTTCAGGAAGTTGTGCTGGTGAGCTACAAGGGTACGGGGCATCATTTCACTGCACACGATTTAGTGATGCACGTAATGCAGTGTATTTGCAATATTACATTAATACCTAGCATTATCAAAATCGATGTTATTGCGGAAACTACTCAGGACTAATAATATACAATGTTTGACCTGATTGGACATTGTCCATATGTATTCTGACGTAATTGTCTCTGTCGTATCGACTCTGTTCGTGCCAGAATCCAAGAGTATGCAAAAGTTCGTGCATTACTCGTCCCTTTGAGTAACACCCATCGGACAGCGTCAAGTCCTTTTCCTTTCCTGCATATCCGATGTTTGTGTGACATCTGCGTAAAGGTTAAAAAATGAAAGTTATTAAACATAAAGATTATTGGACTAGCTGGCATTTTGAGTCGGAAAAAAACTTTTGATGTGTAGAAAAAAGAACTCTCTACTCTTGAATAGAATCGTCTATGTTTACCGTGGTTTGCGACAATTGGACAATGCACGCGTTTAAAGCACATTGTTTTTAGAAAGACAGTACAGCTATTATACCCTGTTCCCTCGACAAATCGGATGTATGCTGTCTGAGAGGTTCTGGGCTTGAACTGCACGCATGTTTTCCCATCCACCATTGTTTTATCTGTGATGTACTGCATAGCGTCTTTGAACAACTGAACTCGTGAAGGATGAGCTAAAAACGAAAGAAAATGTCAATCATCAGAAAACTTTCCATCTCTGACAGATATATAGCTTTAAATTTGAACAGATCTTTGTTTTTATTTGTATATTGACTTGGTCGTGAAAATTTTGACAGTTCTAAGCCAGTTGTATTAGAACCTTTATTTTGACAGTTCTCGGTCGGTAGTATTGCAGTCTAATTTTGACAGTCTTTAATAAAGAAAGTATTTTTATTTTCTAAGCCCTAATGATGAACAACAGTCATAAATAACAGATGATTTGCGAGTACTTACAAGTATGGGGAGCGCCGATTTCGTAGTAGACTATTCCATTAGGCCAAAGAGATCTGTGGTTACGCACGGAGTTTCTCAGCTGTGAAGAAAGGGTATTGACATTTGAAATGTTTCGTTGCTTAGCTATCAAAAATGCACATCAATAGGTTTGAAAATGAGATATCCACTTACAGTTGCGATTTCTTCTGGATCATTGTCAACATCTCCCTCAAAAAGCCCTGTATAGGACAATCAATTATTTCATTGCAATAATACTGGTACTTTTTACTCAACTGACAAGCATATGTACTCCAAATGATGAAGAACCTTCACATTCACCATGGTATGTTTATCACTATTTTTTTTTTAGCATTCTGCAGAGAAAACGAAAACTTACCTGGAACCTCTTCAGGGTAGTTGGTATCATAACCTATGTATTAAAAAAACCCACTATTATAGAAAACACACTTTCTCATAAAAAAAATCTAGTCGTCAACTTTCAATTTATCAAGTTTCCTAGCTGTTGATAATATAAAACCCCTTTTTAACCAGTATTGAGAGAATATTCTACTTACCAGGGATGTGACCCTGAAATATGTGATAATACATTAGTTGTATAATATGTACATATTTATGACTTTGAAAAAAATAAATCTCGTATGAAGAGAAAAGGTACATAGATGTTTGCAAGTTTAAATATGAATAGGCACCAACCGATTGAGGTCTAGACCAAACGACAGAACAAAGAAATATGGAAGCTAGAATAATCCCCATCGCTGCCAACAGTCCCAAGACGAACAATCGTTCATATAATCCATGATAAATATATATATTATAGTTATAAGATGTATGGAAGCTCCACTATGAAAGACCACTAGAGTAAATTCAGATTAAAGGTAAACCAAAAATTATGTTTAAAGGGACTTAGACACGATTTGAGCTAAAAAAAAAAATTAATTTTATTTTTCCATTTTTAATATTTAAAATGGGTTATATGATCATCTTAAATGATTTGTCAAAAATTTTAAAAGTCAAACATTGATTTATAAGCAAGATACAGAGTTTGAATTTTTTGTCTGTTTTGTAAACAAAGCTTGAGACTTGTACTTGTTTACATTTGTGTTTTGTTGGTATAAGATCCAATCATATGTTGCTTTTTTGTGTTGATATTCCTATTTATAAACACATTGGATCAGTTTAATTTGTTTTCCATGAGTCAGTTTGTCAAAGAAATGGTAATCCATAGTTTACATTATCTGTAAACAAACTATAGGACTCGAGCTTTGTTTACATTACAAGGCTTTCTTACCTCTGTATCCCTCTTATAACTTGACTTCTAACATTCCAATTTTGGTCAATCATTCAAAATTCGCAAGTTAACCATTTTATACATCAAAAATAAAAGATAAAATTTTGATCTAAAATCGTGTCCAAGTCCCTTTAAAACCCTTTACAAAATACATGTATATAACTGCTAATTTTGGAATAGAAGAATACGCTTTTGTCTAAAAAAAAAAAATGAAATCAAAACTTTAATTTAAACGTGCTCTAAATAATAACTATCTAGAGTAACCGTTCCATAGCTGCTCGGTTTAGCCTAGACCGTAACCCAACGGTAAATGTACTGTGTGACTCACTTGGACGCCAATGTTGAAGGTCTTGCATGACTGTATAACTCAAAATTCATTTTTATCAGTTTGCGTATAAAGCCACTTACTGTGTTTCACTACGATTTGTTTGTAGCTTGTACTAATAGATTAAAACATATTAATACATGTAATTAAGTAATTTTGAGCTAAAACGTCATTTGTCCATTTATGAAGATAAATGCTTATTTCGTAATCACTTGTACTTGTACCTCACTTTTGGTAGTTGGTATTTAAATCAACGTTTATATACAATCGATTGCTGTGGAAGTGTTGTGGACCCGTGTACTTTATAATATTAATAACCTGAAACATAAAAATAATATGTGAAAAATCTAGTAATTTAGATGCTGATTTTTTAAATTGAAAACATAATAATAGGTACATGTACTCAAACTGTGTTAAAAACAACAAGAGGCCCATGGGCCACATCGCTCACCTGAGCAACAATAGGCATGATAAAATCAGCTTAATGGAGATCAACATCATACAAAATATCTGGACAATGTAGTAATACATGTAGATATTCTTATGTTTATAATCAAATCCCTTTTCTAACAGGATGATTTTATATTCATATCACATGTTGAGCATCGCAGTTCTCAACAAGATCCTAGACAATTGTTTTTACATGGGATATAAACCTACATCAAACTCTGAACCCCTTGTGAGGCCCAAGAATCGTCCAGGGGCAAAAATCTTAACAATTTTAAAGAATCACAAATTGGCAAAATGTTTGCATATAAGTAAAACCATATATATTATAACATTTCAGTTTTTTGAATTAAAAATGTTTTCCTTTGTAAAATTGCATCCCGAATGTGGCCCCACCCTACTCCTCAAGATTTTTATTTTAACGAATTTGAATCTACACTACCCAAGGTTGCTTTTACTAAAGTTACAGATTTTCTAGACAAATGGTTTTGTAGAAGATTTTTCTCCATATATTCCTATGTCAAAAATTTGTCTCCCTCCCCCCTCCCCGTTGTAACCCCATCCTACCCCCGGGGATCATGATTTGAACAAACTTAAATCTACCTAGTCCTTACCTGAGGATACTTCCACATAAGTTTCACCTTTCCTAGCTACTTAGTTTTAGAGATTTTAAAGATTTACTCTATTCCTATGTAAAAATTCGATCCTCATTGTGGCCCCACCCTACCCCCAGGGGTCATGATTTACACATCTTTGAAACTACACTTATTGAGAATGCTTCCACATAAGTTTCAGCTTTCCTGGCCGATTGGTTTCTGAAAAGAAGATTTTTAAAGATTTACACTATAAATTCCTATGTAAAAATTTGACCTCTCCCATTCTGGCCCCACCCTACTCCCGGGGGTCATGATTTGAACAAACTTTGATTCTACATGTACACTAGCTGAGGGTGCTTCCACATAAGTTTCAGCTCTCCTGGCTGTTTAGTTCCTGAGAAGAAGATTTTTAAAGATTTACTCTATATATACTATAAACCTATGTAAAAATTCAACCCCCAATTGTGGCCCCATCCAACCCCTGGGGGTCATGATTTTCACAATTTTGGTTCTACACTAGCTGAGGATGCTTCCACAAAAATTTCGCCTTTCCTGGCTGATTAGTTTTTGAGAAGAAGATTTTAAAAGATTTACTCTATATATTCCTATGTAAAAATTCAACCCCCCATTGTGGCCCCACCCTACCCTGGGGGTCATGATTATCACAACTTTGATTCTTCACTAGCTGAGGATGCTTCCACATAAGTTTCAGCTTTCCTTGCTGATTAGTTTCTTAGAAGAAGATTTTAAAAGATTTACTCTATATATTCCTATGTAAAAATTTGACCCCCCCCCCCCCCCCATTGTGGCACCACCCTACTCCCGGGGGTCATGATTTTCACAAATTTGATTCTTCACTAGCTGAGGATGCTTCCACATTAGTTTCGGCTTTCCTGGCTGATTAGTTTCTGAGAAGATTTTTAAAGATTTACTCTATATATTCCTATGTAAAAATTTGACCCCCATTGTGGCCCCACCCTACCCCCGGGGGTCATGATTTTCACAATTTTGAATCTACACTAGCTGAGAATGCTTCCACATAAGTTTCAGCTTTCCTGGCTGATTAGTTTTTGAGAAGAAGATTTTTAAAGATTTACTCTATATATTCCTATGTAAAAATTTGACCCCCATTGTGGCCCCACCCTACCCCCGGGGGTCATGATTTTCACAATTTTGAATCTACACTAGCTGAGGATGCTTCCATATAAGTTTCAGCTTTCCTGGCCAAATGGTTCTTGAGAAGAAGATTTTTGAAAATTTCTCAAAATTTTCCAATAATTGCCAATTATCTCCCCTTTAAAGAAAGCGTGGTCCTTAATTTTCACAACTTTGAATTCTTTTTGCCTAAGGGTGCTTTGTGCCAAGTTTGGTTGAAATCGGCCCAGTGGTTCTGGAGAAGATGTTGAAAATGTGAAAAGTTTACGGACAGACAGACGGACAGACAGAAAGACGGACGACAGACAAAATGTGATCAGAAAAGCTCACTTGAGCTTTCACTCAGGTGAGCTAAAAATGTTACCTGAAATGAGAATTAAATTTAAATATTTACAGCCTTTAAAATTTGTAAAACAAACCTTTAAAAATCATCGACACAACAGAAGTAATGTCACAATGACTTGCATCAGATGGAATGTCTTGCAAAGAGTCCAGGCCAGTATACAAATGTCAAATATGAAAAGTGTCTGTTCTTGTATTCCCAATCGGAGGAAGGATGGGGGCTTAACCTAAAAAAGGCCCAATATTGAAAGGCAAAAATTCATTCTAGAAGATTATTTATCCAATGATTAAGACAGTCAAAAATTACTAGTACTTGATTTTACTAAAATATTTAATTACTAAAAAAGCGGCTGAAATTATTAGAATATCTCAGATACTCCCCTTTCAGATGAAGGTGGAACAAGTGATATTGATTGAGAAATGGCCAAACATTGGTACGAAAATCAACCCCTTCAAGTAGTTTCACTATTCTGATTTCACTACGTTGTCAGGCACAGAACTATCGTTCAACTCTTCACTCTGTTCGTCCAAATATAAAATAATTTCTAGTACATTAAAACGGTACACTAATCGAAAAAAAAACCTTAGAAAAGCAAAAATATGAAACTCAACTCGTTAAAATGTTTATCTAAAACATAATTCATATAATTATACAAGCAAAGAACAAGCATATTCTTCACACTGTTCGTTCGAATAAAAATAATACTTTTTTTTTAAGTATCAATTATCACGAGTAAATCGAAAAAGAAAAACAAACAAAAACGAACAGGTATGGAATGCTGTTTGCTAAAACATTTTTCTATAACATCCATATAATTAAACAAAGTAAAAAAACAAAACACATGAAAAACACGCAATTATATTCACAATGTGATAATTATACATAGGTTTTATTAAAGCTATACTGGTTCCTTACTTTAACCGTTCATACCTTCCAACGAGTGGTAGAGCGGCATTTACTATTATACCTCAAATAACTATGCGACATCAAAAAATTGTGTATGTTTATTGCAAAATTTAATCAGTTTGTTTGTTCAACTCATTTACTTTTTCTTTACCTTTATAATGATATTGTACATATGTAAATATGCTTTTTTTGTTCATGTATCTCATGAACCATTTATGGTTTTGAGCGAAATAAACTGAACTGAAATGACAAATCACGTGATATAAAAACGAATGTCTTTACCAAGCACAAATAATAACTAAACATAAAAATATTATCTACTTTACAAATAATGAAAATGTAAATTACTTTACAAATATTTAACATTCCTTTATATAAAGGATATTAGCCTCAAACTGTTCATTCTGTGAGAGAAAGAACTAATCGAGGCCCGTATGGACGAGATAAGTACTTTTTCTCACAGAATGGACAGTTTGGGGCTTATATCCAATTTAAAACATTAATCCCTTTGTTTTTAAGAATGGACAGTATCCTGTAAACCTATTGATAATATGCTTTTAAATATATTTTTTTAACTTTAAAAAATAACAACAGTCTTGCATTGGAGTTTTTTTTGTTTACTAAATGGACAGTTTCAGTTATATGAAAGGGGATTATAAAGCTGTGTGTAAACTTTTATATTCATTCACACTTCTACAAAGCAACAAGAACATCTCATTCTCAATTTTTGTGTAACAAATTTCAAGGATGTAAAAGAGGTACTGCATAAACTGACACTGTCCTAAGTGATATTTTGGATATGGAGAATGGGAATACTGTGCCAAATTTTGATGTTTAACAGAATCTTTGATATAAAAAAAAGAAGAAGATTAAGCTAACAAAAAAAAAATGCATTGACAGGCTCGGATGCAAAATTTTTTCCAATGGCGTGGAGAAGGTTGAATGTAATTTTCTGATTTTTTTTTTCAAGGGAGAATGCTTTTTGGATGATCGAGAAATAATTTTTTAAAAATTTGAAGAATATGGGTTTAATACAGTGCAGTGAAATTTGTGTTAATCTACCTTTTTATCATATCTGATGTAATTTGTATTCGCAACTAATTAATATGATCAAAGGATTTAATTTGATTCGTGATTATCAAAAATAAAGTAGATTGATAAATATCATTTTGAATTATTTACTAGTGTTTCTCTGCTGCTTTGCGCTATATTTATGTCATTCTTAGTGTTAAACATAAACTCTGTTTCTTTTTGGCAAATGTAATGCCTTTATTCTTGAAAATCTTGTTGTAAACTTACCTGTAGCCGTCTAATAAGTTAACAATTTTACCTTTCTCCGTACATTTTTATAAAAAAAAAATGGGCAGCTTTTCTATCCATTATTTTTAAGATTTGACACCTTCAGGTAACTTATTGCATTTCTTTTTTTTAAATTTAGAAATAGTTATCTTGTATAAAAGCCGAAAAGAAACAATCATTACATAACAAAAATGTTTTAAATATAGTGAAATGAGCCACACGTAGTACTCTGATAGTCCTTTGGACATTAAAATCAGATTGAATTTCATCAGTTGGTCTACAGATTTTTGCATATGTTGAAGCCTCCAAAAATAAGAAATTTAAGAAATTGGAGAGAGAGATAACACCAAACGTATGGTCAGGATACCCCACACCCCACCTCCTCTTGAAAATTATAACTTGCTGCACTTAAATATCAATATTATAAACTACACGTTTCATCGAATTGCCTTCCATAGTTCTCAATATCTTGCATAGGACAGTTGAATTTGGTACCATTCTGCAATACCTGCACAAGTATGCAGTTGTTAATAGTGGGCTTGGTGATAACGCTGGTCGGCGCCAGACCCCAACCAGTAAGTGCAAAATTGTTGTGACGCTATAGGTTTTTTAAAAAAATTCTTAGTTTCAATCCTTTTATTTGTTTCGGGTGGGGGGGGGGGAGTCTTAAGAACAAAAATAATTACAGGACTATAAGACTGAATTTTCAAAATTAAATAAGAAAATACAAAGATAAGTAAAAATAATTAAATTATCGATTGTATAATAATAGAAAAATTTGATGAAGACCAAGACATTTTTGATGCCAAAATGCTTGACTTATTCTATGATAAAGATATAACAAACACTTGGACTTGAATTTTTTTTCATTTTTTTTTTAAGGAAGTTCCAGTTGGTAAGACCCTATTCGGCTTCTTTAATTTAAAAGATATATGTTTTCAAAATTAAATTATGATTTGAATCTCAATTCAAATGGACCAATTTTTTGTTGTTTCATTTCAAGGGTTTGACCCTGATTACCCCGAAGAAAACCCGGGTAAGAATACTTAAAAACAAAATAAAATTTTTGATGTACAGGTATTTTTGATGAATACTAGTTCGCCATACATCTGTTTTCCAAAGACGCATAAATATAAGCTGCATCTTTTTGTCGTTAGAATTACTTTCTTTCATGAGATGTTTGAATTACTATTCTGATATTTTATCAAGAGTACGTGGCAATTACCTTTCACATCATTTTAAGACATGTGGGATTAAATGAATTTATTTTGAATAGAGCTATTTATAATTACTTTGCTATTTCAGGTTTGTTTGAAGGTGATATCGAATTGAACCCCGAACAAGAATCAAACGTATGATATAAGATATTCTGAATAAATTTGCCAAATGAGGTCGCAGACTCAAGTTAATATATCAACTTTCAAACGTTTAAATTATTTAATATGATGAACGATTTTAGTTCTACTATCAATTATTCAATATGATATAGATATAACTATTTAAGTAAATGGAAACCTTTAAAATTAAAGAGATCGATAATTTATAATATTTTTTATCATTTTTGCTCCATTTATAAATGTTTATAGCTAAGAAATGCCATTGGTGACACGAGATACTTGTGGCCACATGGGGTGGTACATTGGACAATAGACTCTCACCACGCAGGTAAATATATAAATAAATGTATGTACAAATGTACGCTGAAAAGAGAATGAATGGTCATACCAATTTATCGTTGTTGTATTTGCACACGATTACAAGGTGTCAATGTTTAGTGAAGACCAATTTTATATGAACACTACAACCACGTACAATAGTCGTTTAAGTCATACGCACACGTCAATTCATACCGAGTATGGTCCCCTCTTGTATTCAGTGCCACACTACATCTGTGTCGCAAGGATTATGTGCCTGCATGACATTCTAGCTCCAGGAAACCTGTCGATTAATTGTCTTGTCCTACACCACGTGATCGATTGGTGAAAGATCCGTAGATTTTAGGATCAGCCTAAGATATTGGCGTTGTTTTTTTGTTTGGAAATTTCGCGTCGTATATGCTGTTGTTGTCCTCCTGTGATGTTAAACCAGAACCATTGTTGCCTATTGCACTGATATGGATGTCATCTAGTTTAATATTTCTGTCCCGTCAGTATACTTAAACGATAAGTCGTGAATGGTTTCTTCAAAATTTCAGTTGCACCTCTAATTGTGTCTTCTTTCATCACCTAACTAAACGTTTCTATTTCACCAGAATTTTATCCATCGCTAAAGTAAAAATGAAAATTCAACTTTGACTAGTCTTGTTAGCTAACATTCTTTCAAGAAATCTCGAATGATTAATGACAAATTGAGAAAAAAACTGAAAGAAGGATTTTGCAAAACGACACTTAGCAAGAAATGATGGACAATGCCACTTTTAATCTGTTATTACACGATCCGTAATGGGAATTAAGATATCACAATCTAGATACATTACTTGTTGGACATTTCAGCTATTCCTTCTCATGTGCAATTATTCAAAAGTGCTATGCAGGAAATCATGGACAAAACCATGGTTAACGGCAAGAAATGCATCGATTTCCAGCCAAGAACAAATCAAGCTGCTTATATCCAGTTCAGCTATGGATCTGGGTACGTAAAAAATATTTTATTTTAGAAATGCAAAATATCATATACAGTGTATATATCAACCAAACAATTTCTGGTTCTAATGTATTAGAGACTGGCTATAGGACCACTGTCTTAACAGATTAATACACATCACTCTTGCTTATAGCTGCCATACACCCGTTGGTTATCAGGGGCGACGATCTGACGTCACACTGGGAACTGGTTGCCTGAGAAAGGGAACTGTGATGCACGAAGTTCTACACGCTCTTGGTTTCTGGCACGAACAAAGCAGAGCTGACAGAGACAACTACGTTAAAATCCATTTTGATAATATTCAAACAAGTACGAGGAATTGAATGACATTTATACTTTTTGTGTTTTATTTGTTTCAATTGCTTCCCACAAAATGATTTGCCAAATGTAATGTGGTTCATGTTTTAATTCAAGCTCACGCTAGAAACTTCGATAAATACCAAGTAGGACCTCAAATGGATATGTTGAACGAACCATATGACTATGGGTCAGTCATGCACTACGATGCTTATGCTTTCGCCATCGACAGAAGAAGGGTTACCATCGAGACACTGCAGCCAGGTGTAACAATTGGGCAGCGTGTTCGATTGAGTGACATTGACGCTGAAGAAATCAAAATCCGTTATGGATGCAAACCCCGGCCTGGTTCCGTACAGACAAATTCTCCACATCAGACAACTGCACCACGTGTGTTTTTAATGACACCATTTATCTAGATAAAAAAAGACAGAAAAAGCAATTAATAGTTATAATATATAATGATGGCAACTTTTTAGGAAAAAATGATCTTGTATAAAAGATGCATTGCACAAGCATTATGCATCAATGAATCGTTTCAGTTATAAATAGAATACAATATTTGTTTTATTGTCAGGTTTTTTTTTAATTTTATACAATAGAACCTGTCCATTCTACAGCCCCGACCAATCAAGGTCAGTATTGATATTTGTTAATATATCGTTACTCTAATGTTTGGATATCTTATGAACTTGAAATTTTGAAACCGTTAAATATTATATATATCAGGAAGTTATAAATGTAAATTCTATAAAGAATAGATTAATTAGGAAAACTAAGAAAATCCTTCAATTTTAGACCTACATACGAGGCTGTGGAAACTCTTAAATGAAATTGGTATTTTGTTAAACTTGGTTTCAGCCTCACTTTGCACCTTCGACCATGGTCTGTGTGGTTGGACGCAGTCAAGCACAGACGACTTGGACTGGACAGATGGTCATGGTCGAACACCCAGTTCTTACACCGGACCATCCACCGACCACCAAGGGAGCACTACTGGTAAAAATTTACAGCTTTTCTTCAAAGACCCAAGTATTCTGCTTTTTGTGGGAAAATTGTCAAGTTTTAAGAAATCGAAATCGAATATGTTTATTTGCCATTAAATAGGTGAATAGAACAAGTACACTGCTTGATCTACATCGTTCGAAACACACAGACTCCCTCGCTTAGGATTGATCGATGGATCATTAACTTAAACTACATTATAAACGTACTAATGCATATAAGCTAAACTTCCATGTAATTTCTTTTGAAAGGTCACTATCTATACCTTGAGGCGTCCAACCACTACCAGAAGACGGCCAAGCTAGACTCCCCAGTGTACCCTGGCGGGCACTACTGTCTCAGCGCCTACTTCCACATGTATGGCCAACAAACAGGATACCTGGCATTTAATATAATTCAAGGTGGACATAAGTATACTTTGAAAAAGTATGTAGGTAACCATGGCAACAGATGGCTTCATATGAGACTGAGCATCAATAGCCAAGCACCAACCTTCCAGGTACTCTCTCTCTCTCTCTCTCTCTCTCTCTCTCTCTCTCTCTCTCTCTCTCTCTCTCTCTCATATACATACATGTATATATAGAAATTAAAGAATCAAAAGTTTAATGCTGCTATTTACTTGATATTTTTTCAAATTCTACATTTTGTGTTTTACCTTTGTAGTTTGAACTGGAGGGACATACAGGTAGTGGTTTCCAAAGTGATATTGCTATTGACGACTTATCAGTTACACAAGGGCATTGTTAATAGCAGCAATGTTTATTCTTCATAAAAAAATAAATTATGTATTTCCCGTCAAATTCAATTTTGAATGAGAGATAGATAATTTACTTTAATCACATACATTAACTTTAAATATAATGTATTGAGATAATTAGTTCGTTGCCGTTCACAAGAACTTCACATTTCTTATCACATTTTTGGCCTTAAACCTAACGTTGTGTTGACTAACCTGGCGTTTAACCTAAATTCAAAACAATCAGGCTTAATAAAACAATTTCATGTTTCATATATTATTACTTATTAATATCACCGTAAAATTCTTCATGTAACTTGTACCATTATAATAAATAAGAATAACCTAAAATGTATCCTAAGAAAAGAAGCTGTTGTAAGGTACATGTATATATAGCATATATTATTAAAATCATATACACGTTTAGCATATATTATATAGTTTTATATATTTGTATAGAGCTACAATAATGTAACTTTTTGATTTTGATCAGGGTTTTAAGATTGTTTTTCCCACAAAGCTATGAATAACAGGTGTTAATAAATTACATACTTTCCTCTCTCTTCAAAGTGGTATTTTAACGACAAGAAATTTTGACATAAAATTTGCATTTTATATTTCTCTAAATACGCTACGAAGGAATATACAAGTTATGTATGTGAACTCTCTACAACAAATAATAAAATGTAAGAGTGCTTAGATATGTCAGACGGGGTTACATGTAACCACTGATAAGCAGAGTATCGACAATGTCCTATTCCAAATCTCTAAACCTACAGTAAACTTACTGCGATGCTATCAGTGGTGAAGTACATTTCTATCAAAATAATCATAGCACCACAAATTGACAGGCTTTAATGTTTTAATCATAATTGAACACTGTAGTTAAATTTCAGTTTCAACTTAAATGTCGTGAGGGGCACTGAGGGCTATGCTGAACTATGCTGAATCTGGAAGTTGAGAACATAAGTGTGAAAAATAAAACCGCTCCTCTACGATACGTTATACAAGATCTAGTATAGCGTATCGCAGAGAGGCGGGTTAAAAGTCTAATTCTAAATATTTAGAAGATCAAATCATGTTTAAATAATATCGTTTCGTAGAGGAGCGGTTAAACAAGTCTAATTTTCATATATTTATTAGTATTTTAGAAACAAATAAGTGGAATCAATATCATTTGGAAAGTCTATGAAAATATTTACAGAAAAAGTGAAGTTGCAGAGCTGAGGCACTTCAGGAAAATTCATGGTGACAAAAGTTCAATAAATTTTTATTATTGAAAAAGCCTGTCTCTAAAAAATTGTGCGATGATATTTGATTTATCAACTTTTTTCCTCTAACAGCAGCCTCTTTTGCAAAATCAACAGACACCGATGCAAAACAAACGATCACCTATGCATACCCAACAGTCATGCACTGAATAAACACTATATGGCGTGCAAAGAGATATCAAGAGAAATCGTACCCTGGAGAAATCGTACCCGGGAAAAGAGGGGTCATATAGATATTTAGGTTTTCCAGGGGTGGGGTGGTGGTGGTGGTGGGCGTCCGAGCCGTATACTTAGTATTTTAGTATTTGGTAACTTCACTATGTAAATTTAAGAAATTTGAGTTTTCCAGGAGTAGAGGGTGGGGGGGGGGGGGGTCCGGATTAAGCCTTTTTATTTCGTTTGTAACTTGACTTTCAAAGTTTGGTCAATCATAGATTGGAAAAATATTAAATTTATTTTTTTTTTTGGGGGGGGGGGGGGGGTTCAACATTTTTCTAATTTTATTTTAAGTTACTTTAAGAAAATGATTCTGAAATTATTTTTGCAACGGAATTTTGTCCTATATGTTGTCATTTACAAAGATTTTTTATTATTTGGTAAATTATCGAGACATGAGAATACTGGTACCACAAAACAAAAACGAAAAACACTATCGTCTCCTTATTGTACTGGGCCTATCTAGGGGTTAGTCCCGTAGATAACCCGAGTTGGAAGGATAAAAAGAATTTCAGGGTTAAAGAGTTACATTATATTTTGTGTAAATAAAAATCATGCAAAACAAACATAAAAGATATGAAACAATTTCATAAAAATCAAGAATGTGATAAGTGATAATTACATTATTAGTATTAGTAAAATTGTTTGATCTTAGTATACAGGTAGAATTCTTGATGGTCACTCGTTACACGGATTATCCACCTGCCTCATACCTGTGTATTATGTGCGTTCAAGCGTAGAGTGATTTCCTGTTAGTGTGATGGTTTCACACCTTTGTGTAAAACAATTGGGACTAAAGTCAAATACAGTTTACTTTGACAGTCATAAACCTTGGAAGTAGGGTGGGGGGATACGAAAAACGTTATTGCTGATACTTAAAAATGTGTAGTAGCTTCATATTCAACATGCACCAGTAAAATGATATCATTTAGTATTTTAAGGGCAGAAGAAAAATTTTCAGATTTTGCCCTTGATCGTATGGTAAACGTTCATCGTGTAGCACGTGCTTGTCACAGACAAGTGTAACATTACTGTCTTGTGCATCGAGAGACTAAACCTTAAAACATGCTACTAATTGATATGGATCAAAAACATGTTTAAAATAGGAAATGTATAAAAATCATTAAAAATAATAGTTCTTACCCTCTCTTACATATAGATTATATTAATAAAATATATATCTTTGAAATAATAGTTTCATCCACAGTTCGTGAAATCTGTTACGGGTACAGATGATTCTTTATTTAAAATTTCTCTAAAATAATTGATAAGGAGTTTTAAAAACGTGAATTAAATTACGTAGTCATTTAATGTGAAATGAAAAATCACTTATACGTTAATTTTCACACGTAGAACATGATCATCTTGTAGGAAATGAATCAAACGTGCAAAAAAACAAACAAAAACAAAACAAAAAATAACAACAACAAAAACAACGGGGTGCTAATTATGGGATGCCCTAATTTTTAATCACTTTGGTGTGTCAGCTAGTCTTGCTCATCATAGTTAACACGCATGTACATGTATTTCAACAACAACAAAAAACAACACAAATGTAGGCAGAAACAACTAATTGCTAAGAAGACACTAGCAACCTGCTGACACATAATTTTATTGGCTATTTAAATCATTGCATGATAATTTATTTTTTTTAATGACCTTTTTAAAATATGATTATGGAATAATGACTCGCATATATTTTATTTGCAATTACTCCACAACTATCAAATTAAATACTTCAAAAATTAATAGATATGAATTTTTAAAAAATTATTTAAAAAGGCTACAAGTAAATTGATTATAACCTCTGTCAAAATCTAGTTAAAAATCGTCACTAAATTAAATTATTTGTCATTCGGAGAGAACTCCCGTAATGCGTCTAATAGATAACTTGTAATATTGCCAATTGCTGCTGATTAAACAAATGCACATATATAACAATTCTAAATCCTGTCCGGGTACTATATGATTGACCAAACTTTGAAAGTTAAGTTACAAACGAAATAGAAAGTCTTAAAGATAAGCTGAAGTTCTGAACCCCCCTCCCCCACTCTACTCCTGGAAAACTCAAATTTCTTAAATTTACATAGTAAAGTTGCCGAATATATATGACCCCAGACACCACCACCCCACCCCTGGAAAACCTAAATATCTATATATGACCCCTCTTTTCCCCCTTGAAAAAATCATGAATCCGCGCATAAAAACGTTCCCTATAATTTAAGGGTACGTTTTCTCCAGGTTACGATTTCTCCAATGTACCATTTCTCCTGACACCTCTTTGCACGCCATCTAGCATTTATTCAGTGCATGACTGTTGGTTTTGCATCGCTAATCGTTTGTTTTGCATCGGTGTCTGTTGTTTTTGCAAAAGAGGCTGCTGGTTTTGTTTTTTTAAGCTGGTCTGTTTCGTATTTTAGCATTTTTATAAAAATAAGTTGTTTGTTTTGCATTAACGTCTTTTTCACCCTCCCTCCGCCCATACATTTTCTATAATAAAATGAAATAAGATGAAAATAAATTTTTAAAGAAATTATACAATATACTTACCTGCATATCTGTACTCCAAGTCCGTAAACTCTGGGACAATAAGCAGAATCAATATGAAGAGAGGTGTGTTGTGGCCAATGATGTTGCCTCTATATATTGTATCTCATCTCATGTCAAGTACTTTTCTTCAGTTTGTAAGTCCTTCCTTTGAACCAGAATAATTGTAATCAATTATAATAATGTGTAACATATTTTGAAATTAATTTTCCAAGTATTCTAATCATAACAATAGATAAAGATAAACACGTTACTTGGTGTGTACTTTCACAGTTTTCTTCCCTGTCTTTAAAGATATGACAATATTTATTGTTTACAATTATACGAAATAGACACTGCAATTAATTAAAAAGGAGCTTGTATTTTGAGAATATTTATATAAACTTATATAATCATATAAAAATTTCTCCTACTGTTTTTCATTCCAATCCTTTATGACCAATTCCCCAAACTTTGCTTAAAGGTATATGTGGCGTATTTGGAGTAAAATTTTTGGCATGAGTTTGAGTAAAAATATACATTATGCCTCTTATAATTAGACGTTTCACAAACTCTAGGCCCATAAAACATGTTCTGTCTTTAGTTATTTGTCTCTAAACTTTGCTATACGTCTGATGAATATTAATGTTATTCGCCATTTATAACGCCACTGCGCATGAGTGCGGGAAAACCTAGCATTGAAAACACGATGGAAGAAGAGTTTGTTTACAAATTAGAATCACGTTTTTCATGTCTTAAATTAGATAATTCTTATATCAGATGATACTCGAAGCATTATTATTCCGATATTCATTAATGTAGAACGATATAAATTGTTAATTACGTGTAATAAAGACGAAACACGATTTTAGCATCATCGACACGGTAAACGGAGTAAGTACATGTACCCCTCTCCCTGAGGGATGCATGTAGTGATGTACTGAGAGTGTTTATTTATTCTTTATTCAAAAATTCCTCTAAACGAAAATCCACTTGTGGTTTAAAACTTATAAAGTAAAGACACGGAACACATGGAGCACGAACCTGACTATAGAAAAACCCCTACAACTTCATCATGGAAACTTAAGTTTAATTTGACTTTAATCCCTGTTCCATCAATCTACATGGTCTCCGATGACAATCTTCCCTTTGTTCCTATCCTTGTCAGTCTGTCTCTTTTTTCTTTCATTGCCAAATCTGTCAAACTTAACGGTATACCTATCATTCTCGTCGTCGCCATTCTTGTTGATAGACCAAGATGGATGTCACGTGACCCATTTAAGGCGGGGTTTATTCAAATCTTTTGTATTTTTTACCGTGCCGGTAAAAAATAAAAAATATGTTTTTGATTTCTTGTATCTTTGTTATGCGATTGACTTACAAAGCGTGATTTGTGTGAAAGTCCTATCTTTAAGTAAAGAAATGAAGCAAATAATCAGATCTTATTATTGTTATTCACCAAAAATACGCCACATATACCTTTAAACAAAACGCATACTAATACTTCAGTGAGAATTCATTGCAGAGTACGTGACTTGATTATAAAGGATTTTATTATACACATCATAAGTCGTTGTTGTCGTAATTATACTTTGTGGCACATCCGCTAAAGGGGAACCCGTCCAAAGATACTCGTGATTCCATGTGTAATATTTCTACGATAAATACATTGTTTCATAAATATTCTGTAATGGGTTCCTAAGTTCGTGACTCCAACGGTACATGTACAATTGGGTTGTTTGTATGGAACCGCAGACGGAACATATCTAAAATTTACTTATTTGAACATCTGATGCTAGTATTCTCTATGCAACTAACGTCTAACAAACACGCAAATAAAATATGATAAACCATTACAAAGCCCTGCTAAACAATACTAGAATATTTTATTAAAAAAAAAAATAACAATGAATGGAGTATAATAAAGTATAATAGAGATCTCTATCTTAATGGTCCGTACGAATTACAAACTACGACATTGTTTTGTCAATATTTTCACCTAAATCTCTCTTCCAATATCCAAATAAAGTGAGTAAACGCACATTGCCGATTTGGCTATCAGCGTGTTGCATAGAAAGAACAACGTCCTTTTCGATATATGGAATGTTACTAAGACCATTGGGAAGTATTGTCATTATTTGTTATAGGCATTTGAAAAAAAGTTGCCATTATGAAACTGGTTAATGTTAAATAATGCATTTCAGCGCAATTTACATTTTTTTGGAAGAACCTGTATATTCATTCGCAGGCAGACTGATTAAAACTAGTTGTTTGAAGTCGACCGGGTTTCTTGTGATAAAGGATAGAAAAACCGGCAGATCAGTTGACAAACAGATGACGGTACCATTAATATGAAGCGATCTGACCCTATCCAGCAACTAGATATCCAACAAGATAGCATAAAACAATATTCTAGCCACAACTGGACGCTCAGCATCAGAGTACATCTTTAGAGACGCGAATCAGACCATCAGAGTGTCTAAAATCCTACATCATTAAACTGTTATATTTTTTTTATCCTTTTTAAATATACATATAATTTAACTATATTTCCCCTGGAACTACTGGAGTATCTACACTCATAATGAATGTTAAAGACACATTATGAGTCATTCCGTGAAAGGACTCAGAATATACTTGAACACAAGAAATCTTCAAAAACGAACCCAAAATGCATCATGGTGTCAAAAGATAGACACAAAAATCCTTTTTGTCATAGAATATTCAAGAACCAGGACATCCATGTTCTTGTGCATTTAAAGCATTGAAGTGGACTCACAATACGAAGGTTGTTCGGGAATTATTGAGACGATACAAATATTTCCCTTTCTAAGTGACGCATTTTAGTGAAAATTGGCATAAACATTAAAGTACTCTTTAACAAATAAGTAAGCAAAGTAATATTACAAAATAATTAATACTTTGTTAACAACGGTACATAAACAAGTCGGTGGTCGGGGTACCCGGCGCAGGCCCAAACTCTGAGTTTAAAAAAAAAACCTAAAACATCTACATTTAAAGTCTTAGTAGACCTAAAATTAATGATAAAAGAAATCAAATTATATAAATTCATTTTGCTATTTATTGTGACTAACTTTTGCGCCAGTTTTTTTAGTGTTCGATTTGAAATACGGAGATAGTATAAAAATATTTACCAGGCAATAGAAATCTCAGACTGATGAAAGAAAGGGGTCAAAAGCTTCAATTTTTCCGGGTTTATATACTGATTGTTGACTAGAATTAAAACAAAAGGACTAAATATCAAATACTTTTTACACATAGACTGATTTTAACAATTCTAAGATATATACAAAATGAGTGTAAGGGACGTTTCACAGTAAGTTGACTTTTGGGAAGAAATAACAATGGAAAGTATATGTAAATGTTGCAATTTGAAATAAAAAACAAAGACAAAAATGAAGAATAGTTCACGCCTTCCGTGCGTATGTAAGGTGTTTAAAACATCTGAGCAAGGAGAAACGTTAAAATGACGTAGCGATGAGCTTGTGGTTGCTCTGGGTCAATGTAGGCAAGTTTGTTACCTTACCGGGAATGAACAATTGATGTCATTAACTTCAAAATTTTCACGTTAATAAAAGGTATCCTGGTTTACTTTCTAGTGAAATTTTAATGATTTATCTTTTTTCTGATTAAAGCATTTAGAATCAAATGGAACAGGACTTGGCAGCAGTTTAATCTTGTTCAAACCCATTTCCTAAAGCTGATTCCTCTACTACTAAGTACGGTCTACAAAAATAGTGGTACTGGTGTTCCATATTATGTGGTAAATTAGTCTTCTTCGACCTGTTGATACTATTAGGTCTCAGTACACGCCAAGATGAAGTTGTGGCTAATAGGACTCTTCATAGCACTGGCCGCTGCCAGGCCAAAACAGGCTAGTACAATATGCATTTCAAAATATTTCAATATGAAAAAGAAAAAACTCTTATGGAAAATTTACTTTTTTTTTTAATTTATGCCCAATTTGCAGACTATTTTTTTTTAACAAAAGAAACAATACAAATTCATATTCAATTATTTTTTTTAACTTAATAATTCTTAATTTTATAGGAGGTCCCAGAGGGTGAGCTTGAAGTCGTTATACGTCTTCTTTAATTTTTCTTTTTATAAATAATTGAATGATGAAATCAATATTTATTTTTAACGAAACAAGTAAAAAACTATCTCAATATTCCATAGCTGAATCTAATTTTCTTTTACATTTAGGCTTTGATCCCGCATATCCCGAGGAAAATCCTGGTAATTTTAATTTTTCAGAGTCAATTTTGATACAATAAAATCATTTCTTAATAAAAATAAACACAAGTGATAAGAATGGGTAAAATTAATATTCATTTTTCTTTAGGTATGTTTGAAGGTGATATGGAACTGCAACCTGAACAAGAATCCAACGTATGTTAATTTTTTTTTTTTATTAAATTTTCGAGAATAAGGTTGGTGTTTGATTCATAGTGGAATAACCATTATCTTACAGCTCAGAAATGCTATAGGAGATACTCGCTATTTGTGGCCACATGGCGTGGTTCACTGGACCATTGATAGTCACCATGCAGGTAGGGCTTGGTCACTGGAAGTCTTATCTTTAAGTGAAAGGTAAGGTCATTCGCCTTAATGTTGCGACGAATGTCCTTAAGGTTGATTATTTATATGAGTATGCATATCGTTGTATGTTTAAGCACACGAAATGTACTTTTCATAATACAAATTATAATATTTTTCATGATCTGCTGACAGAAAAAACAATTTTATTAAAATATCCACATCATATTTTAATTCTAAAGCTAATATTGTTTTTCGAAAATTAGTTTTGAATTCCAAGTAAAAAATTTAGATCTCTCTGGGATTTTCCCTTTTATTTCAAAACAAATATTGATAAACACACAATATACCACCTCAAAATTATGTTTTAACACTGTAGACAAAAAGTCTCCAGTTTTCCTTCAATACAACTACTGGAATAACATTATATGTGGGGTTTCGTTTAATTAATCCCCCTGGTTTTATATTTCAGCTATTCCTTCTCATGTGCAATTATTCAAAGATGCTATGCAGGAAATCATGGACAAAACCATGGTTAACGGCAAGAAATGCATCGATTTCCAGCCAAGAACAAGTGAAGCTGCTTATATCCAGTTCAGCTATGGATCTGGGTATGACGTCATCTTGTTATAATTAATGTCATGAAAATGTTATATTGTTGTAACAAAAGTGTTTTTGGTTATCTTTTATTTTTTATTCAGTATTATGCAAAGTTTTGATACTTTTCCTTTCATAATTATGTTAGATCATAAAACTTCACTAATTAGGTAATATCAATCTTGAATTTTTGATTGGCGACGCGATGAATTGAGGTTTAATTTCGTTACATTTATTTAGATGGTTAGCTTTCTTTGAAGTGGAATTCAATCCAATATCCATGTTCTATTTTTTTTAACTCTAAAATGCTATCAAACTGAATTTTTAAGCAATTTTGGCTATTTATAACGTTTTCATGGTTTTGTTGTCGTTTAGTCCAGATACACTTTGTTTCTGTTGGTTACTTATACATTTCTTTAAAAAATGCGTTAGAAAATAAAATGTTCGAGCTTATAGTATTAAATTGTTTACAGTAAAATTTCAATTTTAGATGTCATACTCCCGTTGGTTACCACGGGCGACGATCTGACGTCACACTGGGAACTGGTTGCCTGAGAAAGGGAACTGTGATGCACGAAGTTCTACACGCTCTTGGTTTCTGGCACGAACAAAGCAGAGCTGACAGAGACAACTACGTTAAAATACATTTCGAAAATATTCAGAGCAGTATGAGGAATAGCATGACAGTTTTTTGTGTATTATTTGCAATAGATTCGCATAAAATGATTTTATCAAATATTAAATGATTGATGTTTTGTCTTAAGGTCACTCTAGAAACTTCGATAAATACCAAGTAGGACCTCAAATGGATATGTTGAACGAACCATATGACTATGGGTCAGTCATGCACTACAGTGCATATGCTTTCGCCATCGACAGAAGAAGGGTTACCATCGAGACACTGCAGCCAGGCGTGACAATTGGGCAGCGTGTTCGATTGAGTGAAATTGACGCTAAAGAGATCCAGATCCGTTACGGATGTATTCCTAGACCTGGATCTCCACCAGGTGGCGCAGTCACAGGAGCTACTTCCGCTCCTCAAGTTACGGTGCATCATCAGACAGCAACCCCACGTAATTACAGATCATTGACAATTTTTTGAAAACTCTATTTGATAAAGTATTTAAGTCGAAATAAGTTTTACAACATTTCTAAAACATTATTAATATTAAAACCAATTTTAACGCATATATTCTTTGCCATGCAATGATGAAAAGGTAATAGTGGTTATTGAAATTGGTCGTTATGTCATTCCAAATTATTTTTTTTCAAAATATATTAGGTGAGATACACATGTACATGTTTAATTTTTTTATATTCCAGACACTTTCCCATCTAACTCAGGTAAGAAACATCAATGTAACTATTTTATATAATTATTTAAATTGGAGCTTTTTAAACTTATTTTCTCATGGGTGTGTCTTTTACCGTATACTTCCATCAATGTCAATCTAACCAAAGATTAAGGTACAAGGAACAAGACAAAGTTTGGATTTCTTTTATTAAAGGTGTCAATGGATTTTACAGAGACTAAAACACGATAGTCTAAAACAAATACATATTTTGTAAATTGTAAAATTTAAAAAAAAAATTAGAAAATAAATAATACCAACGATAATCTTTTAGGGAGAACTAAGTGCCCGATAGCAAAATTATTTCTAGAGTCAATAGCACTAAAAACATTTTAAATGTTTTGTCCTGTATCTTGAACTTTATTGAGACAGTTCCACCGTCTTTAACAATTTTTGATCTTGCTGATTAACAGCTGCAACATGCACCTTTGACAGTGGACTTTGTGGCTGGACACAGTCCAAGACAGATGATCTTGACTGGACAGATGGACATGGTCGAACCCCCAGTGGTAACACAGGACCATCCACAGATCACTTAGGAAGCACATCTGGTAATGCTGTCTCAGACTTGTTATAAAATCCAAACACTTGTTTTCAATGATTTCAATGATTTTGCATAATTGCAGATCTGTACACGGCGCTTTATTATTTCATAAGTCAAAAGAGCATGATTCTTTGTTGTCTTCCAGGACATTACTTATATCTGGAGGCCTCAAGTCACTATCAAAAGACAGCTAAACTAGATTCTCCCTCATACCCGGCTGGTCAATACTGCTTCAGTGCTTATTTCCATATGTATGGACAACAGACAGGATATCTTTCGTTCACACTTATCCAGCATGGTCATCCATACACAATTAAAAGATACAGCGGTGATCATGGAAACAGATGGCTGCATCTGAGACTAAGCATCAACATACATGCTACCTTTCAGGTATACTAGCAATTTTCTGAATTTTAAGTAAAGTTGTTCAATTTTTGTTAAACTTGTATCAAAATATGGAAGGATAAGAGTTTACATTTCGTATAATTTGCTGACAACAAAAAACAACATTGAAAACTTTTATATCCAACGTACTTTTACAAATTCGCTAAAATAAGCCACAATTAGCACTCTACTTTATAATAACCACAATGACTTGATGTCTGAACCTAAAACACTGTAGAATGATAATCCATTGTTTAATACAATATGATATAAAATCACTCTGCAATAGCCATGGAAACTTCAATAAATAACATAAAGGTTACAACCTATATGTAGTCATTAATTAATTTATTATTATACCCGTATTTTGTCTCAAAATATTATTTCATTACCGGATATCTTGTATAAATTTTTAATTAACTTTTATATTGGTTACATGGAACACGTTTTTGTTCTCAATGTGAAATCTGTTTTGATGGATTTGGTTAAGTACATTCATTTGATTTATTGAAATACAGTGCATGACAATTGAATCGAAAGTCATGATACGTTGAGATTCCAAGCATACAAAACATTTCTATGGGACAAATGTGAACAGACAAGAATAAAAATATTTGTAATGGTATAACAGCAAATATATACATTTGGCTTAATTTTGTATCTTAGCATTATTGCTTTAAAGCTTCTTGGTCCGATTATATATCAAATTGCGTGTACGCTTTTAAACGATGATTATGCTAAGTATGTGTAATATAATAGACTTTGCAGTAGTTTTCCCGGTCAATTTTGTATCTTAGCAATATTGCTTTAAAGCTGCTTGGTTTGATTTTATATCAAATCAATTTTGTGTACGCTTTTAAACGTTGGTTATGCATAACATGCGGGTTGAATAAAACCAATCATTCGAGGGACGAAACCAAACGGTTCCCTTTTCTAAACATTCCCATGATGCATTTTGTTTTTGTTTTTTTGTTTTTTTTGTTTGCCCATAAAGAAATTATTTTTATTTACTTTGAATATTTCCAAATTTGAAAGAAGACCGATTCTGCTGGTGTAAATATGAGAAAAGTCATAACTTTCTAAGATAATTGGTTTGTATGGAAAATTATTTGATACTGTAATAACCAAAAAATCGGACCAAGCAGCTTTAACTTTTACAGTAAGATTGCAAAAATAAGTGCATTCAAGATATGTTCAGCGTAAATTGCTATTCTTGTTAATATTTATATACAGTTAATGAGCATCGTTTGTTTGTTTTTTTGTAATCTTATAGTTCGAGATTGAAGGTCATACCGGAAGTGGTTACCATAGTGACATCGCCATTGATGACCTCTCTATTACTCCTGGTCACTGTTAGAACTATTTAACAAGTTGAATATTGTATTTATTTCTTCTTTTTTGGTTGAATAAAGCGTTTTACTCATCTTTTAAAGCAGTTTTACTCGTTTTTTAGAGATTAAAACAACATTATTTTGATTTTTTTAAAGGTAGTTTTGTTGAGTTTGATGAACATGAACAGAATATACAATTAATGAAAAGACTGTTCATGGTAAAATTAGGCAAAGCGCGAAGCATTAATCATTAGAGGGACGTTAAGAATTTTATGACCTTTTCTTTTGGTATGTTTTATTATACAACCATATATTACTGTCATAACAAAGGGTTTTTTTAGGAATTCGGAGGATTGGATATAATATCTTACGAGCAATAGTTATCTGCCCTTCAAAACCCAGTGTATAAAATTAAGTTTCATTTAGAAAACTAGTAATATTTATAAACATTGTGTGGTTGTGATGAGAACTGAATCAACATTACATACATTTGATGTGGGTTTTTTTCCTTCATTTTCCATGGACATCCTTATACGTCCATGAAACTTCAGCATTCCTGAAATGCCATGTAACTAATTTCTGAAGGTATTCAACTTTGTGAACCTATTCTGTTGCAGTTAAACGAACATAAAACGAAAATGTCAATAGTTAAGATGTGAGAGACGGAATCGTATGGTTCTTTATATCCGGTTTTATATCCATTTCAAATAATTTTATCTCGGCGGCTGAAATAAGTTATCCGTAAAATAACATTGTCTTGTTTCGCTCCATTGAGAATGGACGAGGCTTTAGGGCAAGTGATACGAATCTGCAATCTTAGAAGGACGTGTGGTTGAATAGAAAACAGCACAGGTATGCTACCTGTATAAAGACCCACATATTCGATCACCTTTCTACCTCCATTTTCGGCGTTTGTATTATTCTTAACATGTTAAGCATATCATGCATTCAACCCTAACACCACAACAAACCCTACCATTGCATAACCTTTTTTCAAATCCGTTGATCTTCTATAAGCAAGTGGACGCAATGGACGTTAAACCATCAACGGACAAGGCAAGTATTAGTTCTTCAGAAAACCCAGTAATCTAAAAAAATATCTTAAACAAGATTACAGCATATCACTTGTAGAAGTTTAGTACCGTACGGTAATAGTCTAGTCTGCCTTGATCTGCTCTATGGTTTTAAATATTTGATGAACCAATAAACATATGAAGGTTTGGGTAATGTCGATGATGAATAAGATTTTAAAAGGCTTTTATGAGAAATCGCGTTTCTCATACTTTACTGTTTTGAAGCTTTTTTTTAATGCCTTTGCTTTTTGAAGACAGTTTGGTTTATTTCTGGTTGACGAGTCAGATAGTGGCTGGTCCATACACTTCTAGAATCTTAAAATCTTCACTTCGTAAATTTCATTTTTATGAATAGTTATAGTATTAGTTTCAAGCGTTTGTGAAATTAAGGAGATTCCTCTGCATTACTTAGGGGACTTGGTTGAAATCATATGGAAATATATTCATACATATGTTTAATATATCCGGATTGAGGTGCATATGACAAGAAATGATTAGAAAAGGGAAAATCATTTCCAAATGCTTACATACACTGTATATAACGGCTATTACACTGAAAAAATTCTAAAGAAATTCAGTTTGAATAAACCGTTTTAAAAAGGCCATAAAAATATAATGATAGAAAAGACTTTTCTTTTACTTTGACGTTTGAAAATGTTGCAACACTGTTTTATAACATAAAGAGTTTGTAAATTTTTCGCTTAGTTCTCCACAACTGAAGAAGGTTGACGGTACATTCTGATAGTAAAGTCTCCGAAAATCATTTATAATGTATATTGGCGGACGACCCGTCGAAATAGAAAATGAGAGTAAATCACGCAAGTCAAATCTGAAGGAAACAAATTCTATATTTCTGGCTAAATTTGACCTATGCCAAGGTCTTTCACCGTATGTATTGATTCTATAATAACATGGCTTTTTAAGTCCGTTGCCAAATCGTTAGAAAACAATTTTCATATCGAGCGCCCTTGTCTAAGTGACATCTGTACCATGTATCAGCTAAGAACTTTGTATCGAGCACAGGGGGAAACTCTTTAAAAACTAATTACCTATATCATAATAAGGAAATAATGAATCATTTCGTTTAATTATTTTTTAAAGGAAAATAAACGAAAGTATAATGAAAGAATAGTGGGTTTGTATCAACAAACCAAACACAATCGGCGTCCTCTTGGGCAAGATGTCCGCATTTTAGCATAAGTAGTTGCATACCTGATCAACCGTCTAATTGATCTAATAAGTCAATATTGGCCTCAGTGATTCAATACCTGTCTTCCCGCGCTTCTCAGTGGACGTCTGCTTAGAGAGAGTAAAAAAACCACATATAATTCTGCTAATCATCTCACTTTTTATCGGACCTAGAGGTGAAATTTATTGTTTTCTGGATTTTATTCTTTCTACATCTCAAGAAGGTCTTATTGATTTTAGTTAACTACTCCCAAAGGAGTATGGACGGAAGAAGATAGGTTTTTTGTGAGACCTGTTCTGTTATCTGCCATACGGAATCGACAGTGTATGAATTAGAAATAAATACATGTGTTTGGTGATCATAACTTGAATTGAACACTTTCAAATGGTTGAAAATGATCAAGTGAAAATAAAGATATACTTGTACTATGCCTCGCATTCGACGGAATCCATCAAGGGAGTATTCCTTTATTAGGTCATTGTTTCAGGTAAGGAATAAATTTTTAAAAACGCATTGGTATTCTAAATATAAAAAATCACTTTAAATTATAGAAAACTAATTCGTGAAAAAAGATAGATTATGTTTTGTGAATATCAAATTTTTCATACTTGTCAAAGGTCGTAAGAGTGGTCCCACAACATTTGGCGCGTTACAAATTATTACTTTAAAACTTACATGTAAAGAAAACCCCGCCACTGTTAATACGATTACGCTCATAGTATTATATCACTCGTTGTGTAATGTTATTGTGCCATGCGTCCAGAAAATCATCAGATGAATTTAAAAGTTCGTTTTAAAATAAAAAATACAAAAGGTAACATGAAGCATCGTTGCTGAGAGTATATCATGATCATCTTGGACAATCGACGAGATAAGTTGCATAAAATTAATGTGCAACACGTGCTAGATAATTGCATTCCCCAATCTATGTAAATAAGACAAATGTTATAAACACAGTCTTGTAAGTATCACACGATTCGCATATGCAGCGTTTGCCAACGCGTAAACGTATTGTAGTACCGGTAATTAGAAAACCTGGCTGGCTGATGAAAGGGAAGCACTGCGTCCGAGCTTGCCGCTGTCGACGGCGCTCATGTATCAATGCTGATTAGTGCGGTCAGGCGCCCGATATAGTGTGCTGAGAAAAAAAAAAACTTTGAAAACCCTCGATAGCCATGTATTCTATAGATTCTCAGCCTAATAAGTTCTGAATATATACAGTGTTGGAGAATATACTCATTAAACAAGATACGCCTTTCTTACTTCGTGGGTTTAAATTTGCAGGGTTTTTTTTCATCCAAACTTTATTTTACTAGAACACAGCAAAATTTTATTTTAGATTAAAAAAAAACTTCACAGCGATTTTGTATAGAATGTTTTGTTGTATTTTATATTTATCCTGATTATTTGTAACAAGGAAGTATAAATATTCACCTACTTAATTCTCACCTCCGATTTAACATTTATTTCTGTCATTATTATATCAAAGATAATAGGTCATTTGGTCTGAAATCATATCAAATTTTCAAGTTTTTATTTTAGTTTACGGATTTGATTTCATATTCATAAAAAATGTTGTTCTTTTCATTAGTGGGTCGTTCTTTGAAATCGACACACGGTTAGTGCTTTCTTGATAAATGATTTTTATTGGACAATTCGTCCATGTTTTGACGAAATCATTTTTTTTTTACCTTTCTTTCTTTTCTTCCATTGTATTTTTATGAAGAGGATTTTAAACATTTGTAAAGCCCAATTGCCGAAAAACGAATAACAATTATGCATAACCATTTGTCATTGTGAGGTCTTTGACATTGTAATTCTGCAGAGTTTGCAATGCACTCGTCTATTCCCTCTGTATGGATTATCAACCACTACGGGACACTGATGTAATTGATTATGAATATAACTCATTTTGGACTAATTAGCCCATATATCAGCACTTTAGAATTCGGGTCAAACTTGTTTACAAACTGCAACCAAATTATCCTTTTACGGATTCGTTTTCAGATTTTAATGATTTCCATACTGACTCATTATTTGAAAAACGCAGTACTAACTAAAGATTTAATGATGATGCTTGAAATTGCGAGGCCTTGAACAATGCTTAAACTCTTATTTAAGCGTATCAAATTATATTTTATACAGTTGGATATACAAGCATTACAGAAGATTTACGATAATCAATGGTGCTGAGAATGAAAACGTTTGGTTTAATAATATATGAACACAAATAATTTAAACTCCGTGTCAAAAATTTCTGTGCCTAAAACAGTAATCTTGGAACTCCATCAGACGTTTATGTTCATAATCACATATTGTATAATCATCATCATCATCATCATCATCATCATCATCATCATCAGTAGGACCTATACCTGAACAATAAACTACTGCGCATTAGTACGTAATAGTGCTTAAGATAAATTCACATAATTAGGCACTGTAATTAATCGTGATGCATTGACAACACTTTACGTTTTTTAAACACCTGTCAAACTTCCACAATTATCAGGGAAAATTGAATAGAAATATGTGTAAGTAACTCTCATAAAGTTGACTAAAACTAGAAAAATGGAATGAAAAGAATCTCAATCGCATACAGTGGTCCACAGTCAATTATGATAGTTAAGAATATACTAGCAGACGTTTGTTCCTTTTCGTAAGATTTTACCACAATTTCACTGTCAATTAATATACCCTGTCCAAGATCCTTCTTTACTTCTTAATATTTCTTTAAATATTTAGGAGTTAAAAAAGACCAGAATTTTGATTTTGTGTCATTATTAATTAATGACATACGTGTTGTATATTTTTATATTAGGATAAATTGCACTGTTTTGTTGCTTTCCGAAATAGCAAGGAACGAATTAACTTTACGTTTAGTATGCGAAGGTGGCAGAGGATAGATTTTTTTCGGTCGAGAAAATGTGAAGCAGATAGTGCTCATATCACTGATCTTATTTTTCAGAATTTTTAAATTTGCTAAAATTGGTTTTCATGCAGGGGACAAATGGTCCTCACTCTTGAGAATTTTTATGATCGGCTTCAGCCGATCAGTTGTGTCCACATGAGGCATCTGGCAAATTTTACTTTTTGCGCACGCATTGCGCCTGGCACGATTTTATTTAAAGGTATATGTGGCGTATTTAGAGTAAAATTTTTGACATGAGTTTGAGTGAAAATATACATCATACTTCTTATAATTAGACGTTTCACAAACTTTAGGCCCATAAAACATGTTCTGTCTTTAGTTATTTGTCTCTAAACTTTGCTACACGTCTGATGAATATTAATGTAATTCGCCATTTACAACGCCACTGCGCATGAGTGCGGGAAAACCTAGCATTGAAAACACGATGGAAGAAGAGTTTGTTTACAAATAAGAATCACGTTTTTCATGTCTTAAATTAAATAGTTCTTATATCAGATGATACTCGAATCATTATTATTCCGATATTCATTAATGTTGAACGATATAAATTGTTTATTAAGTGTAATAAAGACGAAGCACGATTTTAGCATCATCGACACGGTAAACGGAGTAAATACCCCTCTCCATGAGGGATGCATGTACTGAGAGTGTTTATTTATTCTTTATTCAAAAATTCCTCTAAACGAAAATCCACTTGTGGTTTAAAAATTATAAAGTAAAGACACGGGACACATGGAGCACGAACCTGACAAGCAAAACCCCTACAACTTCATCATGGAAACTTAAGTTTAATTCGGCTTTAATTCCTGTTCCATCAATCTACATGGTCTCCGATGACAATCTTCCCTTTGTTCCTATCCTTGTCGGTCTGTCTCTTTTTTCTTTCATTGCCAAATCTGTCAAACTTAACGGTATACCTATATCTTCTCGTCGTCGCCATTCTTGTTGATAGACCAAGATGGATGTCACGTGACCCATTTAAGGCGGGGTTATTCAAATCTTTTGTATTTTTTACCGTGCCGGTAAAAAATAAAATATATTTTTTTGATTTCTTGTATCTTTGTTATGCGATTGACTTATAAAGCGTAATTTGTCTGAAAGTCCTATCTTTAAGTAAAGAAATGAAGCAAATAATCAGATCTTATTATTGTTATTCACTAAAAATACGCCACATATACCTTTAATATGCAAGCGCAACCTCATTAATCTTTAATTACACGTAGATTACTAAAAACGTTACACTTATATATCCGTTTGCCTTGAAAGTAAAACATTTATACCGTTACATACATAATGATTCAAACCACGTTTTTCTTCAGATATGCGTAAGAATATTAATTGGAAGTATAATTCGCAAACTAAAAGTAAAGCTTATTCATGCCTTGCTATTTCGGAAATCAACAAAACGGTACTATATATCTTATTTATCATGTTTATTGCAAGTAGCGTAATGCTTTCGTATTACATTAACAGAGCTGATCAATGATATTACATGTCGATCATTCTTTTAAAAGGAATACTTGTTAGACATTTCGGATAAAACAAAAACAACTTGCATATAGCACTGAATAGAATAGCCAGGGACGGTCTCAATTTTTTGTGGAAAATTTGCCTTTTTCACATTTTCACAGGTCCAGGGCCACGCTCAAGTCCAAAGCAACTGCCATTAACTACCATATGATTTGTAGATTAATGTCTATTCATGCATACAATCACCAATTAATGGGTGTAAATCACCTTCCCTTCGTGTGACATTTTGTGTTCTGAACCCACCCTCCTTTTCAAACACAAAACCAAAAGTGAAAATGCTGGCCACAGTTTCGCATTTTCATTCCATACCCGATGACAAGTTCTACCAGTACTAAAGTGACACATATCAATGAAATGGACATGACCTCCTCTAACCACAAAAATGGATGCAAGAAATATTTTAGCAATTTATACCTCTCAAATAACCAGCCAATCCTCAGGTTCTCCCCTTATTTCAAATTTTTTACGGGTCTTTTGTGCGTTTAAAAGTTTAAATCTAAAGTCAAATAATGAAAATAATGTTCCTTAGTTATAACACTTTTAATTAAAGATTTGCATGAAGCTCTCACTGCATAGTTAACAAAGTAGTGCGAAGCGTAATGTGTGCGCAAATAGTGAAGTTTGCCGGATGCCTCATAGGGACACAACTGTGATCGATCGAAGCCGATCACAAAAAAGTATGAAACTTCACTTTGGATATCCCTATTTGCCTACCTGATTTAACTATTTGACGCAAACATGTATACCACTATTATCTGCAATTTAATTATATGGTGTCCTATCGAAACATCATAGTAAACAAATGAATTGCAGACGAATGTCAATAAAATTATCACTACAATTTTGAAAAAAAAGTTTGAAGAGGGATCTCTATTGAGACGACATGATTTAAACAGCCTTTCAGTTTTGAAGGCATCGGCTAAAATCTGATGAATGCTTCTGCGATTCTCGTACAGTATATCCACCAGACCGATAGTTCGGGCTTTCCCGGTTGTTTTGCTAACTGGTATTTTCATGACATATAACCATTGTAATCAGTGGTGTCAATCTCAGAATGGTGCTTGTATAGAGTAATACATCTTGTACCCTCTGTTAGTTCACAATGTCCATTGCCAAGACAGCTCTGTCCAAGCGAGGTATTTAAATGTCTTCGACTTTAATCTACTGTTATACGAATCGAATAAATTGCCCATGCTAAACGACTAGTGGTTTCGACTTTTCGACCATTCTGTCATTAACAACAGTTTCTGGGTTTTTTTTCATCGTCGGAAAGTCTATAACAGTAAGTCTTACGGAAGACTAATGTTACATGCTGATATATCCATAAAAAGCAGTTATGTGAATATTTGCGATTTTAAATGATGGTTTTTTTAATATTCTTTATTCATTTATTAATAAAGGCAACTAAATTCCAAATAAGATGTTTTTCATGTTAAGGAAAGAATTAAATATGCATTCCTTTTCCTTTTTATGAAGTTAAAGAATCATTCTAATGTGCATATTTGTTATAAAGTTTAAATTTTCTTTTTTTTCAAAATACGTTATTTGATTCGACCCAATTAATAGTAATCAACTTAATTAATTCCTCGTCAGAAAATCTTATGGACTATATCCACAATGCCTCTGTGAAAAAAAGTACGATTTTCCCCACTTAATTCAAGGCAAATTGCTACATTTGCAAATTGGTTGACTAGAAAAGAAAAAAGACGTAAAGCTATTCTTGATGATGCCATACATGTGTTTGTATTTCTCTATTATATAGGGAAAGTGGCTATTTCAAGACAACCGTTTAGCATAGTCGCCGTGTTTTAAAAGACCTCTTAATGAAATCTTGAAATCTGCATCAGATCACGTAAATGTAGTTACGTATTATGCATTCTCAAACTATTATTACCCTGTTCACACAGCACGCGTTTTGGTTAGACAAGATCGATGCCCAGAATTCAATGAATACTCGATTAGCTTTTTTTCTTCTACTCGGATCTTATGATGGCGAGGTCCATCAGATGACAATCTTTCAAACGGTTATAAGAAAGCAGTCACTTGTAATAGCATGGCAAAGCACTTCTATGAACAACATTCACAAACCATATGTGTTGAGTTGTGAAACATGAGTGGAAATGTTAATAAAATTCCGATGCAAGTTTTTCATTTAAGAAGTTATAAAGGATGTGATGAAAATGTGACTCTTCTTCAGGCGTGCTATGACAACCCATTGTTTCAACAAGAGGAGGCAAAATTCAGTCCAGATGTGGAAAAGAAACCCAGATCCAAAGATTACACCCCGGCTGATGAAATCCCAGAAATAGAGTTTGATGAGAAAAATGATGCGACGAAAAGACGCAAGCTTTGTCTGATTGGGTTTATTGTGTGCTGTGTAGCGGTGATCGGGTTTTTGGTTGGATACCTTGTAAGCTCTGCGAAAAGTACGTAAACAGTTTTATTCCGTTGAAGAAATTCGCTTTTTTGTTTTATTTTACTTAATTTAAGTACAGGAAATTTTGATGAAATGAAAACTTAGGCCCTCTGTCTTGAATATTTTTCTCCAAACAATTAGCTCAAAACTTAAAAAAAAAACCATTACATGAATAATCCAAAAAACGCAAAAAAAAACCCGTCGATAGCTACCTATAATGATTCAGGTGTATTGGCGTATTTTGTTTCAGAAAACGACTCCACATATCCGAAAGATTCTGTCGCCACAACAACTGTCGCTTCTACTACTGTGCCTTCTTGTGAGTACAATATGAACACACACAAAAATCTCGGACTTATGTAAAATTTTTATTATCAAATTTTTTTTTAGAAAGAAGCAATTTTTGTATAAATTCTATCTATTCTATTCACACTGTTTGCGACATAATAAGTATTTATGGCAATTTCCTATTGTACATTTATAATCAGTGCATATGTAAAAACAGAAAAATATAAGAAAGTTTTGATGGTAACGATGCTATACTTTCAGTTTCCTTTAAGACTGACACTTTCAATGGAAGCATGCTATTGATAGCAGGCCCACTCTCAAAATATACCCTAGAATACACCGACCAAGGGTCAACGGAATACCAGTATTTTTCTAAAATATTTTTATATAAGGTAAGGTGCCCATATGAGATGATATTACCATTTGAGGAATATCTTAGGCGTCATTATTTTAGTGCCAGTCGATTGATATTCCAATGCTTCGTTCAAAGTATTCGGTATAACTTGTATTCAGTTTTGGTTTGGTTCTAAAATTATATCTCTAACTTTAACTATAAATTGGACTCTTCCGTTTAACATAGATGAAGTCTTATCATCCACATCCCCCCAAAAAAGAGATTCATTCTCAACAATAGTGCTGATGCATGCGGGAACTCTATTTCACTCTGTAATAAAATAGCTGATTGACAAACACGTTTTGCAACAGTTACATGCCATAAGGATTTGTTTTTTTGCAACTCAACAATTTTCCTCCATTTTCATCCGGGCCACCTGAGGATTCAGGCAATAGTATTCGTTATCCCGTTTTGCTTCGCACAAAATTAAAAGTGAACGGCCTTCTGACAACGATATTAGCAATAAAGCTCTTTCTTAATAACATTCTTCTTGTTAGACATATCAAAGCTGGCAGGAAATCTATGTTTCGTCTAATTTTGTAATATAAGGAAAGTCCTTGTTGCTCGAAGTCTTATGCTGTGTCCAAGCCTAATCCCACTGTATTGTAGCAATTCTGTTACGGTTAAAGAGGAATCTTCCAATTTATTTTGATATAGTGAAAACAATCGTGTTTAATGTTGTTCTAAAAGAAATCAGACCAATTTGCAATACTTCTAAACATCTTGTATTGATGAATTCTGTCTAGTTAGCTAGCTTTTCAAGAACACTCTTATTGTCATTTTTGTAAGCTGCTTTGGAATTGCATAGCCAGCAGTTAATTACATAGACATACAGTTACTGAATATCAATATCATAGAGGCCTGGTTTACTAGTTAAACCTGTAAGGTTAATCTAGTTTCATTTTATTACGTTAAGGAAAAGTGTAAGTCAAATTAATAAACCGTTTAATTAGTGTAGATTATTATGTAGAAATTGCAAAGTACCAAGTAGAAATGATCCTTGGAATTTTATACAAAACGCATTTATATAAAAATATGAATGTTGTTCTTAAGATCGTTTTTATTTTCCTTTACATTTATCAAGTTTGCATGTATTTTTACAGTGACAGATAACAAAAGCCTTTTAAATGTAGATTTCCCGAATAATAATGTTTTGATATTTTCTCAGTTACTTATCATTTTCGCGTGAAAACCAATGAGATAGATTAGAGCCATCTAGTGTTGTTGATTTTATTGCAGTAACCCAAAATAATTCATTCTAGGAAAAGCAGAATTTAGTACTATTCTTTTTAGCATATGAAGAAGAAGAAGAAGAAAAGAAGGAGGAAAATCATTGTTAGGATTGAATCTCCTCACGAAAAAGTCCAATTCTTTAAACAAATTTTAAGGCAATTGCTCTATTCACTTTGCCTTTAAGCCACTACCTTAAAGAATATTCAAAATGCCATAAAATATTTTTTGTTTGAATATGGAATACATGTATCATAATGAATCATTCCAGTGCATGTTGTATTGTAAAATTTTTCATAATTTTTCCAAAATATAATGGGTCATCACTTCAAGCTTTAGTAAATTGAAATTTATTTTTTTTCTTACATCAATTGAACTTTGACAAGAATATGGTACGCAAACCCACTTTATAAATAATGGTCAGTGCAAAAACGTCAACATTTGAAGTTAATTTTAGTTTTCATGTAAAGTGCTAAAAATCTGACTAAATCGTTTATAACCTACTTTTAAAAAGATGTTAAGATAAAATTGCATTGTTATTTTTTCAGTTTCACATTCATTTATCTTACTATAAGAAGTTTTCCGCCTTATTCGCCCATATTCTTGTCATAAACTCATCTATAGCCATTTTTTCTCGTTCTATTCTGTTATATTTTATTTTTCAAATAAAATCCGCAACACGATGAAGCGGATTTTATTTGAATAAAAATTATTAAGAGAGCCCTTAACTAAGGAATGAAATGGATTTAAAACAGAGAATTTCCTAACAGCCTATCAATTCACACAAGAAGCAGCATATGTTATACAAATCGATACGATGTTCTCTTGTTTATAAACTAATTTGTTCAGAAAACTTGAAAATATGAATTTATGGTAGGAATCATAGATTCACACATTTCTTTCATTTCAGATGAATTTAACATTTCAACAAAGTCCGTACAGATCACACTATGGGTCTACAGTCATAAACGAAATCAGGTTACCAACTTTTAATGGATCTTCGTACATTTTATAGTGATTGTTAAATAGGTCAATGTTCGCTGATTTATATTTCTCTGTTACAGACCACAAAATGGACAAATGTCTAGAGTTTTGTTTAGTTTAAAGTTCACGTCATCAATTAATATCCACAATTGGACGGAATCATCAATAGCGTCGCTGCTTGTTTCCGGTTTTCGGAATGGAGTGATGGAAGCGTCGCCAGAGTCCATAAAAATTGCGGCACTTAGTAGGTTTATGGGCGTCACAGCCGTTTCAAAACGCTTAGATAAAGGAATCTTTATATTATGATATTAGTGTAAAAAGCAGACAAACTCTTTGTAATCATATTAAGCTTTGTATTAATTTACATGTACCAATGACACCCGTAAGTCATTTTGAAAAGTACTCAATAGATAACCTTGACTTTTTGTTATTGAGTTTTCCGGCAACATAAATGTTGTGTTCTTGATACAGAAAAAAATCATCGTACTGATTGACTTAATTGTTTTTCCCTGATTTTTTACTTTGTTTCTATACATCTTTGTAGAGAATGAGGCCCCAATAATTCCGACGGTACACCCAGGTGAAAATTTAATAACTTCTTATTTTTCATACATGAAACAACATAATTTTTAGTGACATACTTGTAATTCATTGGCCTCAGAACCAGTCTGAGTTATAGAATTGATCGGAAAGCCATAAAAATTCTGCATATTTCCGTCATCTTCCAGGGCAGTGTTTCACGGTGCACTTAAAACAGTGTGTTAACCAAACAACGTACCCAGATGCTACTCTTCCTAATGCATTCGGCCATACCACGCTATCAGAGGTTCTGGAGTCGTCGGATAACTACCCCCGACTTTTTGACAGCGAGTGCTATGGGTATGCTAAAGATTTCTGGTGTGCTGCATATAATCCCGAGTGTAAAAACGGTCAGCCGGAACTGCCATGTAAAGAGTACTGCATAGGTAATAAACATATTAAAGAGTTAAAATGAAATAATATTACGACACTTTAAATTGCGTTATCCCTTATATCACTGTATCCAGATAAATAATACAACTCTATTTTACCAAGCATTGGATTTGTGTTTTCGTTATCCTTCGGTTTATGTAGAGGACGAATAAAACGTAGGGTTTATTTTTAAATTTGGGCTTTTTATTCCATTAATGTTAGTTTTATATTCAGTCCTGTTATACTAAAATAACTCCAGAGAAATACTTGCTTTAATTCATCTCTTGCTTCTTCAGACGTTAAATCAGCCTGCGAAAATTCGACATTCCCATTAGATTGTAACACACTACCAACTACCAACTGCAGGAAGAATCCCTATACACGTAAGGACTCAATTTTCTTTCTAAATTATATCATTACACTTGGTCCAAAATGGCTATTTTATCTAAACATTTACATTTTTGTTTTTTTCAGCCGGAAAATGCGTGGATGTGCCGTTTGGGGGTCTTTATAATAAATGCATTAGTATAGGATTTAGTCAGTCAGCGCTTCCAAATTACAATCTCGAGATCAAGTTTCCAAAACCTAACGTGTATCTGGATTTGATTTTCAATTTGCAAAAGTTAACAAAGTGTCATAAACACTCGGAGCTGTTCGGTTGTTCTGTGTTTGTTCCGAAATGTTCCGGATCGTCCGTTGTTCCACAACATACCATTCCTCCCTGCAAATCTCTTTGTGAAGGTATTTACTCACCAGCGTGATAATTTTACTAAAATAGCAAAAAGTACTTGATCATCATGTATATTTACGAATGTTCAAAGATGTATTTCATTTAGTTTTATAGATTTAACCATTACTTTACTAAACTTGGTTAAATTTTAATACACGGTTTTGTTTGAAGAATACAAGAAGAACTGCTTCGTTTTCTGGGAGATATTTACAAACCCATGGCCTAAGAACCTGGACTGTTCCTCGTTGCCCGATGTGAACGACTCCTCTGTTTGCATTGGATAT
Source organism: Magallana ariakensis (assembly GCA_020458035.1). Taxonomy (NCBI): domain Eukaryota; kingdom Metazoa; phylum Mollusca; class Bivalvia; order Ostreida; family Ostreidae; genus Magallana; species Magallana ariakensis. The sequence continues at coordinate 46,988,638 of CM035817.1, read as the reverse complement.
AAAGAGGCACACGAACCCCAAGAAATCAAGGGTAAAAATAATTTTACTTTCGATAGTTTGGTAAATTTTAATCTATCAAACGTGTCGCATCAATTCCTATATCTACCATCCCCATCCATTTGATATTTTATGTCATTTTTTCCTAATAAGTTCTTCATACGTATTCAACAATTCCTTTGACAAAGTAATTTGGTCTCTCCTCTGTAGAGTGTCAAACGAGTCAGATATCCTGTGACGCCGGCCGGTGTCTCGACTATTCGTTCCTGTGTGACGGATATCGTGATTGTGAGGATAATTCAGACGAAGCCCATTGTGGTGAGTGCGACAAGCTGTTCTAAACTAATGAGCAACGATCATTTCCAATGTTGCATTTGTTCTGGATTCCAAATTACTCAGTAGCCTATATACTAGTTTTCATTATTATTTTTTTTAAATTATTAGCGCATATTTAGCATTCCTGTGCAATATTTTTGTCTTGGTTTTTTACCCGACATAATGGACATAATATTTAGTATATTACCGTCTACATTGAAAATGGTTTTTATATTTACCACAAGGGGGATAATTAGCTGGTATTCTGATTAATGTACTATTTTACAATTTTACAATGTTTTCAGCTAAAAAGATAGACGAACAACGACAACTGTTGCATCAATAGAAATTGGCATTTCAATTTTTTAGGATACTAGTATATTTAATTTTTTTTGTTGTTGATATTTTTGTGATTTACAGATATGTTTTTTTCTGCAAAAAAACCCCCTTAAAATTCGTTTTTAAAGTTATTTTCAATCAAGTAGGCCCTATGCATATATCTGAAACAAAAATCATTTGCAAAGCTTACCAATAAAATGATTTTCTCATACAATATAATATCGTGCATGCTCTAATTAGTCTTTAAACAAATAATAATTTTAGTGTTATAAACCCATATACTCAGGTTTCTGTTTAAGGTTGTTTCCTAAAGACGACAAAACTCTTATAAACGCCACACTTGTAGTTTACTTGTCTTGCTTCACTCTTTAGCCGCTTGTTCGTCTGGAGAGTACCGCTGTAATCCGGCATCCAGTCTCTGCATCAAGAAGTCCGAGGTCTGCAATGGAGTACCTGACTGCTATGAGGAAGTGGAGGAGGCGGAATGTAGTATGTAAAAATATCAAAGTACTGAAAGCACTTGTAACAAAACTTAATAATGTTAGCTCATAAAACTCGAAGCATTGTCAAGCGTTAAAATGTAGAATGCTATTAATAAAAAAAATTATGTTTTGTTCGGAGCAAGACTAGCCTAAAACCATAACTTGACCATGAATGAGTCCAGAGTAATTTCTGACAGCATTTTTAAATTAGAGATTTACACCATTTAGTTCTTTGTTGCTACAGAAATGTATGTCTGCAACGTCAGCCAATAAAAAGAAGATGCATTACTAGTATTTAAGGAGACCGACTAAGGCGTTTTGCATAAAAATTACAATAATAAAACTCTTTATGTTTTAACCATGTGGTATACCAGCTCATGTATATTTGTGAAGTTTCGAGAAAATCTATTAGCTGGTTCTTTTTATGGGCCATTTCATAACACATGCCCATTTACTATATTAGTATTTAGGAAAATGCCATTTTCCACCCTTCAGAACAGATTATAAAAATACTACATCTATTATATTAAGACATTTTCCTCAGATTGTATCATGTGATTAACAATATTATTTTCTACCTTATACATAAGAAATACTAAATCATGCCATCTGGTTTTTAACGGTAATCATCTTAAGATATTAAAATTTACCAAGTTTTGCTATTTATTTGGAGTATTTAAAAAGTAGATTGATACAATGGATTCGTTAAAAAATAAAGAAATAAAAATAACCGCAAGAGTAGCATACATTTGTCTGTAAAATTTCCAATTCGTAAATATTTTACTTTTTCTTTTTTGAATTTCTTCTACAAAGCTTCATTTTATCATAACGTCATTGGCAACGTTTACTAAACAACGGAAAAATCGTTTAACAAACAATTTTTTTTAACAATCTATATGTTATTATCTGTATTTTCTTGTATTCAATTCCATAAATCGTATCGAAACAATTTTTAGGTCACCTGAGTAAACTTAGGAGACCTATTGCTATCTGTTTTCGTCCGTCGTCGTGCGTCGTGCGTTGTGCGTCGTGCGTTAACAATTTACATTTTTAACTTCTTCTTAAAAACTACAAGGCCAAATGTTCCCATTTTTGGTGTGAAGCATCTCTATGGTAAGAGGAATGTAAATTATGAAATTGGTGACTCTACCACCCCCAGGGTGCCACAGGTGGGGCCAAATATGCAAAAAACAGCCAAATTTTAAAAAATCTTCTTCTCTACTCCCACACATGTGAGGAAAAACCTGATTGCATGGTTATGATGTCCATGAAGCCCTTTACCAAAATTGTGAAATTTATGGTCTCTGGGTCAGGGGTTCAGGCTCAAGGGTGGGGCCAAATTGGCCATATAGTAAAATGTATTAAATTTTAGAAAATCTTCTTCTATACTCCCGTATATTTTTGTGAAAAAGTAAATGCATGGATATGATGTCCATGAAGTCTTCTACCTAAATTTTGAAATTCATGACCCCTGGGACAGGGGTTTAGGCCCTAGGGTGGGGCCAATATAGCCATATATTAAAAATGTATTAAATCTTAAAAATCTTTACTCCCACACATGTGGGCAAAAAACTGAATGCATGGTTATGAACTCCTCTACCTAAATTGTGAAATTCATGACCCATAAGTCAGGGTTCAGGACCTAGCATTTGGAGAGCATTTGGAAAGAGTTGAAGGGGGGGGGGTAAACTGTTAATGGAGTTATTTACCCATGCTTCTTCCTAATGGTGTTATCTTCCTTAGCTTGTTCATATTTACTAATTAATCATTAAATATAGAAAAATAATGAAGCTGTCCATCAAAGTTATTGATAAGATATTGTGAAAACATTTGAAAAGAGTTCAGGGAAGAGGATTATAACAGTTAATGGAGTTATCTTCCCTTGCTTCTTCATAATGGAGTTATCTTCCTTGGCTTGTTCATATTTAGTAATAAATCATTAAATAGAATGTAATTATAAAGGTGTATGATCAAAATAGTTATGCAAATATTTTATCATTTGAAACAAAAACAGTTTTTAAATTTTTTAAGATAAACAAATAGACTTGTTAATAGTAAAGTAATAAGTAGTATACAAGCCACTTTGTTTTAGTTTATCTATGAAAACATATAAACATAAAACCTATTTTGTAAGTTAACATACGTGGGATAAATAAATTGAATGGAATCTGGGCACCTTTTCTATAGTTTGTCATACACTCTGTTAAGAGCTTCAATTCTTGTGCTAAACTATAGGGTTAAGAGTCCGTTCCAAAAGATTTCAGGCAGGGAGGTGGATGTCATTACATTATTATAATCTTCTAATCCATTATGAAACTCAATTAAATGCATTTATGAAACTCATCTGGGCTATGGTATTCAGGTGACCGTTAAGGCCTATTGCGTATGCGTATTTTAAACGACATCTTGGTGCAGTAAAGATCTTTTATTCTGTAAAATATGTGATTTCATAATACATTATAGTTGAAATTCATTTAACTCGTCTTAGTCTTGAAGTACAATGTACCATAAGAAGAACTAGTACAGTACAGTAGTATTATAAAGGTAATCTTAATATTAATATGAAATCAATTTAGTTGAATGATATGAAATGAAAGATAAACTGTGCAAACAAAAAAGGTAAACTAATCGACAAGACTTAAAGATAGCATGCGTTTAGATATGGACACTAAGAGAAGCCACGTGGGTAACTACATGTAGCAGGAACCATAAAACTTATAATCAAGATCCATCCACGCATTAACGTTAAGTTGGGTTTCAGATGCTTCTATGAAACATTTTATGTTAGTCTTTTAAACACGCTTTTAGATATTCCATCATTAATTCCTGTAATTTAAAATCCCTCATTGAAAGTATGGTTTATTGATATTGCTGTTGCAAGACGGTGGAGCACTTCTCTTTATACATGTAACATAACTTTCCATCTGCATGCGATTTTGAATTTAATTTGTGACAAATAAAAGTCTTTATTGCTATAGAAAGGTCATTCTAAAAATAACTATTAAAGATTGATTAGATTTCTTCTTCCTATTAATGTTTTTAATTCAATGCATCATAGATACGAATTAGTATTTGTATTTTGATAGTCAAACTTATCATGAAAGATATAGATATGAATCAGTATGTGTATTTTGATAACAAAAACTTATCATGAAAGATGTGAATCAGTATGTGTATTTTGATAGTTAAACTCGGGAACGGATCCAGTCGGGGCGTTGTCCGGGTGTATAACGCCGAGTCCGATGACTGGGAGGAGGTCTGTAGTGATGACTGGAACGAGACTCTCAGTGGGCTCGTCTGTCGACAGCTTGGCTACAGGTACTAACATGTAATCAATGCATCACTGACGGTATTTAGTTTTGTTATCATTGTCTATTCTCTAAAGGTTATGCCTGTCCACATTTTCAAAGACAATTTATCATTGTCGACCACATGAGACAATATTCTATCTGTCACACGAAAAGATTTGTTTTCCCGTGTTTTGGGCAAAAAGGCAATCACATGTTCCTTTTGAATGTTACATTATATTTTTCTTAGGCATTTACTGCGTCAAAGTACATGTATTTGTTTGCGAAATTATGCTTAGATATATTGTTCTCTTCTGTGTATTTCAGAGGTGTAAAATCCACAAGTTTTATTTCTAAGAGTATCACTACAACGGCAAGAATAGACTTAAGTGGTGTGAATGCATCAGCAAACACAGACTACTTGCAATCTTTCCTTAGAAAAAGGTATTTATTGTCATCTACTTACAAAAGCCAATGAGATCCGTTTACTCATCAAGTTTATTGTGTTGTATGCAATCTTTATCTTTTAATCCCGGTGTACTATTGGCAATTATCGTAGCAATTTCTCGCAAAACTTTGCACTTTAGAAGTTTTGCTTTCGGCTGCAATAATTTTGCGTGCCATCATAAAAAATCACTGATTTTACAAAAGTGCAAAAGCTTTTGATACGCCATACTTGTAACATTTGGTAGTCCACAATCCGTATGCTCTGTATTCTAAACGACTTAAATAGTTGCGGCTTCTGTGCTTGAAAAAAAAACCACTAGTTCTGTTGTTTATTTTTTTTTTAATTCTGAACATTTTTTATGACTAATAGTCTGATTTTCATTATCTGTTGTTTAGCTCTATTTGTGCTGGGTCGAGCGTCGTTCATTTGACATGTGGAGATCCTGGTAAGTCTTTGATTACAGCAGTGAAACAGTTTGATTTCATTTGATGCAGTACCACCAATACATTGAATACTTTTGTTTACAGGTGTCTTCTAGTATGCATATTTCAGAAATTTGAAGAGAGATCATAATTGTCTGCAAACCATATAATTTATAATTACTGTCATTTGCGTGTACTTTCACTTAGTTTACTATTGACAGTGAACAATTTATCAGTTTTTTTATCCCGTTCGTTTCTTGTTGTGTATGACACGGTATTGTCATTGTGAAGTTTCGCTCATATTGAAGCTTCTCTTACTTAATCCAAAATTTTCATAGAAATTTGAATATAGAGTATGAACAGCATGCCGGCAAAATGACACTATAGGCTCAATTTTCCATTTGATGCATTTTACATCAATATAGAACCTCAATATTTTCGGTCTCATTTAACAGAGTTTATAAATCTCTTTGTTTCGATCGACCAGCAACCTTACTTGAAATCTTAAAAAAAAAATTGTATTAAAAATTGTTTAAAATTTCTATGTTAAACAACAAATCTCCCATGTTTGATTGATTGCTTGTTTGGTTTTTGGGTTTTTTTTCAGTATGTGGAACACGGCCTGCGTATTTCCCGACGCCCTTACGCATTGTCAACGGGAACCAAGTGAAGCCGGGAACATGGCCGTTCCAGGTGGCCCTGTATGGAGGCGATAAGTTACATTACTTCTGCGGAGGGAGCATTCTCAACGAGAATTGGATTGTTACTGCCGCTCACTGTCTTGGAGGGTAGGGTGTTACACATTATTAAATACGTTTATTCTTTAGACGAAATCTATGAAATTCAGTTTTTCAATCAAGCTAGCCAGTTTCCAAAGGTGTGATTATTACTTGTTTTAATCATCAGAGGAATGGATATTGGTCCTGACTATCTGTATATTGATAAAAAAATTTAATGTTTCTTTTTTTTATGGATGGGTGGGGTAGGGTTGATCTCTTTTGAAATATTTAACATAAATCTAAATCTAATTGGATGCATGTTTATCCTATACTAGTAATATATATATAATTATTAAATTATCTTTGCCAGGAAAACAACAGTAAGCGATTTAACCGTAGCTGCTGCTGATACAAGGAGATTTGCATTCAATAAGTACAGACAACTTAGGACTCCTAAATCTTTACATATTCACCGAGGCTACACCAGTGAGACTGTTCAAAACGACATAGCTCTCATAGAGCTAGCATCACCCTTGTACTTTAATGATTACGTTAGGCCCGTATGTCTGCCTAGTAACGTCACGGATGTAGGTACTCGCTGCTTTGCTATTGGCTGGGGCAAAGTCAATGAGAAAGGTAAGATTTGATAAACTCTTGACATGTATACATTCTAAACAAGTTTTCACTCTGTCTCATTTGGGAACGTTTTGTATTTTATTCAGCCCTGGATTACGAACCTGTTTTGCGGCAGGTTAACTTAGACGTGGTATCTTGGCAAGGTTGCAAGCACGCCATTGCAACCTCTGGAATCCAGTCTCCATACGCACTCTCGGAAGACATGATGTGCGCAGGCGGTAGCAGGGCTCATGATGGATGTCATGTAAGTAAAGTAAATGCAAAGATACGATGTTAACTATTAACAAATGTCAGCAAACTTGCCTCTTTTATTTTACAAGTTGTCGTCTGCTACGATCAATGTCCGTTCTGGACAAAGGGAGCAAACTGTTGAACAGTCTTTAAAACAAGCAAGAAAACCTCACAGAAGCCAGCCTGTGATAAAAGACGCTGGCTGCTCGATCCAATTAATTGTCTATAGATATTAAATATCAGACTTTTAAAAAACCAGTCTAATGTTACTTTATCTTAGTTGTGAAATCTACGGCTTGATTCTAAATAATTGCGTTAGGTTCATAAACATCTTTTTATAAGACAAAACAAAATTGTGAAAAAAATTAAAGAATTGGACTATAAAATATTTAATAACAATGCAATGTATCTATGGTATTATTTTGGAGGAATTTTATTGTTCATCAGATGATGGGGAAAAAGCTTAGTGTAAAATCATTACACATGCATTGATGCGGTTCATTTAAGCCAGCTGCTACTGTTTAGGTCACAGCTGAGCATGGTTGCTCCGCAAAAAAACCACGAACTAGTATTTTTTTAACAATGTATCGCAATTTAAATTACAGGGAGACAGTGGTGGTCCCTTATTGTGTCAGGAAGTAGTTGGGACAGACACCTGGACTATAGCAGGTATCACTTCATGGGGTCTCGGCTGCGCTGTGCCGAACGTTCCTGGGATCTATACTGAAGTCTACAAGTTTATTGACTGGATAGGAAACATCACAAATAATGAACTGCCAATGGCGTAGAGAATAGTGTATATTATGTACAGTCATATCATAACATTGTGTATATATTCATATTCTGTACAAATACTTCATGTTCATCTCAGTGTACACAATTAACTGCTGGAGAATGAATCTGTAAATTTTCATTTTGCGAATGCACAAATATGTATGTCTAAATGCCTATGGTACTATATATGGGTGCAATTACCAGATTTACACATTTATCATATTCAAGACCTCATTAGAATATCCAGGCATGCAATATAATTTCCCAGTCAGATAAACCCGAACAGGCAAACTGTTGCCATTGTGACATTGCTCTAACATAGACCAAGACGTTGTAACAACAAGAAAATATTGAAAATAAAGTTTTAGACGTCAATCTCAGGCCTCTTTTAAGACTTTGAAAAATAACCGAAATTTTATTAAAATTCAAAAAAGTCAAGTCAATATATTACATATCCTAACGGGCTGTGCACCAAATGCCAGACTACATATATTGTCTTTGCATGCAAAATTTTAACTTTCTTAGAAATGAATTCAGTGAAATCAAACGTACATAGCTGGCCTTTCTACAGGACGTCTGATTTTTGTCAAACGCAATTCGTCTTAGTCTATTTCTTTGCTCAGCTAAGTAACGTTCAAATGACATTGATACAACATAAACTTTTATAATCTTGGATAGGGTAATAGCATGCGTTTTGTGTAAACTTACTTTTGTCATCCAAAACCAAAATTCATTTGGTAATATTGTGAAGTCATTATGATTTGTGTCGAAATCCAATCTTCTAGATTATGTTACCAAAACGTCGAAATATGAATCGAAAGAAAATCTCTCCAAATGTCAACCAGACGTTTGCACCACGTCATGACCGTACATACACTATTTTACACGTCGTGTTGACGTTGTGTGCCAGCTCGGAACATCCCAGATAAGTAGAAGTTCCAGACAACATGTATAGAGATCCCAGTCAAATAGAAATACCAGACAAGATGCAGAAATCCCAGTCAAAAAGAAATTCCAGTCAAATAGACTTACCATATAGATATATCTATCATGAAACATGTAGAAATCCAAGGCAACGTCTAGCAACCCCAGTCAAATTGAAATCCCAGACAAAATGTAGAAATTCCAGTCAAATAGATTTTCCAAACATCATGAAACATGTAGAAATCCAAGGCAACGTTTAACAATCACAGTCAAATTGAAATCCGGTCAAATAGTTTCCATATACATGTAAAAATCCAACACAACATCTAACAGTCAAATTGAAATCTCGCTTCAATAACGTTAGAAATTCAAATCCCAGTAAGGTACTACTATGTTAATAGATCCAATTGAACGTTGACAATTTTTTTTTATCTTTCATTTATTACGTGTTATGTCTTATTACATGTAGATTGAATGATAATCCCAAATCAATTAGGAGTCCACAAACCATCATCTCTGGTGCATAAGAGATTAGGTCAGTTTGGCTCCCTTTTTGAGAATTGTGTGTATTTCGTCATTTTATAGTTGATTTATGTTTTCTGTTTGTTAATGAATCGTTCCACTGTTTTCACTAGTCGGTCAAGGACTGACTAATTAATTGTTCTTTTCAGTATTAAAATCATATGTTGTCTCTTTGTGACTGGGTGTATGCATCATTGATGCATAAAAGTAACAATTTCAAATCGATTAATCTTGTATCTGTAAGCATCTTATTGTAAAGGTCATTTAAAAGGAAAGCAACAGATTTGAATTCGGATTTAAATATAGACGATATCATTTATTCTTAATTTTACATTTGAATATCACAGGCACGTAGCATCACTTTTTCTCGCATGAGAGATTTGTTTAAATTTACATATAAAAAATTCAATTGATTGAAAACTATGAGTGAAAATGAAGTTATAGGTGGACTACGCTACCCCCCCCCCCCCCCCAGACGGATTAAGATTTTCATGATTTTGGGAAGTTCCCTTTATTTGTTTTTATTTATTATTTTTTGCTTGTCATGATATTTGGATAAGTCTGCCCCCCTCAACCTTCAAAAACGATGCTACGTGCCTGTATCATTAACATTTCTATTATCTTAAATAGTACTCAGATTTTTTTCTGTTCATTGTACCTGTATATATTTATATATGAATAGTATTGTTGGTTTACCTATTACATGTACATAAACATATTATTGTAACTACGTATATATATTACCGACTCTTAAAATGTCCAATATTTGATAACTTGCGTAAAAAGCTTAAGTGTACACATTAGATGTATAATATGTACAAAACATTTCATCAGGCCGGTTTTATTAATAAAAACATTAAAGTATACTTTTTAAATAAAGAGTTTTTAAAAATCGAGCTTTTTGTTACTTCATATTGACCAATTTCTAAAGCATTTTTTTAATTGATATGTATCATTAAACATGTACCCCACCCCACCCCCAACCACACAAATAATCAATATTGGTTATACTAGGGAAACACCTCGTCCATTTATCTGAATGTGCAAACTTTTCTGTGAAATTTCTAATTGATGAGGAATCATTTAGGGAGATATAAGAATGTGTTCTGACCATGAGCCATTCATTTTTGCAAAATATATAATTCTATTTAGAAGTTTTGGATATCTCACTTTACATAATGTTTGCTTTCTTTGTGCTGTCTTCTGTTTCAGAGTAAATTGAGCAAGTCAAGACACTTTAAGATAAATATATATTGTTCTGGTCATATTTATAATGGAAAATGATTAGAACATGAAAATGTGTAATGACCTTGACCATAGATCATTAAAGCAAGTTCAGGGTCAGGGTAGTGATGAAACGATTGTCGCCGATGATCGATTATCTATCGTTCTGAGGCCCACGATGCTACTAATCGATTTCAAAATACAAGTCGCCGACATCGCTTACAGAAAAAAAAAATCCGGATTTTGGTTAGTTTTGGTTCAGATTTTATTTTCTGCATGTCAAACCCGATCTATAAACAAGAAAAGTTGATTGCGTGTATGGTGGAAACAGTAACAATTCTCTGACAAATAAAGGAGATCGGTTTGTTTATCCATCCTCAGGAGTTACAATGTCAAGTTTCTCGGAGTTTACAATGTTTTACAGATTAAAAAGAAACCATCCGAACAAAATAAAGTTAGATAGCATGTCACAAACAGTGTAAAAATTGCATGCGTCTGGAAAAATACTCTTGCATTTCAATATTCAAATACTTTCACAGATTTTTATATTTATCAAGCTTAGTGTGATTTCAATTAAATCTCTACAGAAAACAGCAGAAGATTATAGGATATTGAATTAGTTCCCATAATGACTCTAGTTTTAGTAACCACTTATATAGAGAGAGAGTGTCAATAGTGATATGTAAAGTATTTTCAATAGGTTTTAAAGCATTTCTTTTTTGGAGACATTATAAACTAAATTCCATGATTTGAAATTCGGATTTATTTAACTGTGATCAAAGGAAGGTTAATAAATAATAATTAAAACTGCTGTATTTATTAATAAATACTCAGTAAGTCATGCACTTTTAACAATATGGATGAAAATACCGATTATTAATCGATTATATGTGTTCGATTATTTCCGATGATCGATTATGGTTTTTGGTCCGATTGCCCATCACTAGGTCAGGGTATATCGATAATTTTCTCACTAGTGAATATTATTTGTAAAATCACTCGGTACCTGTAATGTACACATAAATGCACACTTCTTTAAGCATTTGTGCACTTTGAAGTAGATTTGGAATATTGATTACTGAATCATAATTTTTACTCAATTAAAAACAAGATTGTTGAAAATAAGGTCTTTAATCACATAAAATAGGAAGCAAATGTTAAGATTAAATGATACTAGTACTACACACAAAACAATGCATTTATAAAATGTGTTGTCAGTGTATATATTAAATTATGTCCTTTGTTTCAAGTAATTGCAGACACGATAAAAAGGAAAAGAAAAAAATTTACATGGAATAAAAAAAAATCAAATACATGTACTTCTGTACATTTTTTTTTAATCTCAATTGTACCTAATACTCGTACAATGTATACCCTTTTTTCATTGCTTTATAATCAACCTTCCATATACACTGTATATTAAATCCATGTTCAACATTTACTATACTTAAATGGATACTAACAGCCACTGGTGCTTGATTATTGCTGCTACAGTAACTAAACATCACAAATCACAGTCAAATGTTTCATCTAGAAGTCTTGCTTTCTCAAACATAACACAGACACAGAGTAAATAATTATTTTCCCCAACTGGAATCACAAGAAAAACTTCCAAGTAATTTAAAAAACATCATTAGCACATATAAAATTCAGGTATGAAAAGTTCATGGCAACACTTTTTAAAAGCCTATGTACTGCTAATTGAAAACAGTCATGGGGACTGTCATGCGTAGGTTTCAGGTGACAATTTTCTTATAGCCCTCTGTAACAAGCAGAATTCCTGTCTCTTGGTGTTGGAGCAGTTTTACATATTGTAGTGATCACATTGTACTTATAAATGTACAGAAGAAGATATCACTGTAGACCAATCAACTTATCTACTGGTTGATAGCGCCAATCATCTTCTTCTAATGTCTTTAGTTTTTGTCTTAACTGCTTTAATCGCTGTTCATGCATGTCTAAACAAACATAAAAAACATGACAAATAAGTTTTATTTATATTTACTAAACTACAACATCTTAAATGAAATAAATACATGTTTTAACAAAATTTAAAAACCTATCACAATTATGCTAACTAAATGGCTATATTATCTTATGAAGATAAATACCTCTATTAACAGTTTTATAAACATGTTCCATATCGTGTTCAATGTGCAGTCTTGTCATAAGGTTCATAGATGTGCTATTATCTAAAAGTAAAATTTTAAATGTTGATACACGTAAATGGACAGCAAACCCCAAGCTACTGAAAGATACATGTAAGTCTTCATTTAATTGTTGTAGAAAAACTAAAATTTTCTATAGAGTGCTATTACAGTAAAACATGGTTATAACGAACACGCTTATAATGAATTGACGCTTACAGCAAAGAGATTTTCATTTCCCCTGACTATATTACATGTTGTAAACTTGACAAATATAATGAATTAAACTTATAACAAAGCAAAATCGCCCTTCCCAGGCCCATCCCTTGCCTGGATGATAGGAAACGAAAGTAAATAGTTCGAGGAATAAGGCCATGTCATTCTTCAAATAAAATCAATCATTTTGGAGACAGAAACACTTTGCTTATACTCAACTTCCAGGATGCATATCATTTCAACCTTTTTCTATACTCTGTCCCGAGTTTTTGCTTCCACCACTTTTCGCTTGATATTTCGATAATAATAAATACCTTTGTGCTCAAACTATGTTCATCAACTAATATAAAAAATGTCTAGATTATCTGTTTTGAAACGCCCCCTCTACCGCTTCAGGTTTCAATACACATCCCAAAATAGAAAGTCTACGAGGATTTTGCATTGCATCAGCCATTAATAAGCCCGGATGATAACGTTGAAAAATTGCGCAAGGTGTCCCGAGAACTTCCGAATGGAGAAAAGATGTAAATATTTCCCATTATAAATCTCCGTAAGAAATTTGTTTTCGTTCCTGTGAACTTTTATGAGTGAAAAAGGATAATTTGTCAATGAAGATATCTTGGATATTTTACATTTCATTGATTTCAACCGTAATTCTTTCACAGGTATGTGTATTTTTATTTAAAATCATCAAAAAGTGATGGAAGCAATAACTTGGGACAGACTTTAAACACCCGTGCGGAAAAATCGACACCTAGAATTTTTTAAACGAATGTATTATTAATGAAGAAACATGTCAGAGTACTTGCCTCAGTGGTAAACACGATGCACTTTTTCTTCAGAAAAACGTAATCCGCAATGAACGAAAAATGAGTCCCATTTGGTAGATAAAATAGATATACCATTTAGGCATTTTCAACCACCAAATGGGACTAAAACCACCAAATTAACCTGCGGAGTGCGACTTTTAGAACAAATGCCCATTTCAGAAAAAAGTATGTTTGAGTAGCTAAATAAACCTACTTCAGGTAGGCAAATAAAGCTATGTAGGTAAATCAAGCTACGTAGCTTAATCTAGTGATTGTTGTACTGGACCTGTTTAAAAATTCTTAAAATCTGAGAAAATGCAGCAGTTGCATGATTGTTTGTGGAAATTATCAACTGCTGCAAAATTGTATTTTGTCATCATAATCTATATACCAATCGACAGATTAATACCTGCAAGTCTGTCTCCTTCAACCATCGGAGATCTAAATAATTTCTTTCTGATTTCAGTAGAATCTTGCGCCATCTTTTCAGTTTACCTACTAAGTCGTACAAGAAAGTATTCTGGATCTGGACGTCGACATTAAATTGTCATTAAAATAAATCAATATATCCAAAAGAATGTGTTTCTGATATTGATATCATGTTTTTAATTCAAAGAGTATCATAATAAAATTTGATTTGTGCCAAACAAAACCATATCGAAACATTCTAGGAATTTCTTAATTTTTTCGGAACTAATCTATAATGTTTTGGTTAAGAAAGCGTTTACCCCAACGGTATTTTTCCAACAGGTGTATAAAAGCTTTCTTTCGGGTAACATCGGGACTTTTTCTATGAAAATATTGCTGAGATTTTCATGTTTCCAGGGGGTCATACTAAAACACGCCTGCCGACGCCTGCCGGGGAAAACACGCCTGCCGAGAGAAAACCACACGCCTGCCGTTTACCTGATGGATAATTTTAATATTTTCTTTTATATTTTATTTAACTTAACTAAATTAATGATCATAATAACAAAAAGTTGACTTTATATTGATTATTTAGCACAAAATTAGCAAAAATGTTCAATGTTGGTAAAGATAGATAACTCTTACGTGGAATCCATACGCCTGCCGAGGAAATCTAGACGCCTGCCGTTTATTTGATGGATTATTTTAATTTTTTCTTTGATATTTTATTTCTTTTAACTAAATAGATGATAATAGAAATAAAAAGTTGATTTTATATTAATTAATTAACACAAAATAAGTAAAAATCGGGTAAGCAGCTAGCTCTTACGAAGAAATCATACGCCTGCCAAGAAAATCTATACGCCTGCCGTTTATTTGATGGATTATTTTAATTATTTCTTTGATATTTTAGTTTACTTAGCTTAATAAATGATAACAGAAATAAAAAGTTTACTTTAAATTCATTAATTAACACAAAATTAGTAAACATCGGGAAAGTAGATAACTCTTACGCAGAATGCATACGCCTGCCGAGAAAAGTACACGCCTGCCGCTTACCTGGCGGATGATTTTTAATTTTTTCTTTTATATTTTATGTTTTCCAACTAGATAAATGATCAGATTAATTAAAAATTTACCATATTTCTTAATTAACACAACATGAGTAAAAATCATGTGTAAATATACGTGGAATCCATACGTCTGTCTTGAAGATCTATACGCCTGCCGTTTACCTGTAGATGATTTAATATTTTTCTTTCGTTAGTATTTTATTTTACTGTACTAAATAATAAGCATAGTTAAAAAGGCTTAAGAAAAAAAATTGCGAAGGACTTAAAAATAAAGGAAAAACTCTTACTTATAAATCTTACGACTGTCGATTTAATATGCACGCCTGCCATTTTATTTATGTCATTTTTATTTGTATTAACTAATTTATGAATTACTTTAGATTGCTATAGATTTACCATTTTGCCTTATAATTATGTTCAGAACTATACTTGTTGCTGCAATTGATTCTTTATATTACATGAAGTCGGGTGATACGAGTATGATATAATCCGTATGTCATTCCTTTTAAGTTTGACAAAGTTTTGTTTTCTATCGGAGTATAATATTTTAATTAATATGCCTGTCACTGAAGCTTTTTATGATAGAAATACAGGGTAAGATTTATGAACATGTCTATAGATACGAAACGCCAAAGGAATATACACAGTTATACATGAAGGCATTAAACTGAAAACTTTTACAGTTAAATATAAAGGGCCTTTTCTTTAATATATTGTGCAATATGTACAGACATAGCAACAATTATGTAAAAGTAGGTAACAAGTTAACTCCCCCATATAGACCAGAAATAGGAGTTCGACAAGGAGATGTCATAAGCCCAAACATTTTTAAGATATTTTTAAACGATTTTTCAAAATTGCTTGATGAAGAATGTATAAGATCTGTCAACCTTTCTGGAAAGAACATTAATTCACTGCTATATGCTGATGACCTCGTACTATTATCAGATGACCAAAAAGAATTACAAAACAAACTAGATATACTTAATAAATACTGCAAAGACTGGTGCTTAGAGATTAATACAAGCAAGACTAAAATTGTTATTTTCAACAAAAGTGGTCACCTTATTAATGAGAAGTTCACTCTTGAAAATTCACATTTAGAATGTGTTAACAAATATAAATATTTAGGTACAATCATGTCCTCCTGTGGCTCATTTAAAGAAGCAAGATCTGATCTATATAATAAAGCTCTCAAGGCCTCTTTCAAACTATTCAAAGACCTAAACTCTACTCAACCCCCTATCAACACATTTCTACATCTCTTTGATCATATGATAAAACCTATAGCATTATATGGCTGTGAAATTTTGGGAACCCTTACATCAGGCATACAGGAAAAAGACAAACATTTATATGATATTTTTAAAACTTGGGAGATGGAAAACTTAAATATTAAATTTTGTAAATATATATTAGGCGCTGGGAAAAAAAGCACAAATATTGCAATTATCTCTGAACTGGGACGATATCCTTTGTATTTTTCATTGATTCAAAGCATCTTACTGGCATAGATTAGAATTATGTGAAGAATCTTCCCTGTTGCACAATGCATATAAAGAAACTATTAATCTTAGTAAGGCAAATTTTTAGTAATTTTACTAGTATTTAAAAAAAATGATATTTTCCAGGGGGGGGGGGGGGGCTCCACCACCCCCACTTCCGTAAGAAATTTGAGTTTTGCCAGGGGGGGGGGATCTCTACTCCACCCCCCTCCCCCCGTGTAGACCAGCTCATGAAAAGCATGAGTGAAAATCATTTACAAACCAAAGAAAAATTCTTACATCTACCCCAAAAAATTAATGAATGGTGACTGATATAAATATTTGATATAAATCTAATGAGTTATACAAACATATATTTGTTATTAAATTGTTATTGTTAGCAAGAACATTGATATTTAAGTATCCTAATCTACGACAACTTACTGATCACTAGGGTCGATCTATAAAACTGTTCCACGATCTTTTGGTCTATAGACCAATCCTGTTTTAAAGTTTTTCTAAATACTGGATGAAAAATCGTGTTTTAAAAATGTAAACCAACAGAAATCGTGATACCAGTAGTTTCCTATACATGGAAACCCTTATGATAAAGGAGAGGGCTTTAGAAACGTGTACATACGTGTATATAGTTGTTTGCGTGTTAAAGCAAGAAATCAGGCTGGTTTTTTTTTGCATCTCTATCTCTCTCCCTCTTTCTTTGTCTCCCCTCTTTCTTTCACTTCATCTCTCTTTCTCCGTCTTTTCCATCCACTGCCCTCTCTTTCTTTCTCTCTTCATTAACGGGAACAATTCAAACATCAAGAGAAAAAAATACTAATAAATGTAGTTGAACCTGCGTTCAATTGTTCAAGTATTTCAATAAAAATATAGAGAAAACTGTAGCGAGTCGGTAAGCGTGAGACATTCACATTCTAAATGTTCGACACCTGAACGTGGTGGTTTTTTAAGTAAAACTTTTCTGAGTCATAAATGAACACAATATTCTATGCAGATCGGTTGTGTTTGAACTTAATGATCGTAAAATGTCTTCATGACGATTTTGATCAACCATTCTGACCATAATTAATCGTAGGTCGTGAAAGGTTTTGATAAAAAAAAAAAGAAGAATGCATGCATTCGTAATTATTATTGATTCCTCAATGTATATAATTCATATCATATATACGGCTTACAATATCATTCGTTTCACTATCCCTCAAACGGTTACACTCAGTGTTTTGTAAATAGGAAAACGGGACCACAATCTGAACATGTACATACTGATTAATGTATTTTTATCTCATTTTATTACAAATCATGTACTAATAACAAAATAATTTACTCATTATTTTCTTTGCTATAATATTTTGGGCGAATCGGGGTTGGGGCTACATGTCCAAAGATATAACTAGTGATCGTTTCTCTACTGATACACGTGTATACATGTGTTAGTTTCTTGTGTATTCTGTGTGAATTGAACGGTTTTTTGTCTCTTAAGAAACAATAGACCTTTACCTACCTGTATATTGGAAGACGACCGTGAAGCACACCTTGTACACAAGCCCCCCCTCTCTCTGTCTGTCTCTCTCTCTCTCTCTCTCTCTCTCTCTCTCTCTCTCTCTCTCTCAAATGTTCTAGGTGACTGAGAAAAATAGTTATGAACGAGTCGATCTACCTAAGTATGTCTTAAGATACTATGTATAGCCTATGAACTTACACCTAATTATTAACCCAAAAGTATTATTAAAACCTTGCAGTCCACTTTAATTATTCCAGTTGATAGAGCAAGGTTGCTATAGCATGGTTTCTGACTCCTATTTGTATTTTTACGTATCTATATAAAATTGAAGAATAATACCACTTTATCCTTATATATGTATATATTATGTACAAGCACTTAATCAAAAACTATTTCTGATTTATAAGCCATCAGTTTTTAACTGGTCAAACTTACGTCTCTTCATAAAACGTGTATAGTCCATTCATAACCGTAAACATTTGTGTTACTATCTTCGAGAAGCTTATAAAATACAGAAAAACAAAACTCATTTTGTAGGGGAAAATATCATTCATTATTATTTACGAAACAGTCCAGGTGTATAACCAAGAATATTGACATGATTTGAATCACTTTACAACGTCAATCATTGAACCGGGGTGCTTTTTTCTCCATTAAAAATTGAGACCAAAAGTCGTAAAATTTTAACCCGGTCACATTTTTAAAAGCTTGGTAAAATTAAACGAACTCAATACTGATAACCTCATAATAAAGCATTCATTGAACATGTAGCTGCAATAATTATACCGGCCCGGTATATATTGATTGTGTTGAATATTGAATCAAACTACAGCTAGAGTTCTGCTTTGATTTGGTAGTTGAATGCTCTATAGCTGAGCTTTTTTGCTTCTATGAACAGAATAAGTCATCACTGGAAAGGTTAAGCTTGTATTGGGTTTCAAAAGTGATTCAGTCTATGTTAGATTTTCTTGTTAGAAGAATACGGTTTTTTAATATTCAAACTGATAGCCCCCCCCCTTTTCCCTTGAATGGAATAATTATCCGCTACATTGATATCATGCAATGTAAAATTTTGCTACAGGCTTATGAATGACCTGACCTTTGATTTTAAAAACGCAGCGAAACAGAATCAGAATCTAGAGATTTAG